>CM061065.1:133555747-134052506 GCA_030762895.1 Sophora flavescens
CTTTTATGTTCAAATAAGAAAGGCTGAACACATTCGATGTTGTTCAATACATACAAATGTGCTTGAAGCACTTCCTCCCAATCCTTCCTATTAATTCTTAAGCCATGTGTACCCTTACCTTGACATCTGATCTCATCATGCCGAGGCTTAGGAACCCCTATAGGATCCGTGTTATGAAGGTAGTCCGAACAAAACTCAATAGCTTCTTCTGCAACATACCTTTGAACAATAGATGCTTCCGGACGATGAGGATTCTTCACGTACCCTTTCAAGATCTTCATGTAGCGCTCAACTGGGTACATCCATCTTAGAAAAACCGGCCCACATAATCTAATCTCCCTCACCAAATGAACAATTAAGTGAACCATTATGTCGAAAAAGGACGGAGGAAAATACATCTCCAATTGGCACAAGATTGTAGCAGCCTCAACTTCCAAGTCATCCAACATACGGGGGTCAACGACTTTGCTACATATAGAATTGAAGAATGAGCACAACCGAGTAATGGCATGTCTCACATTTTTTGTAGCAATACCACGAATAGCAACGGGCAGAAGTTGTTGCATCAAGATGTGACAATCATGAGACTTCAAGACAACCAATTTAAGATCACTAGAGACAAGCCTCTTCATATTTGAAGAGTAACCATGTGGAACTTTGATGCCCTGAAGACACCCGCAGAAACTTTGTTTCTCTTTTTTTGACAAAGTATGACATGCTGGCGGCAAATAAGTCCGCTTACCATCCTCAACAACTGGAGCTAACTGCTCTCATATACCCATAGCAACGAGGTCGAGACGAGCATTCACACCATCCTTTGTCTTGCCCTGAATGTTGAGAAGCGTCCCGATCACACTATCACACACATTTTTCTCCACATGCATCACATCAATGCGAAAGATCGACATCAAGCTTGCGCCAGTATGGAAGATCAAAGAATATCGACCTCTTCTTCCATATGTTTTTCTCAGCAGCTTTACCTTTCTTTTTGGACTTACCGAATATAACATCGATGTCCTTTACCCTCTGATAAACCTGTTCTCCAATTAAGGCCGCCGGCACTTCTTCTGTCTCTTGGCATCCATTAAAAGCTTTTTTCATCTTACGATATGGGTAATCACGTCTAAGAAATCTCCGATGCCCAAGGTAAACCGTCTTCTTTCCATGATGCAACTGAGTGTAGCATGTGCCTTCTTCACATATAGGGCATGCTTTATGCCCCTTGACATTGTACCCGGACAAGTTACCGTATCTTTGGAAAGTCGTTGATGGTGCAAAATAACATGGCACGAAGCTTGAAAGTCTCATGAGAATACCCATCAACTACATCAACACCTTCCACCCACAGAATTTTCAAGTCTTCAATCAAGGGACCTAGATAAACATCTAAGTCATTTCCCGGTTGCTTTGGGCCCGAAATCATCATAGACAACATCATGTATTTGCGCTTCATGCACAACCAAGGGGGCATGTTGTAAATTACCAACAGAACAGGCCATGAACTATGAATACTACTCATGTTACCATAAGGATTCATTCCATCCGTAGCAAGTCCAAGCCTTAGGTTTCTTGGCTCATCGGCGAAATCCGGAAACATAGTATCGATATTCTTCCATTGAATAGAATCAGCAGGATGACGAACCTTTCCATCACGTTTCCTCTCATCATTATGCCATCTAAGATTCTTCGCATCTTTCGCATTGGTAAACAATTGCTTGAACCTTGGAATTATTGGAAGATAACACAACACCTTCGCAGGGAGGACCCTTTTTCTCACATCATCGGGATCATCATCATCATCACCACCCTTCACTTTGTATCGTGATAACCCACATTTGGGGCAATCGTGATTGTCTTCATGAACACCGGTGTACAATATGCAATCATTGGGGCATGCGTGTATCTTCTTATACTCCATACCCATCGGACACAATACCTTCTTGGCCTCATAGTTACGGTCAGGCAATGTGTTGTCCTCCGAAGCAAGTCTTTCAACACTTCAAGCAATTCCGTGAAGCTTTTATCGGTCCAACCATTTCTCGCCTTCACACAAACCAATTTTAGCACCGCCGACAACCGTGTATGAGTAGTACACCCTGGATATAAAGGCATATCCGCATCACCGCACAACCTATCATACACATGAGCTCGATGAAAAGATTCTTGTCCAATATCACGGATCATGTCCTCTACTCGATCATCCTCCATATCTACGTCAACGTCCTCACTTTGGGAGACACTCGCCGTACTACTCAACAACACATCACCATGCCATATCCATCTTGTATAACTCAAGTAAATCCCTTCACAAATCAAATGAGTACGTATATCCTTCACCGTACATTTCCTCGTATTCAAACACTTGACACAAGGACAACAGAAAATTCCATTACTATTAGGAACATTCCTTTGAGCAAATTCTATAAATTCTCCCACCCCCTTCAAATACTCAGCACTAGTATGCTTACAAACCATCCAACTACGATCCATAACTAGATAGGTCCTGTAGACATACAAAACATATATCCAATATAAGGACAATACGGGAGAGTGAAAACTATAGTTTTTGAAGATTGCCAAGCACTGGTCACGGCCTTGGAGTGATGTCCATCACGGCCGTAACGTGCCAACTGAACCAGACCATGCCATCACAGGCAGAACTGATCATGGCCTAGCCGTGATGAGCATCACGGCCGTGACAAATCAACTAGCAGAGCAACATGCACTCAAAACCAAAAATAGAGACGTACATTCCAAACAACTCAAACTCACGGTTTCAAGTTTCAACTACTGAGACTACAGTTTCAACATACACTCAAAACCAAAAATACAAAAATGTGCCCTAAATACTCACCAGAAATAGGTGCTCGCGTGGTGGTTGGGAGGAATCGCTCGAGTGGTGGCCAACGTTCGATGTGGTTACTGAGAGCAGAGGGACAAGGAGAGTTAGTGCGCGGGAAGGGGAAAGAGAGATGTCAAGTTATTGTAAAGAATGAATGGAAAGACAGAGTTAGAGTTAATAGTGTACCTCATGGTGGTGGTGAAGAAGCCCTCGCGGTGGTTGCGGTGGAGATGAGCTCGCGATTAGGGTTCTGTGCTGGGTGAGAGTGAGAGTGAGGGTTGAGAGTGATCTAGGGTTGAGCGCGCGTGATGAAAATAGAAAAGAGACGCGTACGTCACGAGCGAAAATGCAGAAGGCGCGCGGGTGTAAACTTTAATAAAACAACATTTAACGTCAGTTGTTTAATACAACTGACGTTAAAAGTAATTTTTTAACTTCAGTTTTATTAAACAACTGACGTTAAAAGTGTACAAGTTTCTGCAAAAACATTCATTCCTTTGACTACTCTGCTACTTACCCATTGACCTGTGTTAAGAGTATAGGGTTATTTACGTCAGCTGTTTATTTAACTGAAGTAAAAATCACACTTTTAACGTCAGTTGTATAAACAACTGACGTTAAAAATAAATATTTTTTATTTTTAAAAACACTTTTAACGTCAGTTTTATTCAACAACTGACGTTACAAGTGTATATGTTTCTGCAAAAGCATTCGTTCCTTTGACTACTCTGCTACTAAATTACCCATTAGTACTGATGTGCTACTTACCCATGCACATTGTAACCTATAATCCTCTTTATGAGCACTAAGTTTATACCTAGACTTAAAGGTCTATTTCTTCCTATTCCTTCGGGTGTTTTCTTTTCTGCACGTTTATAATATATGACTGCCAACTCCCAATGCGCCTTGGAACCTAATGCTCTTAATGATCAATTTAATTTTTTAGCAACTTACGACGCCTAGTAACTTCATCCCCTACTCCTATAAATAGCTTCCTTCCTTCCTTTAATTTTTCTGCTTCACAATATGGCTCTGTCATGGAGATTAACTTCATCACTCTTTCTTCCTATAGCTAGACTTAAAGGTTTCTGTCTTAATGGTCAAACAACTTTTGAGTTTGAGTAAATCACATTACATGGGTGATAAGGGTGTGTAAATCGCATTATGTGAATTGCACACACCATCATCCTTCGGGAGAATCAGCAGCTACAGTTCCAAAACCTCAGCTTTGGAACCAAGGGACTGTTCCAAGAATATTGCTGAAACAGATCGAGTGCACCCTTCACTCTAATTCGGCTCCAAAGTGACTGTGGATTCACATGGAGCATCAAGGACTTCAAGTAAGGGAGGAGATGCATCCATTGGAGTTTCTGAGGACAGGACTGAGAAGAAAATGATGTTGAAGCAGAAACTTTTTTATATTTTAGTGCTATCTTGTGGAAATTTTTTATCTTTTAATCATGTAATTGTAACTTATGAATCGCTTCAATGATATACGATTTGATTATACATATAACTTGTTTTATGTTAAGTGTTTATTTATTTTAATTTGCACAAGAATTTGTTTACTAATTCAAGCTAATTAATTAAGATTAAAAATAAACTTTTTTAAAAAAAATATTAGAAATAAACTGCACTATATATGGAGTGATGATCTGCGTTAAGAGTGACAATAGGGAGATGACAACGAAAGAAAGATAGGAATGAGTTGATTATTTACGTCAGTTATTTATTTAACTGAAGTAAAAATCACACTTCTCACGTCAGTTTTATAAACAACTGACGTTAAAAGTGTTAATAATTCTTGCAAAACACTTTTAACGTCAGTTCATTAAACAACTGACGCAAATAGTGATTTGATATTTACAAAACTGCCACCGCCTCACTTTTAACGTCAGTCCTTAAAACAACTGACGTTAACAGTGAATTAATGAAGTCTGATATTTACAAAACTGCCACCGCCCCCTTTTTAACGTCTAGTTTTTGGTTAACTGACGTAAACCTTTACCGTCTAATGTATATTTTCCACTAGTGTATGCTGACAGAGGAGGCGGAGCACTGGTAGGAGAACTACCGCCAGCACATGCAGGCTGCAGGTACTGTGGTTACATGGGACGTCTTCAAAGATGGATTTCTAGAGAAGTACTTTCCAGCCGACATCCGCGACAGGAAAGAGATGGAGTTTTTGGTGCTGAAGCAGGGTAACATGTCGGTAGGAGATTATGCAGCTAAGTTCGAGGAGCTCGCCAATTACTATACTTTGTATCAGTATACGACGGACGACCGCTCCAAGTGCGTCAAGTTTGAGGATGGTCTGCGCCCTGAGATCAAGCAGGCTATTAGCTACCAGGAGATCAGAGTGTTTCCAGTTCTCGTGAACAAATGCAGGATCTATGAGGAAGCTTGCAAGTCTGAAGGATCAGCCTCCAAGGATCAGACAAGGGATCGAGGCAGTCGGGGGTAACAGGAAAAGTGATTAGGGGAACGAGTGAAAGTTGCGTTTCGGCCCAGCTGGCTGGAACTTCAAGCATGATGGCAAGAAGTCCCAGCCTCCTTCAGATAGGTCCAGAGAATGGGATTATTCTACACCTAAACCCTTTCGGTGCGGCAAGTATGGACAGAGCCACTACACCAATCAGTGCAAGGAGAAGGACATCATCTGTTTCAAGTGTGGCAAGTATGGCCACATCAGTCGGGATTGCGGAGGAGCCAATTCAGAGCTAGAGTGCTGGCAAGGGTCAGAAGCCTCAAGTCAACTGACTGAAGACCACGGGGAGAGTCTTTACTCTTAGTGGAGCCGAAGCCTCAGAATCCGAAGATTTGATCCAAGGTATGTGCCTCATTTATGGGACTCCTTTAACTGTATTGTTTTATTCGGGTGCGACTCATTCCTTCATATCTCATGAATATGTTAAAAATATTAAATTGCCTGTGACTTTCCTTGATCATGATTTGGTTGTTGCCACACCTACAAACAAACCCGTTCTTACTTCTCATGCATGCAAGAACTATCATATTACCATTGATGGTAGAAATTTTGTTGTTGATCTTGTATGCTTACCCTTAAAGGACCTTGATGTTATTCTTGGCATGGACTGGTTATCTTCCAACCACGTCTTTTTGAATTGTATTGATAAGACCATAGTTTTTGGAACTCCAGTGGAGTCCAAGGATCCGAACTTCCTTTCTGCCAACCAGGTGAAAGCTTCGACAAGAGATGAAGCCCAAGTGTACATGATGCTAGCTTCCCTGGAATTAGAGAGCCCTCCTGATGTTGGAAGCATGCCTGTTGTGCGAGAATTTCCTGAAGTTTTCCTGGGGGATGTTTATAACTTACCCCCAGAGAGAGATGTTGAGTTTACCATAGACTTAGTGCCTGGCACCGGGCTTATATCCATAGCACCCTATAGAATGTCTCCTCTAGAGCTAGCAGAAGCAGTTCATTAGACCCAGCGTATCCCTATGGGGAGCGCCAGTTGTTGGTGTAGAAGAAGGATGGTAGTATGAGGTTGTGTGTCGACTATCGGCAGCTCAATAAGGTGACCATTAAGAATCAGTACCCCTTCCCTAGGATTGATGATCTCATGGACCAGTTGGTAGGTGCTTACGTCTTTTCTAAGATAGATTTGAGGTCGGGGTACCATCAGATTCGGGTTAAGTCTGAGGACATCCCGAAGACAGCTTTTAGGATGTGCTATGGTCACTATGAATACATGGTCATGCCCATCGGTGTGACTAATGCTCCTGCTGTGTTCATGGACTACATGAACAAGACCTTTCACCCTTACTTGGATAAGTTTGTGGTGGTTTTCATAGATGGCATCTTAGTGTACTCCAAGACTAAGGAGGAACATGAGGAACACTTGAGGGTTGTCTTGCAGACCCTTAAGGAAAAGCAGTTGTATGTGTTAGATTCAATGACTCAGATTTTGATATATGACAAATACAACTTAATGTGTATGCAAGTGTTTTAGTATCAAATAGCAAAGACAGGTATCAAGCAGTGCTCAACAAATTCAGTGAGCAATCAAAGGAGAATATTCAAGGAAGAACTTGGAGGAATCAAAGATCAAAGACGATGATCAAGGAATCATCAAGACAAGAGCTCAAAGGAGAAATTAGATTTAAGTCTTAGATGATTTGTAAGAGATGAAATCTCTTATTCACAAAAATCTCAATTAAAAAGATGCATGAAGAAAAACAATTTTCATAACCTGCATTAAAAGGAATAAGTTTTCGTTAATGAAAATGATTTTTTGGAAGTAACATAAGCGCTCGTCCAACACTGAATTAATACAAAGCGCTCGCCCAACACTAAAGTAATACAAGCGCTCGTCCAAACACAAGTGATAGAAGCGCTCGTCCAACAAGTGATTGAAGCGCTCGTCCAACTAACGTGACACAAGCACTCGTCTACTAAGTTGACAGAAGCGCTCGTCCACACAAATCTTTGGACTTGCTAAGATCTTAATGAGAGCTTCGTCCAATGACGTGGCATATGGAGCTCGTCTACCATATGGAGCTCGTCTACTAAATGGAGCTCGTCTACTAGTTGGAGCACGTCCAATAACTTTGTGTTTAGTACTCCCGTCTGCTGACATGGCATATGGAGCTCGTCTACTAGCCTGTCTCAATGTAAAATCTTAATGGCTAGATAGACGCGGTTATTTTCAAGATGGACGCGAATTCTATAAGAACTATCAGAATCTTATTTCAAGAACCAGAATCAAGAAAACAGATTCTGTTAAATCAGATCCAAATCTATTTTGATTGATCCCAACGACTATAACTTGTTTTCTATATAAAGAGGGATCAAAGGAACACTTTTACAACATATACGCATATCATAACATATCACAGTTTTACGAAATCAATTTGAGAAATCAATTGTGAAAATCATTAATCATCTTTCTTGAGCTTATTGTGAAAAGAGTGTTTCAATACTCATAAGTGCTTCAATTTCTTTATCTGACTATTGAGAGTTAGGAACCAACTTTTATTTTACTTATCGATTTTAAAGAGAGAGGGAGTCTCTCTGAGTGATTAGGGTGAGGTATCCCTAAGGTTGAACATTGAGGCTCTTCACAAGAGTGTGGTATCTCGAGGTGAATGAGTGCTCTGTGGTGTAAAGTTTTTTCAAGCTACCTGGTAAAGGTTGTGTGTTAGCGTGTGAAATCCCACAGATGGAGTGGGGACTGGATGTAGGTCACAATGGTGGTGACTGAACTAGGATAAATCTAGTTGTGTGATATCTCTAAACTCAAACTCCTTACTTTATGTTTATGATCAAGAACCTGCGATTTTGATGTTTAAAGTTCAATATAATTTATGTTCTTGATCTGCATAAACTGTATTGAAACCTGAGTTTGATTGTAATCAAGACTGTATTTTGTTATTACTGAGCTATTGAACCTGAATCTATTCTCTATAAATTCTGAATTAATCTTTCTTATCTTCATCATCTTCCAATTCAAGATTTTATATAAATCCTTCATCGATTTTTTAAAAGATCCCGATGCCACAAATCCACAACTCTGAAAAGAAAAGTTTTGTGAAAAATTTTTTAAGAGTGAAATATTTTTTGAAGACTCAATTCACCCCGAGCGGATGCTAATTTGTCTAAGTGTGAGTTTTGGTTAGAGGAAGTGAGCTTCTTAGGACATGTCATCTCTAAGGGTATAATAGTTGCGGATCTAGCAAAGGTAGAAACGGTGCTCCGGTGGGAAGCGCCAAAGTCGATGGCCGAGATTAGGAGTTTCTTGGGTTTAACTTGGGTATTATAGGAGGTTCATAGAAGGCTTTTCTATGTTAACTTTACCCTTCACCCGTCTCACCAAAAAGGGACAGTTGTTTGTGTGGGACTCCAAGTGTGATAAGAGTTTCCAAATGAGACACCCAGTTGTGCCCCATTGTGCAATTAATTGTTTATTTAAACTTACTCGTGTTCTTAGCGTTAAAAGTAATCCAAAATTATGAAGAAATTAAAAACTTAAATACAACACATCCAACTTAGGAAAGTTAACACACCATAATTATATTGCACATATACAACATATGTTTTTCCATTAAGGAACAAAACACTGACTAGGGTATCCTATCAGTAGGATCCATTGCAGGTACATACTTATTCAAAATGTTATTCAGCGGAACAAATATAAAGTACTTCAAAAGACACACTGGCCATACAAACTATACTCTATCAACATGGGTCACAGCTCGACCTCCAGCTTCCGGTTCATAGGGAGTTCCATCCAACTCCTCCTCATTCAGCTCATCCACAGGGTCTTCTCGTACGATTCCATAAAAAATAAAATACAATGTACAGAAAATATAGGGGATAAGAAACAGTTCTATCATCAAAAGCGGAAAAGAATCGTAGTATATAATATAACAAAAGCTACAGACAAACATCACTCTAAATCAACCATCATCCATAATTCAATATATATCATCCTCTACCCTCAACTCATGCAATCTAACACTTTATGCTGACGTGGCCATTTCTACTCATGTCACGTTAGTCAGTAGTCCAGAACGATCTGAGGTCAAGAACTCGGTGCGCCCCTATTCCCTTATCTCTAGTAGGGTATAAAGTATTAAGCACAGTGTGCGTCACCAATCCCCCAATGGAAATAGGCATTAAAGAGCATGGATCGAGTGTTTGATATCACAAATTGAACAAAAACATTTTTACTTCTTTACTCTAGTGTTTCGGCCCTAACTAAAAAAATAAGTTAGGAATTTTAGTTGGATTCAAGATCTTGGATTTAGATTATATACATACTAGAGAGCTTAAATCAAGCATTAGATTTCAAAAATGAAACAAAAACATCAAACCCATTTCTCTTGGGGGTTTCGACCAACTAATGCAAATAGGGAAGGAAAATGATTTTGATCACAAGCTCTTAGATGATGATAGTAGGAGTCATTTAGAGATCATGGCAATTGGTTTCACATTAAAATGATTTTTATACAATTTTCTAAAATTATTTAAAGTTCTAGATATAGAAATGAAAAAGTCATGAAATAGGAAGAACAAGATCTTAGGAATGGAAGAGATGATCGTGGATGATCATATTACCTCAAGTGAGTGAAAATGAAGAAAATGAAGAAAATGAAGGAAATGAAGAAAAGATGATGATCTTAGCAAGTTTCTCTTAAGTCATGAACTTGAGCTCTTGGAGAGAAAATGGAGTTTATGTGTTTTGTGAATAAAATGAAATAGATGAAGAGGGGAGGGGGAAGGCTGCGGCCTTGTGGGTATAAATAGGCTAGATCTTAAGCCATGTTTGGTTCTTAGATTTTAAATTAATGAGTTTTGTGATTATTTAATTAATATAATAGTTAACTATGGCTAATAATTAACTTAACTAGGATTACTTTTCTAACCATGGTTAACATTTATGTGGCTCATATTAAGTGAATGGTGTGGCTGATTCTTGTCCACAAGAATTAACCTTGGTTCCTTAACCATGGTTAAAATTTAACTAAACGTCGGTTAGGTTAAGCTTAGGGGTATTTTGGCCATTTCACTTGAAAATTCAAGATTACTAGCATTTAATGCTTTTTCCCTTGTCCCCTCGGCTACATTAATTGTTTATAATATCTCAGCTCCATACTCGACTCCGTCGTTCACCCGACTTAGGTTTTACGCATTTTCTTAAAGATTACGCCCGAGTAAATGCATAATATTTCGCTTTCGGTTGAAAATTTTTAAAATAACCAAACTCATTGGAAATATGATTTAAATATAAATCATTTCGTTCATGAGTCAAAATTAGGTTTTCTGATCATTAAAATCTTACCGTCAGTATAAAAAAATCGTCCAAATAAACATCATATTTTAATTCTGATCAGAATTGTGGAAAGTAGAATTCCTCACGAACAAAATATAAAAAAAATCTACAAATTTTCAGTTTCCGGTCAAATTAGGGTTTTCTGCCGGTATAAAATTATACTGTCAGTAAAAACACAGACCGGTTTCCGTCTGAGTTTTAAACCAAAATTTTAACCAGAGCTTCCTACTATTGAGTAGGTTCTAGATATGATTTTGTTTTCTCCAAAATCATTTCCTAAGTCTCGGATAAAAATATAAATATATATATCTTTACAGTTAATACAACGTATCCGAAATTTGGGATGTTACACCAAACCCTGAAGGATAGGTTAACGTCAGCACTGATTTTGGTTTTGCCCGATCCTAGTAAACCTTTTGTAGTGTATTGTGATGCATCAAAGCAAGGTTTAGGTGGAGTGTTGATGCAAGATGGTAAGGTAGTAGCTTATGCTTCAGGCTAGTTGAAAACCCATGAGAATAACTACCCTACCCATGACCTAGAGTTAGGAGCTGTGGTATTTGCCTTAAAGATCTGGAGGCATTACCTTTATGGAGCTAAGTTTAAGGTCTTTAGTGATCATAAGAGTTTGAAGTATCTCTTTGATTAGAAGGAGTTGAATATGAGGCAGCATAGGTGTATGGAATTTTTAATGGATTATGAGTTTGAGTTGACCTACCACACTGGAAAGGCCAATGTGGTAGCAGATGCCTTGAGTAGGAAAACCTTACACGTCTCCACTTTAATGGTTAGGGAAATGGATCTGATTGAGGAGTTTAGAGACCTTAGTTTAGCTTGGGAAGTTACCCTAAGAGCATTAGGCTTGGAACCTTGAAGGTTACCAACAGTTTGATGGATCAGATTAGAGAAGGTCAAAAGCTAGATAAGTTTCTCTTAGACTAAAGAGAGTTGCTCGCTCAAGGTAGAGACATTAGTTTTAAGGATGGAAGTGATGGAGTCTTGAGGCTCAAAGATAGAGTTTGCATACCAGATGTTCTTAAGCTTAGGAAGTTGATCCTCGAGGAAGGACATAGGAGTGGCTTAATTGTGCACCCAGGTGCCGCTAAGATGTATCAGGATCTTAAAAGGATGTTTTGGTGGACTAAGATGAAGAAGAATGTAACCGAGTTTATGTATGCTTCCTTAGTGTGCCAAAAGGCTAAGATAGAACACCAAAAGCCATCAGGAAAGTCGCAACCTTTGAGTATCACAGAATGGAAATGAGATAGTATCTCCATGGACTTTGTGGCTGGACTCCCTAAGACTCCAGTGGGTTATGAAGCTATATGGGTTGTTGTGGATAGATTGACCAAGTCTGCCCATTTCATCCCTATGAACATGGAATACCCTTTGAAAAAGTAGACCCGGTTGTACATCAAGGAGATAATTAGGCTTCATGGTGTACAATCTAGCATAGTTTCCGATAGAGACCCGAGGTTTACCTCTAGGTTTTGGAACAGTTTGCAAGAGGCCTTAGGAACGAAGCTTAGGCTAAGTTCAGCTTATCACCCACAGACCGATGGTCAGCTTGAGAGAACCGTCTAGTCCTTAGAGGACTTGTTGAGAGCTTGTGTGCTAGAGCAGTCTGGTAGTTGGGACAAGTTTTTGCCCCAGATAGAGTTTACCTACAACAACAGCTTTCATTCCAGTATTGGGATGGCACCTTATGAAGCTCTTTAAGGGAGGAGATATAGGACACCTTTGTGTTGGAGTGAACCTGGTGACTGTGTGGTGCTGGGACCTGAGATAGTACAAGAAACAACAGAAAAGGTAAGGATGATTCAGGAAAAGATGAAAGTGGCGCATAGTAGACAAATGATCTACCAACACAAAAAAAGGAACGCGCTCGAATTCTAGGAAGGTGACCATGTATTCTTGAGAGTTACCCCGACAACTGGAGTCGGTAGAGTGATGAAAGCAAAGAAACTTACTCCCAAGTTCATCGGCCCTTACCAAATTCTTAAAAGAGTCGGTGAAGTTGCTTACCAAATAGCATTGCCACCTTTCTTGTCCAAACTTCACAACGTCTTTCATGTGTCACAACTTAGAAAATACATTCATGATCCGAGACATGTGATAGTACCCGATACCATGCAGTTGAAAGAGAACTTGACTTTTGAGATACTACCGCTTCGAGTTGAGGATCGGAGGGTCAAGCAGCTGAGGGGCAAGGAGATTCATTTGGTTAAAGTCATTTGGAGGGGGCGACTGAGGAGAGTGCAACTTGGGAGCTTGAAATCAAGATGATGGAGGCTTACCCACACCTCTTCGTTCGAGGTACGTAGAAATTTTGATGACGAAATTTTTATAAGGGGGTGGAATTGTAGCACCCCGTTTTTCGTTAAGCACTTAGTTGTATGCTTGTATGGTTGTTAAGTCCTTAGGACTTAGTCTAGAGTTGTTGGTTAAGGGCTAAGTGGGGGTTTTATCCTTAAAATTCCTTTCGGGTACATGAACACGCCCGTGCTTAGGCTGCAAGCGTCTCACTGACGCTGATGTAAGCACAACCGTGCTCAATAGGGAGCACGACCGTGCTCAGCAGTCAAACGCTTTTGCTAATGCTAAGTTGAGCATGCACATGCTCAACAGTAAGCACGGTCGTGCTGGGGCCTGAGTCTATATATAGAAATCAATTTTTGAGGGTTACGAGTTACAACCCTCAAATTGGTACTTTAGGCAACCCTAAGTGTGACAGAAGTCGTTTCTTTCCTTTTTCTTAGAACCCAATTGTTCTTGGCATTCTTGCTCCTTGGGAGAGTCCTTTGCGCGCTAAGTGCCAATTATCATAAGGTAAATGTCTTTCCCTTTTGTGTTTCCTTTTCAATTCTTTTGATTGGTAAACTAATTGGTTAACCTTTTTATGTTGGCCAAGGCTTAAGACGATTCATCGAGCCAATCGAGGGAACCGGTTAGAACGACGTTGTTAGAGAGGAATCTTCATACCAAGTATGGGAAGAAGGGACAATATGAGTATGTAGGCTTGGGGGTAGCGTAAGACGAAGGGTTCCCATGACCTTTATGTTTGATAACACGACTAGATGTATATGTTTGATGCTAATATGTTTATGCTAATTGATGTCTTGGCATAATAATATAACTTATGTGTTATGATATGTTTATTTGGAGCATTGATATTGTTATTATAATTATAATATCTTATGTGTTGATGCCATGATTGAATGATTTGCCATGAATTGGTTGTTGGTTGTTCATTGTGAACATTAATGATAAACGATGTTTAATCTATGATGAAAGGTTAATGATAAAAAGGGAGGTTTTTCCCCTTTAGCTAATAAGACATGAGCGTTAAGGATATTGCGAGGACTTTTGCCTAAAGGTTTAGAAAGACCCTAAGGAATGATTTGTGAGAGTTTGAGAGAGGCCAATTAAATGATTAATTCCCCAAAAATCTATAAGCCATAAAGATCAAGCCTAAGTGATAAGATCAGAGTTAATGGATTTAGTAATGCCAATAGGTTTAATCTAAGTTTTACCCCAAAGGATTTGACAAGGGTTTGCAGCCCTTGCTGCCCAGAAACAGTGCGACCTGCTCTTGAGCACGGCCGTGCTTAATAAGGAGCACACCCGTGCTCCATCATAGAACCCAGACAAGGTCATGCTCGAATCCATCACAGAACATGGAAAAGGTCATGCTCGAAACCGTCAGCACGATCGTGCTTGACTCAAGGGCCAGCACGACCTTGCTAGATAAGGAGCACGACCGTGCTCCCTTGCCCGGAACAGAAAACAGAAAATAATTTAAGATAGGGGTTGTTACCCCAGACACTTAAAAGACTTAATAAGACACCAACGGAACATGAAAACCAAAAAACAAGTGAAAAGATGTTGTACCTTGGTAGCCTAGTGGCCAAGGGGGCCTTGATGCATGATAGTCAAGGTGGTAATCTCTAGTGCTTAATGGCTAGAGTGATGATAATGATGTACCTTGGTAGCCAAGTGTCCAAGGGGGCCTCGATAGCCGAGTGGTCGAGGTGGTAATCTCTGGTGCAGAACGGTCAGGGTGATTAAAAGATTTAACGATGAACGTTAACGATAATCCTCGATAGCCTAGTAGTCGAGGCGATGATTGTGATAAAACTTGGGTAGCCTATGGGCCCAAGCGGGGGTGGTGTTTGTGATGGTGTGTTGTTTGACATGCATTCATGCATTGGAAATAATGTAAGGGATTGTACAACATAGGGGAGGTTGTCCGTGAGTAAGACGATCTGGCCGTCCATGGGACCCGGTACCCCCGCGGTGGCGCATCCGAGATTAAGGTGCGTCGTCTATCCAAGGGGTCCAACCAAGGTAAGTTGGATTGCCCCAACGTTGGTGCCTAGTGGCCAATGTGGAGATTTAACTCCGAAGTTGACATTCTGAGATAGATTGGATCCAAGTGCATAGTAGAGAAGTGAAGTGATCCAAGTGCATAGTAGAGAAGTGAAGTAGAACTGCATTGCATAGCATACACATTATGGGATGATGACCGTTATGATATTGTTGTCTGATATTACATGCATGTTTGATGTATGCCTGTCTTGCTAATTGCTTCCTTTCCATTATATTCATGTTAATGTTTCTTACCCCCATTTACTATGTTTTGTGTTGCATGTATATCCCTATGTGCATAGGATGGTGATCAGCCCGTTGAGGAGTGACTCCGAAGAGCCGCTACTTTCGTTTAGGATTTCCAGTTTTTCAGTATTTGTTTAGTTCGTTGTTTCGGTTGTATCCGAGGATTTGTTATTCCGGATTTTGGTTATATCAGCTCTGTATGTGACATCGGGGTTGGGTTTGCTTTCTATGTTATGTTTCTGTTGAACCTTAGGATATGTTTTTATTTCCACATTTTTGAACATGTTGCAATGCGGCAACCTCTGCCCATTGTTTTAATTCCTTTATTAAATGAAGTATCTTTTTATAAATGTTATTTTTTTTTCTTTTATATGCTTTTATATGTATGCGGGGTGGCGGGTGTCACAAATGTAGTTGTGGATGGGAGCACCGTGAATCTAGAGTTGTGGGATACTACTGGTAAGTTTTGTTTGGTTTAACTTAATTGTAGATGGAAATCATTTTATGTGTCTAAAAGATAACAAAAGAACTTCAACGATAACTTGGCTAATGGCTATTGTGTTTTTTTTCCTGTGAAGGATAGTTAGGATTAGAGTTTGATGAAGAACTATAATGTCCATCCAAAATTTCAAACAATGGGCGTCCCAACTAGCCACTATTTGTTATATTATTGTGTTTCCAATATAGAAACCATAGCTCTTGTGCTACAAAACCATAGAAGGAACTATAATGTCATATGTATCTGGTAGTCATTAGAAATTAATAGACATTGTACTAAGCTTGTTTAGAAGTAAAAACTACAAGCTGATGCGGTTGTTTAGAACTCAAATCTGAATATGGATGATTTGTTGTTGTCTAACCAGAAATCTAGTGCTAGAAAGATTAACCAAAGGCTAAACCCCTATTTTGGTCCCTTATCTTTATTTTAGTTTTCATTTTGGTCCCTTATATTTTTTTTGGGTCGTTTTGGTCCCTTATCTTTCAATCGTTAGCCTATTTAGTCCTTTATCTTTCAACCGTTAGTCTATTTTGGTCCCTTCCGTCAGTCCGCCACCGTAAGTCACCGGAAACCGCCACCGTCAGCCGCCAGAACCGCCGCCATCGCCGGAAACTGCCGCCGGAATCTGGGTTTTGGAGAGAGAAAATCTTGTTTCCGACAACGGCGGCGGTTTCCGACGATGGCGGTGGTTTCCGACGACAGCAGCGGTTTCCGGTGGCTCACAGTTGCTCACGGCGGATACCTAACGCAGTCAGTGCAAAAGTGATGGAAGGGACCAAAATGAAAACTAAATAAAAGATAAGGGACCAAAACGACAAAAAAAAAGACTAAACCCCCAATTTGGTCCCTGAGAAAAACACTCGGGTCTGAAATAGTCCGTATCCAAAAAAAACTATCAATTTAATCCTTAAGAATGTAATTACCGGGACACTTTAGTCCATCCGTAAGTTGACCACCTCTGATCTCAGGTTACCAACTTACGTGGCCCACGTTTTTGTTGAGTTGTCAGTTACCATTGTATTTTTATATTCCAGCATGGAAATTATGATTAAAAAAAATTAAAAATAAAAACTCAAATTCCCGAGTCCCCTATTAACCTTGTTCTTCCTCCACCTTCAATGTTTCACTACCTAGGAATTCTTCTCCCTCTCCATTATCAACCTTCTTCTTCTCCTTTCTCTCACCCCCTTTCTCTCTTCGCCACCACCACCCCTTCTCTCTCCTCCACCACCCCACCCCCTCTCTCCTCCACCGTCTACACCCCGCCCCCACCCATCCAAGACACCCCTCGAAATGGCAGCAGAAGAGTCATGTAGCCCGCTGCTCCTTGCGCCACGCAGAAATCGAGTTTCTGGCCCTAGGGCAGGCGATTTTCTTGCCAGATCTGAGGATGGTTTAGGATGCTTTTGACAGTCACGGTGTGATTCGTGATCTTTTTGGGGTGGTTTTTCTCTAGTAAGTGGTTTGATGACATCTCCATTAGGGGAGATTTGCCTTCTGATTTTGATGATTTATCTTGTGATTTTTTAGTTTGGAATTACAGAAATTCTGATTCTGGCTATAGCTATGGCTGGGTTATTGTTATGTCAACTTTATATCTTTGAAGGAGGTTATGCATACTGTTTCTGGTTGAAGTTGTTGTTCTTCCTAATTTTATTATCTCTGGTGAAGGGTTCCTTTGGCGTCAGTGGCGAAGTCCAGGTTTTTGATGGTGACGTTCGAAGTTGTCGTGGAGGAGAAGTGACAGGCGGTGCGGTGACGAGGAATGGGCAAGGGCTCTGATAGTAGCGGAGGGCAAGGAATGGACAAGGGCCGGTAGCGGCGGCGGTTGGGGAAGGAGGAGAGAGAAGGCATAGTGAAACAGAAGGTGGAGGAAGAAGAAGGTTAATAGGGGAGGTGGGACTCAGATGGAAGAAGAAGGTTAATAGGAAGAAGAAGGTGGGACTCAAGAATTTAGGTTTTTATTTTTAATTTTTTTAATCATAATTTCCATGCTGGAATACAAAAATACAATGGTAATTGACAACTCAGCAAAAATGTGGGCCACATAAGCTGGTAACCTGAGGTCAGAGGTGGTCAACTCACGAATAGACTAAAATGTCCCGGTAATTACATTCTTAAGGATTAAATGGATAGTTTTTTTTGGACAGGAACTATTTCAGATCCGAGTGTTTTTCTCAGGGACCAAATTGGGGGTTTACTAAAAAAAAAAGAAGATAAGGGACCAAAATGAAAACTAAAATAAAGATAAGGGACCAAAATAGGGGTTTAGCCTTAACCAAAAGACCCACCTTAACTTGCTTGCGGAAACCATTATTCAACATGGTCTTCCTTTTAATTTCGTTGAATATGAGAAGATTAGAAAATGGGCGAATTATTTGAATGCACATGTTGAGATGAACTCTGGGAACACTACTGTATCAGGTATTAAAAAAAATTTACTAGAGAGAAAGACAAACTCTTGGAACATTGTTGTATCGGATCCTGCATGCAGAGAATGTTCCAAGTTGTTGCTGCCATGACCTGACCCTTTTCATCTCTAATCATAGCTCCTATCACGCACCTTCCATATCTAATTATAGCTCTTAATTATGAGCGTTGTGTTTGGGTTCACTTTGTATGAGTTTGTTGGGGGAGTCTTCCAAAGTTTATTATGATTTCAGTGCTGGGGAGGTCGTTGGATAGGGTTTGCCAGGCAGTTTTGTTTATACTGTTGCATAACTGAAAACGCCCTTCCAACTGTATCTAAAACTTGGATTTGTTTATCTTTAATGCAACACTTATTTCTGGCCCACCAGATCCCGTAGATGAGAGACACCCCTATTTTTATGGATTCTTCAGAAGCGTGGGTAATGAAAGAAGACAACCATCTCGCAAAGGTCTCCTCTTCTTGGTTGCCAAATCTGATTCTAAGAGGCGAGCTTAACCATATCTGAGTCATCCAGATACAATCTCTAAATGTGTGCTCTATTGTTTCAACATTTCTTTGGCACCGAGGACAAATTAAGGTGCATGCTACTTCTTTTTTACGCAAATTGGATCTTACTGGCACAACATTATTTAGAATGAAAATGTTGTTTCTATGAGAAAGTGACTTACACAAGCAAAAAGTCTGAAATTTATTGATTTTTTATTATTATTTTGAAATCGATCACATTATTTACCCATGCATATTAGTCAAAGTGGTAAAGAGGTTGATTACCCTTAAGCAAGATTTCAGTTTCGTCTTGTGAATGAAAAAAATATGCATTGGAAGAGCTTTGCCACGGTCCTAACTCGACTCGAATTAGTCATAATTCCATATGATTTTTGAATATCAAATGTCTCAAACCGAACCAATCACATTTTTTTTCATATATCACCCTATAGAATTAACTATCAAACTAATATTATAATTTTAAACAAATGACTTCACATATGTTTTACGTGATTTACTATATGAAAGTGATTATTCTATAAAATTAAAATGAAATACATTATCGTAAACTTGTTTTTTCAGTAAACAACACATCCAAACATAAAAATTCTATCATAATCTATTATAAGATATTCAAATAATCATAGATTATACATTCAACCAACTATACGTGTATTCCTTGTTTCTTTTAGCCTATTAATTTTGGTATTTAAGTTTTGTTTTATATTTGGATTTGTCTAGTATGTGGCTTAGGGTTAATTTTGGGTCAAGAATTTATGTTAATAGGTGAGTCTAATGGGTTATTGATATTATTTTTTCCCAAAGTGAATATAACTAAGTGTTAAAATATATATATATATATATATATATATATATATATATATATATATATATATATATATATATATATATATATATATATAATGTAACAAAGGGCTCCAATAAGCCCATTATCTGCCTAAGGTTGTGATAAAGATATTATTTTGGAAGCCCTCTAACTCCAAGGGGGCTACTACCTACACCCCCACACATGGACATCCACCTCACACAACTTTTAATTTTTTTTTTACTAAGTTATCCTTAATAAACCTATCTACTCTAATTACTTGGTAAAATTCACCACCCACCCCCTCTTCTCTCGCATCTTCCTCCACCCCATCTTCTCTCCCATCTCCCTCCACCCCTTGTTTTCTTCTTTCTATGCACAGACCCCGCCCACTCTCCTCCCCCTCCTCCCCCTCTTCTTCTTCTTAAAATTTGAAAAAAATGTGTTTTCGCCAATTAGTTGTCGGAAGACAAAAAACTATGCCTTCGGCAAATAGATGTCGGATGAACAAACAAGTAGCCCCCGACAACTAATTGCCGGATTACAGTTTTCAAGTTTTTTGTTTTTCCGGCAACTAGTTGCTGGTAGGTAAAAAAATCCTGAAAAAATATATCCCGACACCTAATTGTCGGAGGCACGGTTTTTTGTCTTTCGACAACTAATTGTCAGAAACACATTTTTTAAAATTTTAAAAATTTCCCAGTAATAAAATGTCGAAAACATAGTTTCTGAATAGGGTAATTAAATACCGAAAGGCACGAAAAAAACGAAAAAAAAAAAGTGACGCGGAAAAAGAAGAAAAGAAGAAGAAGAAGGTGGGTGGGGTTTGTGAAGAGAAAGAAGAAGAGGGTTATGATTGTCATTTCACACATTAAAATTAAAAGTTTAGGGGTTTATGCCAAATATGTGGAGTGCAGGTAGCAGCAACCATCAAATGTGTAAGAAAAGTTAAACTTGGTGTATGTTTGGTTTACACTTGAAAAATCGCAAATGTACATTTGAGGTAAAATATTCATAGAATTTATTTAAGATAAACGTACTTCTGCATATAAGATACATGCCAAACAAAACAACAGAAAAACGGGGAGTAAGAAACATGTATAAAACACAACGGAAAGGAAGTAGTAAGCAAGATGAGCATACATCATAACAATAGCATGTCATCACAAGTCAACATTCATAACATATTTA
This sequence comes from Sophora flavescens, assembly GCA_030762895.1. Taxonomy (NCBI): domain Eukaryota; kingdom Viridiplantae; phylum Streptophyta; class Magnoliopsida; order Fabales; family Fabaceae; genus Sophora; species Sophora flavescens. The sequence goes on from CM061065.1 coordinate 133,576,433, forward strand.
TATCATACATAACAATTCAATCAATATATGCTATGTGGTGCAGGATTACCCCACTACTTCGTTATGCAAGTGGATCCATTCTACCTCCGGAAGACAACTTCAGAGTTACATATCCACATTGGCCAATAAGCACCAACACTGACAGTTCACCAAACCATAGGTGAACCCCTTGGATAGCCGATGCATCGTACTCTAGGATGCGCCACCACGGGGGGCCACGATTCACCTAACTCACAGATGAATCACCACGGACGGCTGGATCGCCTTACTCTTGGACAACTTCCCCTATGTTGACCCTTAAGAGTCAAGGCCCTCTTGGCCAATAAGCACCAAGGTTCAAATTTAACAACACATCGACCGATAAGCATCGAGGCTACTTTTGCCAATAAGCACCAAAGCATAACGTGCGGTAACTCATCATTATCGACTTAACCAACTTATTGTTTATAATTATCTTGTTAAGTCTTCAATTAATTATCTAGTTCTGTTTTTACTTCGATTAGTGTCTTATTTCATTATTGGGGATAATTGGGGTCAAACACCCCTTAGCCTTTAATTCACGTCTGTTCTGTTTGGGGGAGCACGAGCATGCTTAACCCAGGCACGGGCGTGCTGGACTTTAAGTTCAGCACGGTCGTGCTGTCTGTTGAGCATGGTCGTGCTTAAGCAGCACGACCAATTCAAATTTGAAAGTGGAGCACGGGTGTGCTCCCTTTTAAGCATCGTCGTGCTTACTGGAGCATGGTCGTACTGCCTGGGCAGATTTGTTAAGGCTATTTAGCCAAAAACTCACTAAAACACTCATGAATCAATCCTAAGGTTTTTAACTAAACCTTGAGCATTTATCTCACCTCTCAATACTAAATCCATGTTTTATGAGCAATTGAGGAATTAAACCTTTAATTCCAAGTCTTATTAACAAGCCCTATTTGGTTAATTAGAGTATTATTAATATTAACGTTTATCTCAACAACCAACACTATCATCAACCAACATCATTGATGGCATGAACAGTATATCAATCAAATAGTTACTCATGGCATAAACATCATTAAAAGCATTCATGAATAAACATGCCAATAACAAACGAACATAGCTTTGAACATGTGACAAAACATCAATTTAGCAGTTAACAAACAATAGGGTCATGTGTAACCCTTCATCTTACTCTACCCTCATTGCCTACATGTTCATACTATCACTTCTCCCCATACCTAGTATGAAGATTCCTACTACGACAATGCAAGCAAACTATCTTGTTCCCTCAAGCAGCTCGACGAGTTCCTCACGGCTTGGCCAAACATGAAAGGAATTAACCAATTAATCTCCAATTAACAAAAGGGAAAAAGAAGATTAAAGAGGGATGATCATTACCTTTAATTGGCACAGACAAACGACTTTTCTCCCAAACAACGCAAGAACTCCAAGAACTTGATAGGTTCAAAGGAAAGAGGGGAAAGGGGGGTTGCCGCCACGCTAGGGTTGCTAAAAGTGACAATGTGAGTAAAGTTGACACAGGCAAACACAAGAAGGGGGTTGAATTGATTTTGTTAATAATTTTCAAAAACAACCTTTTCAAAAGTTATTTTCTCACACAAGGAAAAAAGGCAGATGCACACGCAGAAAAATATCTTTTAAAAGCTTAACAAAATCAAGTTCAAATCCCCACAGTCAGTATAAACAAATAAAACTGAAGAGATAAGGGATTAGAAGATTCACACAAGTGTTTTATCCTGGTTTACTCTCTTCCAACCAAGAGCTACGTCTAGTCCCTTCAACTTGAAAGTTTTACTCCACTATTTCTCCAAATAGATTACAACAAGTATTCAACACCTCTCCGGGGCTAAAAGTATTCCTTTCTTACCAAGCCTCTTCAGGCTCTAACTCTAACAAAGAGATTGTTTGCGTTTGATCTTCTAACTCACTATGTGTGAGGATGTGAAAGATTAAGATCGGTTGAATATTACAACAATATTCAAACGAAAGAATACAGATTTTTGCTCTTGAAAGAATGAAAGAATGAGAGATTGTAGATTAGCAAAAGTACAGCTCGCAAAAGTTGTTCTTCGGTGGTTGAGGTCTTCTATTTATAGTGACCTTCTTCTTCACTTGAAAAACTTCAACGGTTGTTTTGAATATCCCCGTTTAGAGATAGCATTAAATGCATAATATCCGTTGTGACCGATATCCCGATCGTGGCCATTGTGAAATGTACTCTTGGTTATCACCTTTGCACAAAATGGAGGGTCACAATCTGAGCAATTGCAACTTGAAAACTGTCTTTTCTCCTTTGAGAAAATTCCAGCTATTCCAGCAGAAAAGGTGACAGGAGTGCAGATCGTTTTGCATTTCCCCATTGTACTGTGTTGTTTTTTGCATTTCCTTGATGGTACCATGTTTCTCTTACAAAGAAACAAGGCATTAAGATAGATAAAACAAATAGGAAGGACCATCATTCGTTTGAAATAAATATTTCTTTGTGGTCTAGGTAGCATTTACTTAGCTAGATTGAGCATATGAAAACTTAAAAGAAAAAGAGCTCGTCTACTTAAAATATGTGTCTACTAGCTGATGGGTGAACCCAAGTCTATGGACTCGCAATTTTATTTTTGCTCGTCTCTTGACGTGGCATATCCTCTCGTCTATCATCAAGTCTTTGGAGTTGCTATATTTCAGTGAGGTATTTTTTATCTTCGATCTCTTGACGTGGCATTTAAGCTCGTCTACTCATTGAAACTAAAGTTCCCGTCTACTGAGAATATTTATTAACCGTCTACTCAAATATAATAAATAAGAAACATACCAAACGTTTTGAGCAGCTCGCCTACATGAATGGACGCGGATTCACAAACTAAGTCCAAGCATATATAAGGAAACTTATTCAATGTTTCCATAACTTACATATTTTTAACATTCCCGCAAGACTAGATAAAGCATGTTAGATCTCAACTAAAACTTTACTAAGCAAATTTAATCATTTTTGTTAACATCAAAACTCAGATTATTAATCCAAATCACTTTGGTTCTACCAATCTCCCCCTTTTTGATGATGACAAAAACTAATTAAATTTGAGTAAGCAAAGTCTAAGAGAGCTTACAAAGTCCCCCCCTATGACAAAGCATTCAAACTTAACGGGAATAAAATATAAGACATAAACTCAGCAGCACATATCACATATATATCTTATCAGATCAGTTCAGCTACTTAACAGTCAAACGATAATGTCAGAGCATATAAACTAAAGATAGTATGAGAGCAATCAGAAAGTGGTACTTATCAGGGCATATAAAAGAATATGTCAAGGCATATATAAACAAGTAAAATCATGCATATGCAGACAAACATATACTTTCAAAAACTGACTTTTAAAAAAAAATGCTTTTATCCTTTCTCCCCGTTTTTTGTCATCAGACAAAAAGATAAAAGGAGTGGACCATCATTGTCAGTATTAAGAAAAGAAAAAAAAGGGCTAAGGAGAGGGTGGAGGTGGAGGAGGAGGATTCTGGTTTGGTGGAGGTGGAGGAGGAGGAACAGGCAGAAGGTTACTCTGTTGAAAACTTTGCAGAATGCTCAACATTTGATTGACCATTACATTTGTTGGAGCTAAGGCTTCTGCAACTTGTTCTCTAACTTGTTCCTTGACTTCAATTTTGACTCTAACCTCAATAATTTTTCCAATGATTTCTTCAAAGTTGAGGCAGGTAAGGTCTTGAGCTTTCAGCACTATCTTGAGCATGTGCTTGACCGTGAAAGTACTAACAGCTCAGGAAATATGAGGTTGATCATGGGGATGAACAACTATCAGAGCCATTGCCTGATATGAGTGCTTCTCAAAAGTGCTTGGTCTAGGCGCAGACTCAGCAACTTCCTCATTCCCAATTTCTGGATGAGCAGGTTCAGCAATGAAATCTGTTTCTTCTATTATGATTTCTTGCTCAGTGTGATCTGAAGGAGGAGATGGAGGTGGAGATGATGCAACAGTGAGTACACGAGGAGGAAGTTCCTTTGCCCAGTGGACAGGGTCTTCTTCATACACAGGACTGATGACAAGAATACCAATCATATCCTTGAAGATGCAGAATCTGGAATTTGACAGTCCACATTTGCCTCTGACCTTAGGAATTTTTCTCTTCTCTTCATTGCTCAGACCGGAAGAAGAGGCTTCCTTAGCACCGTCCAGCATGTGATTTGCCCAAATGTAGAAGGCAGAATCTTGATCAATATCTTCAACTGGTTGTGATAACAAGAAATTAATTATATTCTGATCATACGATTCCACAGCATCATGATTAAGAAAGCAGGAAGTGTCTTCTGGCTTCTTTGTAGTGCTCCTCCGCTTCTTCAAATCCTTGTCTTTGTTCAGATCAATCATAGGTAGTCTAGGAGCAATCATGGGGGGTCTGACACCAATCTTTTTTTCCTTCTTGGTATGAAACAGCCAAGTTGGAGGGACAAAGTTTGCAGTCCTGACATACCTAGGCAATTCAAATTCATTCTTCAGAAAGGCATACATGAGGTGATCCACGATACTCACAGCTCTGCCCTCCCAAGAAGTTTTGTTGTGCATGATAAAAGGAATATATCTGTAGGATCTTGACCTTTTGTAGATGACATTGGTCAGATCTTTCTTTGCTGGATCCTTAGACCAGTCAGAGATGATATGCCTGTTAACACCATCAGTGAATGGCTTGAAGGGTGGGGATTTGATGAGGTTTGAGTAGATTTTTCTAGGTGGGAATTTTTTCTGTTGAAGATGAATTAGGGCAGGTCCAATATGGTTGTGCAGAGTGGATGGAAGAGGTCCGGTGATGTTTGGTACATATGGTATGGGTACATAATCAGGTTGAGGTATGGTCTCGGATTCATATTCATACTCAGGTCAGGAATAGAAGGGTCTTGTTAAAACTAGTTCTGGTTTATGTTGGTGATAAAGGATTTTCCAGTTCCTCTTTACTTTGGCCCAGTTTTCAAATTGGCCATCATAAAGAACAGAGGGGTTTGTATATGGAAATTTTGTCTTTTGGTTTTTGGGAAAGAGTGCACCAAGGATAATTCCATCATCTGGTTGGTTGAACCAGGGGTCATTTTTAGGTATAATGGGTGGCAAATATGGTCTTTCCGGTGAGGCTGTTCGTGGTTGGTTAGGGGAAGTTCTTTGTGGTGATGGAAGAGTGGGGATGTATACATCATTCAAGGTTTCAGTTTGGTTCACGATAGCAGGTGCAGAATCATCATCTACTCTATCCTCAAGGCTAGAAACTAAGGCATCTACTGCTAATTTTATAGGGTCATTAGCAGGAAGATTTACCTCATAAGTCATAATAGACTTAGCTTTCCTTGGAGGTTGCCTTCTGGGTTGTGTGGGAATAGGGACATTAGCAATACCAAAGAGAGCAAGATCATCCTGTTTCTTCAAAATAGAACCGATGGGGACCCCGTCCTCATCATCCTCATCTTCATTGAAGGAAAGATTAAAATAACTTGTCCTTTTCTGAGTACGTGCAGGTTGAGTAGCGGCTGACTTATGGTTCTCTGATTACAATCCCACCAGTAGTAGGCCTTTTAGGCATAGGTTTCCTTACTGCAGTGGTTTTCTTTTTAACTGCCCTTTTCAGTCCAAGAACTTCATCATTGTTTTACTCAACCATTTCTTCTTTGATCTTCATCATTTCTTCAGTCTTGGCCAAGGCAGCAGCAGTGCAAGTACTCAGATTCATGTTGCCAATATTCACTTTGCCAAAATCAGCAGCAGACATTGGCTTCTCAATCATTATTCTTGCTTGCTCTTCAGGGGACCTAGTAGCAATGAAATCATATATCCCTTGTGATTTGAATATTTTTTATAGAAGATGGCAGTAGGGAAGTGCAGAGAGCTTCTTCCTATGAACAGCAGCATCCCTGAATCTTCCAAAGAGAATTATGGGCAAGTTTATCTTGGTCTCTGATGAGCTGACAGAGACAAAATTTGTGCAAGGCTGATAAGTTGTCCTTGGAGCCAATTTTGTGTAGCACCACCTTGTTCAGAAACTGATGAAGGATGCGAACTAGATCCTTCGTTTCTATTGATTTCCAGGAATTAGTTCTTATTGTGTCTTCTTTCATTAGAAAAGCAGCAATAACTTCCGAACCACCAAGGTCCATCTCCCATGTCTCAGTAAAGACCACTCCTTCCTGAGCGCAGATGATGGCATCAGAGATGGTTTTCTCTGAAACCACTATTCTCTTCCCCAAAATGGTGGCGAAGACTTCTCTATCAGAGACTTGAAGACCTCTCTAGAAATCCTTGATCATATTAGGGAAAACGGAGACTTTCTCCATGAAGAGTCCTCCCAAGCCAGCCGCATTGACATTCTTGCTAATATCTAGGTTATAATACTCCAAGATTCCAAAGTTGAAATGATGCTCAATAGCAACATTTAGCTTGTCCACATTAAAAGTTGAAGAAGAAGCCATTGTTGACGATTGAAGGTTAGGGTTTTGAAGCAGAAAGCAGAGAGTTCAGAGATGAAGGGCAGCGAAAGGTTTCAGAGTGGGAAGATACTTGCTTAAAAAGGTTTTGAATTTCAAAGGTTTTTCTTTTGGAAATAAATCAAAAAGAAAATATTTGACAAGGCATGTCATCAAGGATAAAACGATGCTGGTATTTTGAAACTATAAAAAGGTCTTGATGGGAATGATGGAAGTAACTGACTCAACATTAGAGAATATAGGATAAATTTGTCTTTGAGACAAAATAAATGCAATTAATAAATATGTGTATGGACCAGTCCAAGCAAAAAGCAAGCAAGTATGGGTGCGGCATGCAGTGGACGCACACTTTAACCATGCAATGGACTTGAAATGCTTTAGACGCACATAAATCAACAACATAATTATCAAGGCTGGACGACACAATCAATCCACATATAGTATATTAAGATGCTTTCTAATAAAAATAAATCTTTCCTCAGTAAGAGGTTTAGTAAAGATATTTGCCCATTGATGGTCAGTATCTACAAATTGTATATCAAAAACACCTTTTTGCACATAACCCCTTATAAAATGATGTTTAATCTCTATATGTTTAGCTCTAGAATGCAATATTGGATTCTTAGATAGACTAATTGTAGCAGTATTATCATACATAAGTGGAATACTACTTACAAACACATGGTAGTCCTCCAATTGATGTTTGATCCATAGAAGTTGTGATAAGCAACTAGCAGCTGAAATATACTCAGCTTCAGAGTTGATAAGGCAATGGTACTTTGCCTTTTGCTTGACCATGAGACAATACTAGCTCCATTGAAGTGACATCCTCCACTTGGTACTCTTTCTTTCAATTTTGTCTCCAAAGATAGTCAGCATCACGAAAAACCAACTAATCAGTAATCTTCATTTTTCTTAAAACACAAACCCAGATTAGTAGTACCTTTCAAGTATCTAAATATTCTCTTAATCACTGATAAATGAGATTCTCTAGGATCATATTGAAATCGAGCACATAAACATACACTGGAACATAATATCGTGTCTAGACGCGGTAAGATATAGAAGAGATCCTATCATACCTCTATATACCTTTTGGTCTACCTTTTTCTTTTTATCATCTTTGTTCGAGTATGGAAGTGGGGTGCATAGGGGTATTCATTGGCTTACAATCATCCATTTTGAACTTCTTCAGGAGTTCCGTTGTATACTTGGTTTGATGGATGTACACCTCGTCCATAGTTTGTTTAACTTGAAGTCCAAGGAAGAATTTGAGTTCTCCCGTCATGCTCATTTCAAACTCTTTCTGCATTAACTTAGAAAACTCTTTACACAGAGATTCATTAGAAGCACCAAAAATAAAATCATCAACATATATTTGAACAATTATGAAATTAGATTTAATGGACTTTCTAAACAAGGTTGTATCAATCTTTCCTCTATTAAATCCATTTTCCATTAGAAATGAAATTAGCCTATCATACCAAGATCTAGGTGCTTGTTTAAGGCCATATAAAGCTTTCTTAAGCTTATATACATGTTCGGGTTGGGTTTCACTCTCAAAACCCGGAGGTTGCATTACATATACTTCTTCATTAATAAAGTCATTTAGAAAAGCACTTTTAACATCCATTTGAAAAAGCATTATGTTATAGTGTGTAGCAAAAGAAAGTAAAATCCTAATTGCTTCTAATCTAGCAACAGGTGCAAAAGTTTCAGTATAATCTATACCTTCTTCTTGAGAATAACCTTGTGTAACAAGTATTGCTTTGTTTCTTACCACCTTACCATTCTCATCAAGTTTGTTTCTATAGACCCATTTTGTTCCAATAATTGATTTGTCCTTAGTCAAGGATACCAAAGTCCAAACATCACTTCTCTCAAAATGATTCAGTTCTTCTTGCATAGCTAGAATCCAGTCATCATCCAGCAAAGCCTCGTCTACTGTCTTTGGTTCCAACTCAGAGACTAGTGCAGAATCTTCCTGTTCTCTGAAAGTTGATCTGGTTCTTAGCCTATCATTGGGGTTTCCAATGATTTGATCCTGTGGATGATAATTTTTGAAGTACCATGATCTCTGAATAGTATCATGTTGAGAAGTGGAGGTTTTTGGTTGTTGAGGAGGGTCGTCCACTTGATCATCAGCTTTTACTTCTGTTGTATCTCCTGAGATATTTAGATCATGATCTGTAAATGCTTTATCTAGCTTTGATAATTTCTTATCAGGCTGCTTGTCATCAAACTTGATATGAATACATTCTTCTACTACTAGAGTGCTAGAATTATAAACTTTAAAACCTTTTGATGTTTCAAAATATCCAAACAGTATTCCATCATCTACTTTTGCATCAAACTTACCTAGTTGATCTTTAGTATTCAATATATAACATTTACCACCAAAAGGATGAAAGTAACGTTGGGTTTTCGTCCCTTCCACAATTCATAAGGAGTGTTATTCAGGATAGGTCTTATGTATATTATGTTTTGAATGTAGCAGGCAGTGTTAACAGCTTCAACCCAGAAGTGTCTAGGGACAGAGCTATCAATGAGCATAGTTCTAGCCATCTCTTGAAGAGATCTGTTCTTTCTCTCTACCACACCATTTTGCTGTGGTGTTCTGGGTATTGAGAAATTGTGAAGGATACCACTTTCTTCATAGAACTTATGAAATATATCATTTTCGAACTCTCCCCCGCACTTCTAATTGAAGTGATACACATGCGTTTTTCATTATGTACACGTTTACAGAATATAGAAAAAACCTTGAAAGACTCATCCTTGTGAGCTAGGAACATAACCCATGTCCATCTAGTGTAGTCGTCTACAATGACTAAACCATATTTCTTACCACTGACAGATCAGGTCTTCGTTGGACCAAAGAGATCAAGGTATAACAATTCTAGTGGTCTATTGGTACTAACAACATTCTTAGATTCAAAAGAACCCTTGACTTGTTTTCCCTTTTGACATGCATAACGAGAGCGCTGATTTGTACTTAAGGTTTGGTAGCCCTCTCACGAGGTTATGCTTATTTAGCTTTGAGATTAATCTCAAGCTTGCAATGTTAAGTCTCTGAAATGTCTAATGTGCATTTCCCTAAGTTTTGATGTGATCTAAACATTGGTTAATCATTTAATTAACCTTCATGTTGGTTTCTAACCTGTCTACCTAGTGTGCAGATCAAAACAGTAAGAATCATCTGTCTGCTCACGTAGATGACTACCTGTCTGGATAAGTAAAAGTCAATATGTCTGCTGACTATGATTATTGACTTTCTTCAAGTGAAGCTTTAAACCCGTATTCCCCACAAGTTCCTACACTTGTCTGAAGTTGGTCGATGAAAAAAAACAAAGACCAAACAAGCTTTTGCAAGCTGTCCCGTCATAAAGAAGACTCAAAGCTTTATCTCTTACTTAGTCTCACGTTTATCAAGAAAAGTCAGAAGTCACACTCACAAGCAACCTCCGAAATCAGAACTGAAGTCCAGTTAAAGAATGCTTCCAACATGCTTTATTCCCTAGTACTTTTGGTTATTACACAAAAAGGGAAAAGTACTCAGCAAAGTACATAAAGCACTCTGTACAACTCTTATATGGCTAGTTCACGATGCCCAAAGCCAAGATCCTTCATGTTAGAGTACAACCAACGTTCCTATTGCATTAATGACTACCCAGAACGACTCTATTGCATTCAATGAAGTTCTGTCTGAAGCCAACATTTAAATGAATGTCTCTAACAGATCTTAGATGCTTGAAGACTATAAATACAGAAGTCATTGAAGATGATAAAGGACACACAGGATTAAAGCCATTACTCTGCCCATTTATTTCCTTTATTCTTTCAATCCATATTCTTCAATCATTTGAAATTATTACACAGTCTTTCCTAAGCTTACATTTAAACCACTCTGAGTGTTAGTGAAAGAACTTCATGTCTGATTGTATCTATTACAAACTAACTTCTTAACCAAACCTGAGTGAGCCTGAAGAGGCTAGGTGTGCAAAGAATACTTGTCTTTGAGCCTGAAGAGGCTAGGTGTGCAAACAATACTTGGAGTCTGTAATTTGATCAGTTATAGTGGATAAAACTTGGTGCTGCCAAGGACTGGATGTAGCTCTTTGTGTTGAAGAGTGAACCAGGATAAATAGTTGTGTTAATCTTTTTCCCTTAAACTCTTTAGTTGCGTTGATTATTATATCTGCTTTGTAACTAAGGGGTTAAAGTGTGAAAATTAAATCTGTTTTCAAATTGTATGCTTGTGTTTATTCTATTGAAATCTTATCAGACAGGTCACCTGTCTGTATTGTCCTTTTCCACTCTTCTGAACTTAGCTTGTGTGCGAAAAGTTTTCAACTTTGTCTTAAATTCTGATAAACATAATTCAACCCCCTTTCTTGTGTTTATAGTTGTCTATTTCAGTTGGCATCAGAGCTCAGCCTCTGGATTGAGCATCTAATAGTGTAGAGGTAAAGGTCCTGAAGAATAGACATGATTGTTGGAGCTAGTTAAAGTGGAAGTCACCAGACTGAAGGAGATTCCTTAACCAGACCTCCATTCTTCAATGGAGAGAACTACAACTATTGGAAAGACAGATTTCAATGGTTCATTCTATCTATAAACTCTGATCTCTGGGATGCCATCACAGATGGTCCATTCATTCCCAAGAATGATGACAACACTGACAAGCCAAAAGCTCAGTGGACTGCTGCAGAAAAGACAAAATGGGAGCTGAATTACAGAGCTAGATATAATATCATTTGTGCTCTCAGTCCTGAGGAACTTAAGAAGGTATGTGCTTGTGACTCTGCCAAAGAAATATGGGATACTTTAGCTATCACACGTGAAGGAACAGCCAAAGTCAAGGAATCAAAAATTGCCATACTTGTCAGAAAGTATGAACTGTTTGTCATGCATGAAGGAGAATATGTTGCTCAAATTACTGGAATATTCCAAACTATTGTCAACAGTTTAAAATCTCTTAGCAAAATTTACACCAATGCTGAGAAGGTTAGAAAGATTCTAACAAGTCTACCTAAACAATGGAGACCCTTGGACATTGCTATCTCTCATGCCAAGGATCTCACTACATTAACTATGGACGAACTTCTTGGAACACTCACTATTCATGAGCAAGAACTTGGATACGAAGTTGCACCAAAGAAGGGCAAGTCAATTGCTTTGAAAGCTGATCAAAAGTCAGCACACTAGTGCACAAAAGGGATTCCACGTCGGTTATTTTTGGCTTTCCACATCGGTTTTGAAACTGATGTGGAAACGACCGATGTGGTTTATTGCCACTTTACACATCGGTTTTAAAACCGATGTGTAAAGTATATTTTAAACATCGGTTTTATACTAACCGATGTGTAAAATTAATTTAGCAATTGATAAGCAGTTGGAAATTTAACTTTCTACATCGGTTTTGCTTAAAACCGATGTGTAAAATTGACTTTCTACATCGGTTTTTAAAGAACCGATGTGTAAAGTGAAATTTACACATCGATTTTAAGCAAAACTGATGTAGAAAGTTAAATATACACATCGGTTATTGAGAACCGATGTGTAAAATATCATTTTTTTTAATCTATTATTTACATTTCAATCATTCCTGTTTCACTAATGCAGATCAATAAACAAACCAGCAGTACCCTGATCAAAAAAGAAACAACAACAGAACACCAAACCAGTTTTGACACAATCATTCAAAAGCAAAACATACTTCATTCAATTTTCTTAGCACATCCAATTAGCTCTTACACATATGGTTAAAAATACTGACATTTCATCAAATGACTAGTGAGCACAGAATCTGAAAACAGAGGGTATCAGGCCTAATTAATTTTCTAATGAATGAAAACAACACTTTATCAAAGCTACATCAAAACACGAGAGAAGAAGAATTGAACCAGACCTGAGCACTAATACATATCATCAGTCAAAGGTACGTACACTATAGCTAGTATATGATAAGTTTTTAAACTAACTACATATATACAAACTATGGGTGGTACACTTCAAGAAAGAAAGTTGCCCAACGCCTTTTATGATGTTGATGTCGAATCGGACAATGGAGATGGATTGTTGAATATCTGCAAAGTTTAATTGGACAAAAGATTATATCTTTTAAGTAATAAACTAACATAAAACATATAACGAATCTATACTATTACTTCTAATTGTGTCAATTAACATTTACCTCACTCCATCTTTCAGGATCCCGAGGAGATAATTTCCAACATCCACCGCATCACATAGTAGCCACATTCCCATGACCCACGTTGTATACGTGACTACGTACAAATGAAACCCAATTAGAATATGAGGAATTAAATAAAATAGAAATCAATTATTGTACCCACTGCATTTGATGCATTTGAACTAATAAATATCTTACGCTGGGAATAATCCATCCGATAGTCCGAGTACGCCTTTCACCACGCTGCATGTGGGATGCATTAATAGACCTATCATGACAAAAACATTAATTAAAGTATATATAATAGATTTCAGATAATTAAAACAACTGCATTACTGATTATAAAGTATTTTAACGCTTACGTTTCGATGATCGTCTTGGTTGATTCGCCGCTTATGTCCCAATGAGCGTAAGAAGACCACGACGTTCATTCTTGGGTACAAGAGCAACAATTGCCAATGCTTGCTGTATTTATGGGAACAATTAGTGATCGTAAGCCATATATAGTTATACTTAAATTAATAACCAAGGTACTTACTTATTGAGATAAGGCGCAAGATAGAATTGATGATCGTCTCGGGCAAGTATATCACGTATGGTAGTGACCGGGTCTTCCGATGCTACGAGAACATCACCCTGAATGAACATGGGGTCAATGAACCCATAAAGGGCGAGGTTACCCTGATCGACTAACATACGATGCAGATACCTAATATATTGAAAAAACATGTTAATTATCATTGTATTTAAAAATTAATTACGTACTTAACTTATAAATAAAATGTACTTACGTGCACCAAAACGATATGTGTGCAGAACTGGCCATTTCTTTATTGAGTGCCATCTCCATAAGTTCTTTCTTTGGTATATACAGTTCACCGGGTAGCATCATGTTCCAACGTTACCAATGCCGCATCATCCTCCATGGTGACAACCTGTATAGCAAGATCTTTGAAAACATCACCATGGCCAGGTGCCCCTTTGTCGATCCCCTAAACAACATAGATATATATTAGTAATCACGGATAATTAAGTTATTTAATTCGTTATGAACTAAATGGTCAAATGAATACCTTGGACAGAGCGGAACATCTCTCGGTCTTCCTAGATCCGACCTTTTAGGCACAATATCATTTCCAACATCCTATAACAAATACAAATAAAGCATTATCTTTAAACAATAATAAATATATTTCAACTATGAATATAGAAAAACACAACTAACCGAATACCTCGGATGCAACAAGAAAGTCGACCAGTCTTCTTGGCCGAGGGATGAAGTTATTGGGGGCCCGACCCACTGTTTGAACCTCCTCGGTGGGCACAGGGACTCGAGCATCAAGCATCTCGAATAATCTCAACAGACACCCTCGGATGATCATCCTGTAATAACCGATGGTGTATGGTATTACCTAACTTATTATATGCCCTACCCAATGCCACTAAGCGGCGATGATGATGATGATCATCAACATACAGCTCACACCTATCAGGGTCGCCATCATCATCATCATCATCATCATCAAAGATCAGCAAAGAGCATCATCATCATTTTCGGGATGATGAGGAGGATCACATGAGCCCTTAGTGCTCACATGGACAGAGGGTTGGACACCTACCTGTCATCTCTTTGGGACAATGAAGTAAAGATTGCCATCTGCTGGGCAAACTGCTCGTTCATCTCATGTCGAAGCTCAGCTGCAATCTCCTGTTTTAGTTGTGCTCTATCTACAACCGAATCCCTGTGGCATTGGTGTGAAGATGAACCATGGTATTGGCGAATGCCGACTCCCCATCCAACACCAATGACACGGCCCGGGTGGTCTGGTTTCTAGATGGCGAGATAAGATATCATTGCGTCCTCTAGGAACAAAGGTTCCTTGGGTTAGCTGATCATCCAAGGCATCCTATCACATAAAAATATCAGGTCACATTACAATTCGGTAACAATCTTAAAATGATAATTACAACAAACTATACTTACAATCCTCTCAGCTACTTGGCGGGCCTCCTCGGATGTATATTGTCCCGTTTTTCTTTGTCGGCCCCTCTTCCATGAACGATGGCGTGGGGGTGGAGGTGGATCAACAACCTCTGGAAGATTTTCAGCATTAGGATCCGCCTGAGATGTCTGCCCGCGACGTGCTTTCTTTTCCTCTTCAACCATTTTCTTAACAAGCTTTTTATATCCCCCACGAGACATGACATGGGGGTAGACATTCTTGCTTTGGTTTTCCTGCCCCTTTTTCCTCTTCTCCTCGTTATAAATAAAAGACAATTAAATTACATAAGTAAATGAAATTAATGCAATTACATAAATTTAGAGACAAATCAAATAAGTTTACCTGAAAGTCGGGATCACGTCGGCTCTGAACAAAGCGATCCCACGTCGCCTTGTCAAGAAACGGATACACCTCAAGTGGGTTCTTTTTACTTTTTGGACCGAATATGTAGTATCTGCCCAGGTCGGCCTTAAAACCCCTCCAACGCTCTCCAAAGATACTTCAAAGAAACGCTTCTTCATAGCGTATGTATCCGGTATGTCAAATGTCAACTACATTAAGACCAAAAGAATCAACGAATTACTGTATGATATTATTAAGATAAAAATAAAGTAGATACAGACAAACACAGGACGTAGAAGTATAGATACCAGAATACTCTCCCATATCTGCTCCTTCACGTCCGCCGGTACATCTCTCCACCTATCAATGAGTATACTAGGCCTGTTCCTAGCAAGGGTCGCCACAAAACTGGTAAACTGATCTTCCATTGGCCCAATAGGTTTGAGGTTATCATCAAAATCTACTATTATCCTCTGATTTGACCCACGGTTGGCAGTCAAATGCCTCATCCGTGTGGCACGTCTACCTTTTCTACCGGTAGACGGGGTCTCTGACCCGCTGCATGAAGGAGGGTGTATCCTCATGATCAGCCATGTATACCTGTTTAAACACAAAACAAAAAAAAACTTGTTAGTATGTCAGGATAAATATCAAACATAACTTATAAATATCGATCAACGTACATAAACATAACTTATACAGCTCAACGTAAACACATAATATGCCAAACTTGATGGTAATATCAAATTAAACTTACTTTGTGGTCAATTAGTAAAGTTCTCCCATAACCCTTCTTGGTGATCATTACGAGTAGCATGTACATCATCCACTTCATTTTCCTCATTGAAATTAGGCACTCGTGTTGAGAAAGAAGGAGTATCAGAAATATCAAGAGTTGAATCGTGATTTCCCTCACTACCGTTATACATGTTTTTTCCCTGGAGAACCACTGACCACCTTTTGTTAGAAGGATCACGGATATAAAACACTTGTTTTGCTTGGGAAGCCATGATGAAAGGTTCCTCTTTATTACCTACCTTACTAAGGTCCACCAATTTGAATCCTAACTCATCGGTTTGCACACCATTGTTACTGTCGACCCACTGACATTTAAAAACAGGTACTCTAAACTTCGTGTAATCAACCTCCCATATCTCTTCAATGATTCCAAAGTATGAAACCGATGCCATAACAGGGTTTTTATCTTCCGACGTACACTACTTGAACGCGATGACATCCACCACGATAAAGTATGCACCTGGAGAACGAAAGGAAATGTATCAATCCGAACTTTCATCAAGTATATAACATTAGAATCAATGAATAACTATTATAACTGAATTAAGAAAAAGTTTTTTCCCAAACTGTCCAACTTTGGACAATTCAAGATCCAACACAATGAGCGGTACATTAAGCACGTACACGTACACGTACGCTCATTAGTATTGCATCTCAAACGGAAACTAAGGCTTTACTAAATAATTAACATTAAGAAAAATAATAAAACACTCCAATCCCCAAGTCCAATGCAAGGGGAGATTGGAAAAGCGCACTAGTATTTGAAAAACTAACAACCATATATTTCTTAATTGAGTAATTGGCTAAAACATCATCCTAATATATGTTAATCATCATTTTAATGCCAACAATAAGCCTATTACCTAGTAAACTAGAAATCCAACCCCAACAAAAAACTATACCCATGTGGACCTCAAATGGAGATGATCCTCACATCAAGTGTTTCTAATGACTTGCCTACTATATAATGAAACCAAAGACAATATTCATCATTCCATTGATTGATGTCCAACATGCTTAGCATTTTTCTGCTAAAAATGAGGTTCTTATCCCTCTCTAGTGAGCTACGAAAGAATGTAGGAGACCAATAAATTTGACCGAGCATTAATTAGCTTCATAATTTTTCAGTTTTCAAACATCACTAAACATAATGCTTCAATTAATAAATGTTAACAGAACTATTTATAGATGTAGAAGAGAGTGGTAATTCCTTCATTCCCGAAACTAGTGTCAAGAACATAATGTTTTCTTCTCATGAAATCTAGTAACTAGAAAGTGATCTTAAAACATTATGAGAAGAAAACATTATGTTCTTGACACTAGTTTTCAAACATTATGTTCAAGGGAAACACCTAGCACTTAGCATCTACCTAATACAATGAACTACTCGGTATGTAGCACTTAACACCTTAATATATATGAGAACTAACCAGCAATAACCACCAATTAGAGAACTAACCAGCAATAACCACCAATAACAAGTGAAGGAAAGAAACCTACCTCTAAAGGATGCGGCCGCTAAAGGTGACTTGTGAGAAGAGGAGGGCACAGACGTTGAAGGGGTTGCTTGAAGTGGTTAGCAACAAATTAGTACCCTAGCCCTACCAACTCCAAAACCTTTGGAAGCTGAAACATAAATAAGATTATTTCAGATTAGTTCACCAAGCTTTCTATAGTATAATTAATGAAGCATATATGCATGCTAGCCAACATATTAGCAAGAATATCCAACCTAGTGGCAGATGGCATATTAAAAGAGAAGCAAAACAATCACCCATTATCACTTATTTACTTAGATACATGAAAACTGGGATATAGCAGAAAAATCAACATATTGCTCAGGAAGAAAAGCAAACGTAAAAGAATTATAGCCCATACCAAAACAGCCGAACGGTAGATCGAAAATGGGTTGCAGTATCATACAAAGAGGGGCTGCAAAAGGGTTTCAACTTTCAACAGAAGATGCAGAGCACTTAAAATACCCCAATCCAAACAGGCACAACAGAACAAGATAATATAATAAGAGAAAATATAGGGAGAACAGGAGAAAACAAGAGAAATCAGAACAGAAAAACCACCACAAGCAAAACCCAGAGGCTGTCAGCAAACCGAACAGCATCAATGAATGAAATTTGAGGGGAGTTTAGGGCTTTTGAGTTTGATTTAGGACCATGTCGAAACAGGAATTGGATGGATTGCTTAGCGTCATCGCATACTCTATTTTGCCACAGCCATTGAGCAGATAGCATAGCAGCACTATCCACACATTATTTGAAAATCTCCCATGCTAAGCATGTAGCATAAGAGGGGCTAACGCATTGCTACACAATACAGTGGTCACTATAGCTCACTATTAAGTAATAACAACTAAGAAAACAAGAATCGTTGGTTCTGGAGCTAACTCTCATTTTTATCCTCAAAGCGGAAGGTCTCAAGAAAGTGGAGTACTGCACTCAACCCAATAAGAGAGACCTATTTCAAAAAGTTCGTTTCCAAAAATCTATTCCTTATTCAAGCTTGACACTATGAGACTCAATATTAATGCACAAATAATCATGTGGTTCTGATTTGTGAAGCTTTTTGTGAGAACAAACTTTATTCTATGATTCTATTCCCTCTCCCAAAACTGAAAAATAAATTGCTAAGTAGAAAAAAGCTAAAAAAGAAAAAGATTCTTCTTAACCTCAGGTATGAATCACAATAGCCAAACACAATATATTCATACCTGTGGACTTAGCATTCCACAATATAGATCACATGCAACATAGATAGAGATTAGAAAAGCAATGCTTCAACAACCAGCTCTTAATTTCATATCAAAACAGAGTAGTGGCGGCCGAAGCTTCAATGAGACAGATAGCTTCAATGAGAAAGGAGAGAATGACATTGAAGCTTCAAAGATAGAGTAGATAGATGAGAGAAGATCAGAGTAGAAAGAGAAGAGACTCACCAGAGATGATGGTCGCGACGATGAAGGTATGAGAGAGGCACACACGGTAGTGGTGGTGGTGCTCGCGGCGGTAGTGGTGAGTTGATGTTTGGGGGAGGAGGGGAACTAGGTCGCAGAGGAGGAAATAATGGGGTTTTCTGAAAGAATGGGATAATGCGCGGATGCGAAGGAGGGAAAAGGAAAAATTGGGACTATTACACATCGGTTATACCTAAAACCGATGTGTTAAACATCTTATACACATCGGTTATTAAGAAACCGATGTGTAAAAGTAATATTTATTTATTTTTTTTCTGTATAATTTTCTACATCGGTTATAAGGAACCGATGTGTAAAAGTAAGATTTTATTTTCTTTTTTTTTATTTCTACATCGGTTATTTAGAAACTGATGTGTAAAAGTAAGATTTTATTTTCTTTTTTTTTTCTTTATACTTTTCTACATCGGTTATATAGAAACCGATGTGTAAAAGTAAGATTTTCTTTTCTTTTTTTTTCTTTGTACTTTTATACATCGGTTATTTTTAAACCGATGTGTAATAATTTGGTTTTAATTTCAAAAATGCCACCGCCTCGTTTTACACATCGGTTTCTTAAAAACCGATGTGTAAACTCCGATGTAAAATCCCTTTTCTGCACTAGTGGCAAAAGCTTCCAAGGCTCTAAAGGCAGACGAGTCATCCAGTGATGCTGACCTGTCTGAACCCGAGGATTCTGAAAGTGATGAAGAATTGTCTCTCCTAACCAGGAAGATAAAGCTTCTCCTACAGAAAAAGAAGTTCAAAAAGGATAAACCATTCAAAAGGTTCAACAAGGACAAGAACTTCAAAGAATCCACTTCAACAGACAAGAGTTCAATTGTCTGCTACGAGTGCAAGAAGCAAAGGTCACATCAAAGTTGAATGCCATCAACTTAAGAAAGCTCCTTTTAAAGAAGTTCTTCAAAAAGAAGAAGAAAGGAATTATGGCTACTTGGGAGGATCTGGAGTCAACATCTTCTGATGAAGAAACAGGAGAAGAAGCGAATCTCTGTTTAATGGCCAACACCGACCCAGACTCAGACGATGAGGTACATCCTGATTATGAGGAATTACTTGATGCCTATGAGGAGTTGCTGGAGGAATCCAACTACTTATCTAAGGCCTTCAAATCCCTCAAGAGAGAGTATGTAAAGCTCACCAGTGAGTGTAAACAGAAATCTCAAGAGTGTGAGAAGCTGGCTAAAGAGAACAGTGAGCTGAAGACTGAAAAGTTTGATGAAGCTAAGATCACAAGTGCAACATCACAATCTGAGGAAGTTGAGAAACTTCAACAGAAAGTGGAAGAGCTCACTTATGATCTTGCCAAATTTGTTAATGGCAGAGACAATCTGACTAAGCTGCTTGACTGTCAGAGGCACTCTCTTAACAAAGAAGGTATTGGATATGTTCATCAGACACATCATAAAGTATCAACTAAAGTCTCTAATGTGTCTGTTAAGTCAACAGTAATTAAATCTATACTTGTCAGTAACTTTTGTGGAAAAACTGGACATGTTATGTCTAAGTATATTCATAAGAAGAGAAGGAAGTCTTCACAGACTCCTAGAACTAACAGAAAAGGACCCTGAAAAAGATGGGTACCTAAAGATCAAATAATTTCTGTTGCAGATGTCCTCAATAGGACAAAGAAAACACCATTGCCGGTACCTGGACGGTGGTTTCTCGTGACACAAGACAGGAGAAATGTCTATGTTCCTAGACCTCCAACTTAAGAAAGAAGGACATGTTGCCTTTGGAGGCAATCAGAAATGGAACGTTATATGCATTGGCACTATTGGTGGTAAACCTCCTCTTCCCTCTATATCTAAAGTTCTCATGGTTAAAGGATTAAGACACAATTTGCTGAGCATAAGTCAATTATATGACAGTGGATTTGATGTTTCTATTACCAAGGATGTATGCATAGTTAAAGACTGTAATGGCAAAACCCTCTTTTCAGCTAAAAGGCAACAAAATATGTATAAGATTGAACTGTCTGATCTCTCATATCAAAGTATAACCTGTCTGATGTCTAAAGAGGATGAGAGATGGTTATGGCATAAGAAACTATGACATGCTAGTATGAAACTAATTTCTAAATTAAAAAGGAATAACCTTGTGAGAGGATTGCCTGATATTAGTTTTAAGAAAGATGTCTTGTATGATGCATGCCAGAGAGGTAAATAGATAAAATCAAGTTTCAAATCTAAAAACCAAGTATCAACCTCTAGACCTCTTCAGTTGTTACACATGGATCTGTTTGGACCAGTTAGTGTTGCCAGCCTGGCTGGAAGAAAATACAGATTTGTCAAAGTTAATGACTATTCTAGATTTACATGGGTACTCTTCTAAACCCACCAGGATGAGTCTTTTCAGGCTTTCTCAATATTCTGCAAAAGAGTACAAAATGAGCATGGTTTCTGTATTTCTATCCTTAGAAGTGATCATGGGGGAAAATATGAAAATGAGAAGTTTAGACTGTTCTGTGAGGATAATGGGATCTCTCACAATTTCTCCGCACCTAGAACTCCACAATAAAATGGAGTGGTTGAGAGAAATAACAGATCTCTGCAAGAGATGGCTAGATCTATGCTCAATGAGAATAGTCTCCCTAAGTACTTCTGGGCAGAAGCTGTAAACACTGCTTGTTATGTACAAAACAGAATACTTATTAGACCTTTTCTAAAGAAGACTCCTTATGAATTGTGGAAAGGAAAAGCCCCAACATATCTTATTTTCATGCATTTGGATGTGAATGTTTTATTCTGAATACCAAAGATCAACTTGGAAAGTTTGATTCAAAGGTAGATAAAGGTATTTTCGTAGGCTATTCTGAAATGTCTAAAGCTTTTAGAGTTTAAAATTCCAGAACCTATATTATTGAAGAAATCATGTTACATTTAATGATGGATTAAAGACTGATAGGGAACTATCAAATCTAGAATATGATCTTGCATGTCTTGATATAAACAGGCCAGAAAATCAACAACCCGGTCTGACAAAGACAGAACCCGTGCTTGAGCCAGATAGACAAGTCAGCAGAATAGTCAACATACAAGTCAGTAGACAAGTCAAGATCTTCCTGATGATCTCAAAAGGGATTGGAAGTTCAACTCTCATCATCCTAAGGATCTTATTATTGGAAATCCCTCTGAAGGAGTGAGAACCAGATCCACTCTTAGAGAATCAAGTAATGTAGCCTTTATCTCATAAATAGAGCCAAAGCGCATTGAAGAAGCTCTTGAGGATGAAAGCTGGATTCTTGCTATGCAAGAAGAACTCAACCAGTTCACCAGAAATGATGTCCGGACACTTGTCTCGAAGCCCAAAAACAAGTCTGTTATTGGAACTCGATGGGTCTTCGGAAACAAATTGGATGAAGATGGTAAAGTTGTCAGAAATAAGGCAAGGTTAGTAGCTCAAGGCTATAACCATCAAGAAGGTGTTGATTATACTGAAACATTTGCACCCGTAGCTAGAATAGAAGCTATACGCATCTTAATGTCATATGCTACTCTACACCAAATCACTCTTTTTCAAATGGATGCAAAAAGTGCTTTCCTAAATGGTATAATTGAAGAAGTGTGTGTTAAACAACCTCCTCGTTTTGAGGATACTGACAAACCAGATCATGTTTTCAAACTTAAAAAGGCATTATATGGTTTGAAACAAGCACCTAGAGCATGGTATGATAGACTTAGTTCTTTTCTTATGCACAATGGTTTTACTAGAGGACAAGTAGATACTACCTTGTTTAAGAAAAGCTTTAAAGAGAACTTTATTATAGTCCATATATATGTTGATCATATTATTTTTGTAGCAACTAATGAAAAGCTATGCAAGTAATTTTCAAAGCTAATGCAAGCTGAATTTGAGATGAGCATGATGGGAGAATTGAAGTTCTTCCCTGGATTACAAATCAAGCAGACAAGTGATGGAATTTATATCCATCAACAAAAGTATACCAAGGAGATACTCAAGAAGTACAAAATGGAAAATGTCAAGCTCATGAAAACTCCATGCAACCCAATGCAAAACTAAGCAAAGATGATGAAGGTAAAAAGGTATACCAAACTGTTATGATTAGATCTCTACTGTACTTAACTTCAAGCAGACCTGACATTCAGTTTAGTGTCTGTATGTGTGCTAGATTCCAATCCAACCCTAGAGAATCTCATCCTAAGGATGTTAAAAGAATATTTAGATATTTTCTTGGAACTACTAATCTTGGTTTGCTATATCTAAGATCAAAAGAATACAGATTAGTGTAATTTTGTGATGCTGATTTTGCTGGAGACAGAATAGAAAGAAAAAGCACTAGTGGAGAATGTCACTTCATTGGAGCAAGCTTAGTCTCATGGTCAAGAAAAAGGTAAGCAACAATTGCCTTGTCTCTCTGAAGGCGAGAATACATCTCAGCTGCTAGCTGCTGCTCTCAACTCTTATGGGTAAAACATCAACTTGAGGATTACTCTATTTATGAGCATAACATATCTATATGGTGATAATTCTAGTGCTATATGCTTAACTAAAAATCCAATTCATCAATCTAAGGCAAAGCATATTGAGATCAAACATCATTTTATTAGGGATTATGTTCAGAAAAGTATCTTTGATATTAAGTTTGTTAAAACTAAAAATCAATGGGCTGATATTTTCACTAAACCCTTAGAAGAAGAAAGGTTTTTATTTACTAGAGATAATCTAAACATGCATTGCATTGTTGAATGACACGTCTGTGTGTTAACCTGTCTGTGCTATATCACCTGTCTATGCTTACCTGCCTGACTCTGCTGAGTCGCTATACTAGAACTCAACAGTTTTGTTGAAATGGTTATTAAGTATTTAGTGTCATTCCTTTATCTGAAGCTAATCATGTGCACGACAGTTTTTATATCTTGAAACCATGTTTTCTTTATGTCAAAAGTGGGCACTGCAGTTTCCCATAAGAATCGTGTCGTTTTGAATTTCTTTTTTCACTCTCTTGCCTTTATGACTATAAAAGGTAAAGGATCATAAAGGTAAAACCTTTACGCTTTCAAATCTCCAAAATCTCTCTTTCTTCGTCTTCTCATCTCTCAAACCCTTCTCTCTCTCGAAACCCTAGAACCTTTTCTCTCAGAAATGACATCATCCAAGTGTCTCTCTACAAAAGAAATAGCTAAGCAATACAATATGAAAGTTACCGAGGTAGAAAAGATAATTTCTGGAAAGACTGTTGATCTTCAACAGATGAAGAAGTTTGGTATCGATGTCACTGAGGAGTTGGAATACTCCAAGTGGACTCCCTTCTTTGATATCAAGGAGTTGGTCCATCCACAGATTGTCCAAGCCTTATGGAGAAATGTTGTGGTCATCACCAACAGGATCGATGGAACCAAGAGCTTTATGGCTCAAATGGGGGATAAAACCCTTCACTTCCCCATCAACTCTCTGGAGTTGGTTACAAAGTGTCCGAGGATCGGAGCTGCCTTCACGACAAACTTGGAAGATGAAGTTGGAGTTGAAAATGTCAACATCGCCATCTATGGCGTCCCCAACCCTAAAAATCCTAAACCAGTCAACATGGTGGTCAAATGCAGATTCTTGCACAAATTGATGTTGGAATGCGTGATGCTAAGGAAAGGCTCACGAGATAGTGTGACTAAGATGGACAGATTCGCTCTGTACCACTTGATCCACAAGATCAAGGTGGACATCAATGATCTCATCTACATGTACCTTGAGACTCTAATCAAGAGGACTAACATGCAGACCTATCCCTATGGGATGCTGTTAACAAGGGTTTTCAGGAAAAGGTTGTTTGTTCCTAGTGATGTTCACTTTGTGGATATGTCACTTCCCATAAACAGGAAGATACTATCTATGATGGATATCAAGGGAATCCCTCTGGCTGATGAGGATGAGGACAAAAAGAAGAAGAAGAAGCATGCTGCTGAGCACAAGAAGAAGGAAGAACCATTGGTTTCCACTGATGAATCAGAGGTCCCTATCTCTGAAAGGCTCTTCAAGTCGTCTGGAAAGGTGGCCAGACAGGACCAGAGACCTGAGTTGCAACAACCTTCAATCTCCAAAGAAACAGCCGAAACAGTTGAGCCACTAAGGTTCAAGCTGAAGAAACCCTCTCCTAAGAGGAAGACACGTGAAGCTGAGGAACCAGTTGCTGCATTTGCACAACCCAACAAGAAAAGAAGGCTGGTGAAAACCTTTTCAAAGGTCAGACAACTGTAGTCTGAACCTAGCAAAGATGAAGTATCTGCTCAGGGGGAGCAGACAACTCTACCCTTTGAGGAACCTAAGGAGATGAAGCCTCTTGATTTGGGAATCATTCCCAGAAAAAGAAGGTATGGTTACCCTGTGCCTACTGGAAGAGTTGAAATGCCTGCAGAAGCTCAAACTGCAGAAGTTGAAGCTACTGCTGACCTGTCTGGTGGAGCTCAGTGTAACGCCCTTCGTTACAATAGTAACCCAAATTAATTTTCTAGTAAAACCTTTAAAAATATTTAAATTAAATAATCTAATCATAAATTTTTTCACAAAAATCGCTTATGAAAGTATCTCGTATATTCAAAATAAATGAATAAAGTATTAGTGCTAAATAAAACATTATATCCAAATAAAATAAAGCCTAAAAAAATTAATAAAATCCACATAATTCTTTTACAATTGTTTTTGTCTCAAAACACGGACGTCTAATAAACCCAGAAGAACAAATAAATAAACTATAACTAATATCTTCAAGACTCTCTCAAAATACTGTATTCCATTACTAAAGTACGTATAACATAAATAAAATCATACAAAGGACATCTCTCGTGTCCAAATAATCTATATTTATCATCCAAGTCTCTTTTATTTGATTACCCAGTTTTAGTCTATGAACTCATGACAAATGCAATGGCATCCACTGCCTTCCCCTTCCCAGAAGGAGGTATCTATAATGGGTCTTCCCCTTCCCAGAAGGAGGTATCTATAATGGGTCTTCCCCTCCAACGAGGAGGTATCTGTCTTCCCCTCTAACGAGGAGGTATCTATCACCCCCTTCCATGAAGGAGGTATCTGTCTTCTCCCCTAACGAGGAGGTATCTGTCTTCCCCTCTAACGAGGAGGTATCTGTCATCCCATTCCCTGAAGGAGGTATCTGTCTTCTCCCTTAACGAGGAGGTATCTGTCTTCCCCTCTAACGAGGAGGTATCTGTCATCCCCTTCCCAGAAGGAGGTATCCGTCTTCCCCTCAAATGAGGAGGTATCTGTCATCCCCTTCCCTGAAGGAGGTATCTGTCTTCCCCTCAAACGAGGAGGTATTTGTCATCCCCTTCCCAGAAGGAGGTATCCGTCTTCCCCTCAAACGAGGAGGTATTTGTCATCCCCTTCCCAGAATGAGGTATCCATCTTCCCCTCAAACGAGGAGGTATCTGTCTTCCTCTCTAGTGAGGAGGTATCTTTCATCCCCTCTAATGAGGAAACCATTCCTCTAACGAGGAGGTATCCATCATCCCATATATCTTATCAATCACAAAAATCATAATTCAGAATCATATTCTGGGCATATATCATAACCCCAGGTCATGATATATGACCTCATATGTCAATCTCAATGATATAGCATCATGACAAGACAACACTATAACATCGCAAAATCAATTAATAATCTCTCTCTCTCTCTATACATACATATATATATATATATATATATATATATATATATATATATATATATATATATATAACACCAATTCATGAATTCCACGTTACAAAGCCTTTTGTTCAATTTCAAAATAAATCACAGTCATGCAATTTTATTTTTAAGCTATACGTACATATATATACCAAAGAAAGGCTTCATACCAACTCTCGCTTTAGTAGGTTCATTAACGTAAGTTTGTGAATATCTAGGGAACAAAGATTTTCACAACAAACAATATTATACATGAGCAAACAAATTTAGTCATTTAGATGCTATACCCAGTATATTTAAAATTCAAAAACCTAGAAGACTGTTAATCCCAAATTCTTCATATTAATAACACAATAAAAATTACATCCTTCAAGAAATCATTCCAATCTAACATTTAATCACATAATTTAAAATATTGAACATTTAATCATTGGAAACTCCCTAAATTCATAATTTGGTTTCAAACCCCAAAATTTATTGTACCATGGAAGGGTGAACAAAGATGTTTTTACTCACCTCTTGAAGACCGCCAAAACGTTATGTGTGCTCCTACGATAAATCTTAACGTCTTAGGAATGATCTTTTCCCCCAATCTCTTCTTAGACCCATCTTCCCATCAAAGATATTCTCTCAAGGTATAGAACCTCCCTTAATAGCCCCCATAGTTTTTAGAGTTTTTAGGGTTTTCTCAAGTATTAATTTGATGTAATTCTCTAATTAGAAGTCCTGAAATTTGAATTTAAAGACACAATATATTATTTCTTTTTTTTTTACTTATTTATTATTAGATAATACTAACACCATCAAATAAAATTGGAAAAGATAATCTAACTATATAATATCCAAAATGTTATTATCAAACTATTTCGGAAAGTATATCAATTTGTTTAACAAAATATCATGTTGCTATAAATATATTAAAAACTATAAATCCAAACTATAAATATATTATATAATAAATATTTTATCTAAAATATACATATAATATTATATAAATATAATATATATATATATATATATATATATATATATATATATATATAACTTAATCTAACGATAACATACATAATTGTAATAAATAAAGGATATTAATGATAAAGGATATTAACGATAACAAAAGATAATTTCTTTTTATTTAACCATATCTACATAAATTAATTACTGATTTGTAATCATATAACTATTTTTTTATAAAGTAATCATATAATAATAAACTATAAATATAATAATTTTAATAAATCAATTCTTATTAAATTATCTAGTAGCCAATTTTTGGGATATTACACTCGGACAGTTGTTCAACCAGAGGATGACATTATGTCTCCTTTCAAAAAGAAGTTGAAGATATCTGAAAATCAGATAACTACTTCAATCCCTTCTACTTCTCATCAAGGTACCCTCACCCCTTCTGTTTCTTCTCCATCCGCTTTATTTGTTCAACCTTTATCAGTTGTCTCTCCCTGTCCCTCGCCTGTCTCCTCTCACCAAACTCAAACATCATCATATGATGTTGTGTCTGATTTATGTCAATACACAGTTGCTCACAGGGACTCAACTCCCAAAGAACAAACTGGCATATCATCAAGTTTGTTTGTGTGTGATCTGCAATCTCTAATGATTGCAGGTGTTTCTCATCTAACTATCATCCCTTCTCCTCCACCTCATATTCTTAACTCTTGTAGGGAGATTTTCTTTTATCCCCCTATAGTCTTGTTCATTAGAACATTATCTGAGACTAACTATCCTGCTTCTGTTGTAATGTTACCCCGTATGTTTAAGTATTTCTTTTTGTTAGTAACTGGATCAAATTCTTTCTTTGGTCATATTGATTCACTGTTACCTGTCCCTCCCTCTGTCTTAGCCCAACAACCCCTTCCCCCACCTGTACAAATAACCATTACCCGACTGTCTCTGTCCGAGAAACTTTCCCGTGTCTTTTCCTTTCCTGATACTGTCTCTTCATGAACTTTTCTTCCCTCCTATCATCTCTCTCCTCTCTATTTCTAAGGCACCTCCTGTATTAACCCTGCCCTGGCACTCAGACCAGTCTCCTTCTTCAACCAGTCTGACTACAGAAGCCTCCACTTCTCAGACAGTGGACCTACAAGAATTCAATCTGCTTCGTGCTCATGTAGAAGAAGTAAGAAGACAGTTGGATGAAGAAAGGCGAGCTAGGTTGCTCTTAGAACAAAGAGTTGCTACTTTGTTTTTGTTATTTAGTCAAACTAGGTAGTTTTGTTTCTCTGTTGTTGTACAAACTATCTTGTACTTGTAACGGCTTATGATGAATAAAATAAGTTTTTATCATATTTCTTTAAGGTTTCTTTACTTTCCTGTTCACTCCTTTTTGTTGTTGACAAAAGGGGGAGAAAGTTGTATGTATGGAGATGATTTGCGATGTTTTGATAATGGCGTATGCTCTGATAAATCTGGAAGTAAGATAATTCAACTTTTTTTGTTTAAGTTAAACTAGAACTTATCGGTAACCTTAATGTATGATCAACATCTTACTTAAGTGCACTGTCTGCTTAAGAAAATTTCAACCTGTTTGATATGCGTTATCTCTTATGTTGATATTTTGAGGTTCATTAAATCATCTCAATATTTGTCATCATAAAAAAGGGGGAGATTGTTAAGTCTCTGAAATGTCTAATGTGCATTTCCCTAAGTTTTGATGTGATCTAAACATTGTTTAATGATTTAATTAACCTTCATGTTGGTTGCTAACCTGTCTACCTAGTATGCAGATCAAAACAGTAAGAATTATCTATCTGCTCACGTAGATGACTACCTGTCTGGATAAGCAAAAGTCAATCTATCTGCTGACTAGGATTATTGACTTTCTTCAAGTGAAGCTTTAAACCTGTCATCTCACAAGTTCCTACACTTGTATGAAGTTCCTCGATGAAAAAAACAAAGACCAAACAAGCTTTTGCAAGATGTCCCATCATAAAGAAGACTCGAAGCTTTCTCTCTTACTTAGTCTCACGCTTATCAAGAAAAGTCAGAAGTCACTCTCACAAGCAACCTCCGAAATCAGAACTGAAGTCCAGTTAAAGAATGCTTCCAACATACTTTATTCCCTAGTACTTTTGGTTATTACACAAAAAGGGAAAAGTACTTAGCAAAGTACATAAAGCACTTTGCACAGCTCTGATATGGCTAGTTCACGATGCCCAAAGCCATGATCCTTCATGTTAGAGTACAACCAACGTTCCTATTGCATTAATGACTGCCCAGAACGACTCTATTGCATTCAATGAATTTCTGTCTGAAGCCAACATTTAAAGGAATGTCTCTAACGGATCTTAAATGCTTGAAGGCTATAAATACATAAGTCATTGAAGATGATAAAGGACACACAACATTAAAGCCGTTACTCTGCCCATTTATTTCCTTTATTCTTTCAATCTGTATTCTTCAATCATTTGAAGTTATTACACAGTCTTTCCTAAGCTTACATTTAAACCACTGAGTGTTAGTGAGAGATTTGTCTATCTGATTGTATCTATTACAAACAAACTTCTTAACCAAACCTGAGTGAGCCTGAAGAGGCTAGGTGTGCAAACGATACTTGGAGTCTGTAACCTGATCAGTTATAATGGATAAAAACATTTGAAAATAGCTTAAAACATAAAGCTTAAAATCAGTTAGAAAACTTTGTTGAAATACATAAAACAACAAAGATAAGGAGATAAGGGTAGAGAGAAAATAAACAACAAGATTTATCCTAGTTCACTCGTATAAACGATGAGCTACATCCAGTCCCTAGCAGTAGTTGAGTTTTTCTCCACTATCACATCAGATAATTACAATGAGTAATATTTGCACACCTTGCCTCTCCAAGCTCATTGAGTATTGTTCTTAACCAGCCTCTCCAGATTGTTGCAAGTATTATTTGCACACCTAGCCTCTCCAGGCTCAACGAGTCTTATTCTTAACCAACCTCTCCAGGCTGTTGCAAGTATTATTTTCACCTAGCCTCTCCAGGCTCACTGGATTTTGATGAAGGTTACATAGAGAAAATATCACAACACTTATATAGTGATTTTACAATGAAGTACAGAGATGAATTCTTCCTACACTCACAAGAGTGGATATATTTTTAAGCACTTCAGAACCGATAAAAGAAATCTCTCATAACACTCACTTGAGTGAATATAGAATGTTTACATTGAGGATGATTTCTGTTGAGATGAAGATGGCGATACTCTCATTTTTCATCAAGTGTAGCAGAAGTAGTAGCACCAAAGAACTCTCTGTTCTTCTTCTTGACTTTTGTCTTCCTTATATAGGCTCACCCAAATATACCCGTTGCAGTTTAAAGCCGTTGCTCAACTTTGTTTTATGCTGACCACACTTTAGATAAAGTGGTTTTGCTTTCACAGCTTTTGTCCTTTTTGATAACGTTGTTCTGACCAGTTGCACGGTACCTTTTTGACTTTTTTAATTTTGTGATAATATAATATTATACATCAGTACAGCTTTTGTAGAAGAGAAATTCCAATACGTAGCAGCTGTCCTTCATTTCTTCAATTGTTGGCACCTCATGCTTTCTCCAATATATGTTTAACTAATTCAGCTTTGTATTATACTGGGAAGACACTTGGTTAGCTTCATTAGACACTCTTTAGATGAGCTTGTGAGATGTTTGGCTAGTATTTATTAGATGGTTGCTCCTTTAGCTCCTAAACTCCATCATCTTCGTATTGTGCAATTTCGACCTTCTTAATGATCGATTCAGGCTTCGCCGTCTTCATAAAAGTTGTAGCACTGGATGTTATATTTTGAATGGCACCGGTTTCATCCAATTTGGATATGTACAACTCAAGTTATAACCATCAAACACTTCAAAGGTCTTTCTGTCGGAACAGCATCACGTCACCATATTACGAATGCAATTTGACACCGATATAGATCCAATTTGGTCTCGATATATTCATCAAAGTTGTAGATATGTTTCTTATCTTTCCAATGACATAAATATCGATTCATTTGGATACCTACAGCTCCAGATATTGTCAGCAGACACTTGTATGTTCTGGCTGTCACGAACAATGTCACATCTCCAACTTGAAGATGATATTTCACTTAGATGGAAATTGATTCAGGTATCGACTTTTTCATTAAAGTTGTAGATATTTATATTATCTTTCCAATGATACCAATATGTCTTAATTTGGATGGGTGTAGCTCAAGATTGATGGGATTGACGCTTGATTGTTGGTAGGAGACGCTTTGTCCAGACGCTTGACTCCAATCTTTTATCTTTGCTCCTACACATCTGTTCTTTATAAGCAGTAGTCTGATCTATGCTTGAATACTCTTTAGACACTTCATAAGATGATTCTAGATAGACACTTGAGCAGAGACACTTCGAGACAGATTCTTGAATTGAGACTCTTCTGGATAAGACGCTTCACTTGTCTTAATATCCTTCACCCGTCTTAAGACGCTTCTGGTCTTAAGACATTTCAGTAGACAGGTTCATAAACATGCGTAGGTAGATAGAACACCTTTCCTGTTATCACTAGACAGGTGACATTAGACGAGTGAAGCACTTTTCACTTGTCTGCACACATCACTGGACAGGTGATACACTTTTGACTTGTCTGCACATATCACTAGACAGGTGATATTAGACGAGTGAAGCACTTTTCACTTATTGCACACTTGACCACACAGTTAGCAACGTTCACACATTTGTAAATTATTTATGCAATATATTTAGGAACTTAACTTATTTCTTTGATTTGTCATCACTCAAAACCACATAAACAACTATCCACAACACATATAGCATTTTCAAAGTGAACCAGGATAAATAGCAGTGTTAATCTTTCTTCCCTTAAACTCTTTAGTTGCGTTGATTATTATATCCGCTTTCTAACTAGGGGTTAAAGTGTGAATATTAAATCTGTTTTCAAATTGTATGCTTGTATTTATTATATTGAAATCTCATTAGACAAAGTCACCTGTGCAGATCATCCTTTCCCACTTGTCTGAACTTAGCTTCTGTGTGCGAAAAGTTTTCAACTTTGTCTTAAATTTTGATAAGCACAATTCAACCCCTTTCTTGTATTTATAGTTGTCTATTTCATGCATGACCTAGCCTTTTGTGCCAAATCCATCGCTCATCTTCAATGGACACTAGACATGAGACACTTTGATTTGAGAGGTCCTCCAAGTCAATCTTATACAGATTGTTTTGCCTCTTAGCAGTGAATAAAAGTGATCCATCATTTTTCTTGACGCTACACATGTTCTTATCAAAAGAAACAACACATCCATTGTCACATAATTGACTTATGCTCAGCAGATTATATTTTAAGCCATTTACCAAGAGAAAATTATCAATGGAGGGAAAATGATGTTTACCAATTTTACCTATACTAATGATCTTCCCTTTTTGGTTTCTTCCAAATGTAACCCAGCCGCCATCTTTGTGTCTAAGGTCTTGGAACATATACTTTTCTCTCGTCATGTGACATGAGCACCCACTGTCCAAGTACCAAGATGTTTTTTTCTTTCCTGTTGTTAAGCAAATCTGCAACAGGTATTATCTTATCTTTAGGTACCCAAACCGACTCGGGTCCTTTCTTGTTAGTGGTCACTGGACGAGAATGTTTAGCATGTTTATTATGTATGCATTTAGAAGTAACATGCCCACTTTTTCCACACACTTTGCAAAAGGTGTTGGACGGGCCTGACTTAGTTTTAGTATGTTTAACTTGAGCTTTTGAAGCTCTATGTTGTGTATGTAGTTTTGACATTTTGTGAGATGCTTCATGCTTCATGCTTCATACTTCTCCTTGTCATAACCAAGGCCAGATTTATCATGACGTGACCTAGAATACCTTAAAATGAGACTGAGCTTATCTGAGCCACCTATAAACTTTGACAGAGTGTCTGTCAAATACATCACATCTTGTTTCAGTTTTGCAACTTCACAAGAAACATCAGGCTCACACTCGAGTTTGTCAGTTAAACTGACATTCTCTGATTTTAGTTTGTCATTTTCATCTTTAAGGCTTTGTTTTTCCATGCAAACTTTATCATATTCTTTTGATAGTTTTGTAAACTTCTTTCTGAGACTTTTATACTAATAAGACAGTGGACTACTCATGCAACAATTCATTAAATGCATTTTGAAGAGTGAACGGGTCAGAGTCCATTACCTCAGCATAAACCCTTCTTCTTTTTGTCCTTCAGATCAGGACGTTTAGGTGAGTTGGGTCCCAGGGCTCACCAGGGTCGGAGCATGTCTCAAGACTCACAACCTTGTGGGTTATGAATCGTATCCTTACCAACCGGATCAACCTTCGTTGGTTTTATAAAAACTTGATTTACACATATAAAAACAACATATAAGAATAAGTTCATAAGAATAATTTATTAGTTTATATAATTTTTTAACTTATTTCTAAAAAATGTTACTGAATAAATATTTCATTCAATTATTTATCCAAATGCATGCACCATTTATCCTGAATAAATTAGTTTTGCATAATTCTAGCAAAGAACGTTGGAAATAAAGAAATCAAAGTTTCCTTTTTACAAACGTTGGCGGTATTGAGAGAAATGAGAAATCTTA
Organism: Sophora flavescens; assembly: GCA_030762895.1. NCBI lineage: Eukaryota > Viridiplantae > Streptophyta > Magnoliopsida > Fabales > Fabaceae > Sophora > Sophora flavescens. Next base: position 133,610,481 of record CM061065.1, read on the forward strand.
AACGAACATGCTTCTGACATGGACCCATTAGACCATTATCGTGTTGACAAATGAGGTACTGGACACGGTTCCATTTGCATCATTGTGGTTGAACTTGCTCTAATTTAGGTTAGTTTGCAATTTCATTTTTAAGGGGTTAGTTAAAGTTCTATTCTAATTTCTATTACATTAAATAGTCATCTTCGATCGGAGACGTAGCCATAAATTCCATGTACGGGGCCACGACAAAATATACACAAGATGAAATAATAAAAAAATAATTAACATATAAAATCATATTACATAAAATGAATTTGATATAAATTTAGGATTTAATTGGTAACTATAAATAAATTTATATTGTTAATCAATCAAAACTTGGTGTATTATTAAAAATATTTTACTCTTATATTAACTACCCTAAAAGTCATACATACCATAATTTATGAATGATTGACAATGTAAAATTTTTTTCACTAACAATACATACCAATTAAACTCATAATTAAGAACTTAACATGAAAAATTTTAAACTAACAATACATACATTTGCTTCTTAGAGTATCTCACCGTCAACCTGAGACGGGGATTAATCTCCCGGGGGAGTTTGTTCGGCACCTCTAAGGATGACATCCCTTCCAGCTGAGGTTTTTTTCCATACCCAAGGCTCGAGCTCAAGACATTGATTAAATGACGAGAGACATTTAATCACTCACGTCAACCTCAATTGGTTGCTTCTTAGTTTATGATATGAAATTGGTAGATAATTTAAAATTAGACCTTTGAAGAGTTGGGCTTAGGCAGGATTTGAAAACTTGGGGAAGGTCATGGCAACCAAAGGCCTCCCCCTCCCTCCGTCGATGTCTTCGACCTCTTCCACTTATTTCACAATTTTTCCTTAGTAAAGAATGTAACCTCCTACACAAAGGGATTAGTCTAGTAAAAGCGTGTTAGGTTCGTTAGATAGTGTGTACAAGGATACTTTCATGTATGAGGTTTTTTACTCGAATCCTAACAAAAAAATTAAAATCCTTAGGAAAGGGTCATATCCATGTCGCTCAAAACCTTAGAGTGGTAACCCACTCGTCACCATCTTGAGAAAAAAAAAAGTAACCCCATGTTCTTGGTTCGGTTTAATGTGACCTTGATCGGATCTAAATCTTGGAATCCATTGTCAACCCAACCCCTTTAAACGTGACATATTAAAATCATAATTTATAAATCATGCAAAGATGTAATTAAGAAACATTTCTGAAAATGAATAACATTATTAAAAATATATAGTTATAAATAATTTTTTTAAAAGTATTTATAGAATTCGGAGGTTTTTCATGTCTTGAATTGGGACATCTACATTTTTACTATAAAAAAAAGATAAATATGTCATAATAATTAATAAAAAAAAATAAAATATGATATATTCTATATATATCTATTTTTTAACGGAAAAGTTTAGGTGAGTTGGGTCCCAGAGGGTCATCAGGGTCTGAACATGCCTCAAGACTCAAAGAATACTTATAGAGGTATTTACAGATTATCCGTCAATGAGATCCTCACATTGGTAGTGGGATTCGAACTCACATCTTATAGGATATGAGATAAATCCTTACCAACTGGATCAACTTTCGTTGACCTCTATATATCTATTTTATATAAAAACAAAAAATAACATATAACAAATTATTAAGAGCAAAGCCATGCGCATCATCTTGATTATGGGAATGCAGCAGCGTTAAATTTTTTTAGATAAAGAGCTTTATCATCTTTATAATCTTATTTAACTCGATGAATTAGTCTCCACAATTTCACATGAATGATACTTGAAAACCGAAAAAAGCAATGCGCATGGGTTTGGCACCCACCACTACACAAATCTGCGTTCGTTATTTCGTCATACACGCTCACTGCTATATGTCAAGTTGTCAACTTCAAAGCGAAGCTTCTTCCAATTTTCATACCTTCTCTTTAAAATTGCCAGGAAATTTCGCTGATTATATTTAAAATTTAACTTAATTATATATACCCAACATTCTTCGTCTTTCAAAAGATATAAGATGGAGCTGTTAGTTCTACAAAATACATATTCATGTTTATCTTTAATTAATCATAATTTTATAAAATAATTAAAATTATAATTGATTGACGGTTAATGTAAAGAAAAATATAAATAAATAATTTAGATCAATAACATTACAACAAAAGTCATATTCATTTTTCCTTAATAAAGTTCATTACAAATTACAATTTCAATTATCATCCCTACAAAGAAGTCAACGATAATATAAAAATTATAAAGAATTAGGGTAATCGATAAATAAAAATGACAAATATAATCAATTTAAACTTAAGAAAGATAAATGTAATTTATCTTAATTATTATTATTTGATTGTTTCACTGAAAATATTAAACAAAACTCGTGAATCAACGTGACAATACATGAGCATATAATATATAAATAGATGTAGTTTTTTTTTATGAATATTTTTTTGGTTTTACATGACGGCAAAAAACTCGTGAATCAACATGGCAATACATGAGCATATAATATATGAATAGGTGTAGTTTTTTATTTTTTTGATGAATATTTTTTTGGTTTCCTACCTCAAGAGTGTTAAGGCTGCTGCATTTCTAGGAACATGATTCGAACTCGAGATCTCTATTAAGCTGGAAGATATTCGTACCATCTAATCCAATCATTTTTAGATTTTTTTTTTTATGAATATATAAATAGGTGTAGTTACATATCTAAATTTTAGTTATGACAATTTTTAAGACAAACTATAAGAATTATATTTGTGAATTTATTAATGTTAATAAAAATATAAATTCAATAAAGTGTATTCAAATTAATCGAGACATCCTTCAAAAAAAAATTTAATCGAGACATCACTTAACTATAAAAAAAATAAAAAAGACTAATTTAATTTAACATATTGAAATACTAATATTCACGGCACTATGCTCTCGTCAGTCGTCGTCCAGTCGGAGTGTCGGTGGCCTATTTAGGTCTAAGATATTTTGAGAATTAATGATTACTGTGAGTTTTTGGCTTATTGTAAGGCATAAACTAAGTACAGTTATATATCGGCTAAATATATTTTTAGTCATTATTTTTTTTTATAAAAATTTGGTTTTAGCTTCGTTTGGAAAATATTATTTTTTAGTTCTTATTTTTTAAAATGTATCAGAAATAATCTTTATACTATACTTCTTTTTGAAAAACGGGCATTAAAAGCGAACTTTTGTAAAAAATGAGGGATTAAAAATGTGTGGTTGTAAAAAATTAGGGACTAAAAATATGTAGTATAGAGATCAATTTTGACACATTTTAAAAAGCGGGAGACTAAAAAGTATGCTTTCCAAACCGGGAGACTAAAATCGAACTTTTGTAAAAAATAGGGATTAAAAATATATTTAACCCATTATATATTTATGATAAATATCTCAAATGTAATTTTCCACCAAATTTGGGAATTTATTGTTTTTTTTTTTTACCAAAGAAGATTACTGCATTTCATTAATAATCAAAGGTTCAATACATGTAGGGATATCAAAGAACAAATGAGGACTAGCATAATCTATGGCCACCCTAGCAAGGTTATGAGCAACCATATGACATGCCTCCTAATGAACTCAACATGAGAGTTTTGACAAAAAAGAAGAAATAAGGTCCTTACAGGACGGAATAAATGCCCCAAACTCACAAATCATCACAAGGAAAATTCGTACTAACAACTACTATTTTTGAATCTAGTTCAAAAATAACATTCTTCCTTTGCAAGTCTTTCATTCAGTTGATAGCAAAATAAAGTCCAACAACTTCTCCCATGTGAATGTCCATAATATGCTTGAACCAATGAGTCTTAGCTCCCAGAAAAACCCCGAACTCATCTCTAAGACACATACCAATGCCTACTTGGTTGCTACCAGGAAAGAAAGATGCATCAACGTTACATTTAACATAACCCGATAGAGGCTTGCACCAAGAAACAAGCGCCGGAGCTGTAGTATTTCCTGTGCTAATGTGGGATTGATTTTCGCGCACTTTTCAGTCAATCATGCAAGAGATTCTTGCCCCGGACAATTGTGGTACTAGCTTCCTCATCAACATCCTCCCAAACTTTCAAGTTGCGGCTCCTCCATAGGCTCCAAAGGTTCATCTTCCAAACATTCCGGTCATGAGGTGCAAGTTGATCTAAGACAAGGAAAAATAACTCTCTGAAGTTGTTGGCATTAGCAATGGAAACAGTTATTATTTTCCAAAGGTTAGTACCTCTCCAAACCGCTTCAGCTTTAGGACAAGAAATAAGGATATGACAACTATTCTCTAGATTAGTAGCACACCAAGGACAAATAGAATCACATTGGACACCCCTGGAATTCAACTTTACTCTCATAGGAAGGCAATCACGGGCAGCTCTCCACAAGAAATTTTTAACTTTGGGTGGTACACAAAGGTTCCACAATGCTTTCCAGTTACCATTCACCTTTAGGTGATCCAAATCCAAAAATTCATCCATGCATAGCCTGTAAGCGAAACAAACAAAATAGTGACCTTTAAGCTCCGGCCACCACACTCTACCATCATCTCTCACCAAACCATGCAGCGGCATTTTAAGGACAGCATGGGATGCTTCAGGTTGAAACAAATTTCTCACAAGATCCACGTTCCACCTCTTATGCCCTTCAACCCACAAATCAGCCACGCACATGTTCAAATTCACCAAGTCTGGGTGTGTTGCGGTAATCACGGTTCGGTCCATGGTCCAAGCATGAGACCACACCTTTACATATCTTCAAGTACCAATCTTCCACCTAATTCCTTTATGCAACAAATTTCACGCTTCACACAAACTACGCCACACATAAATAGAGTTATTACCAATATAAGCTTCAAGAAAATCACAATGTGGATAATATTTGGCATTGAAAACCATGGCAACAAGAGTATCCGGTTGTGACAAAAACCTCCAACCTTATTTGCCTAAAAGCGCCACATTAAAAGTATAGAGATTCCTAAAACCTATACCACCATCTAGCTTGCGCATGCATAATTTGTCCCAGGAAAGCCACTTTATGCCTTTATTTCGTTCTCCTCCATTTCCCCATCAAAAAGAGTTAATGATCTTCTTAATCCCATCCCCTAGAGATGGAGGAATAAGAAAAATACTCATAAAATAAGTCGGGATAGACTGAAGAACAAACTTAATCATAAATTCCTTACCAGCTTTAGACAAAGATCTTCCACTCCAAGAATTAACCTTACGCCACACTTGATCTTTGATAAAGCTAAACAACACTTTCTTGCTTCTACCGATCATAGAGGGGAGGCCCAAGTATTTACCCGTCCCCAAACACACCTAGACACCCAGCAAAGAAGCAACAAAATTACGCACTCCCATTTCAGTATTCCTACAATAAAAAAATTCAGACTTATGAAAATTAATTACCTAGCCCGAAGCTGCTTCATAAGTAGAGATGATCTCTTTCATAGTAATGGCCTCATTTTCTTTTGCTTTGAAAATGACGAAGCAATCATCCGCAAACAACAGATGGGAAATAATAGGAACTCCTCTACAAATCTTCACACCATGTAAATCACTTTACACTCCGCATGATTAAGTAATGCAGTCAACCCTTCCGAGCACGTAATAAAACAAATATGGGGAAAGAGGATCCCCTTGCCGAAGACCTCTACCAGGAAAAATACGACCAACAGGTTCTTCATTAACCAACATCGAGTAATTAACAGATTCAACACAAAGCATTACCCAACCAATCCATTTCTCATCAAAGCCCATTTTCCTTATAACTGCATGCAAGTAACCCTAATCAACCCAATCATAGACCTTACTTATATCAATTTTCAATGCCACCTCTCCTGTTTTTTTGTCTTTTGTTTTGCTTTTCAAATAATGCACAATCTCCACTGCCATCATAGCATTATCTAGAATAAACCTCCCTGATACAAAAGCATATTGAACCGTAGAAATACATTTATGCAGAATAAGTTTCAATCTATTATCCAAGACTTTTGACAAAATTTTATAAATAACATCGCACAATGAAATGGGCCGCCAATCCCTCGTAAAATTTCAATATATTTTTTTTTGTATATCCCATAATTTACTTTTGTATCTTTTCTTTTATAGCGGGAAATAAAATATGAGGGGAAAAAAAAAGAAATGATAGAATCAGATTATTTTACCAATAATTATTTAAACTGGTCCCAATAAAAATTATGTATTTTTAAAAAATGAAAAATATCAATTTTATTTTTTAAGAATCTTAAATATCGATCAAAAATATTTTTGATAAGAACTAAAATGTTCCTAGAAATTAATTTTAAAATATTTAATTTAACTGCCTTTATTTTTTTTGAAACACTTTTAGTTTAACTGACTTTTGAAAATTTAGAAGATTGAATTGATATTATTTTATTTTTGGTTAAAGTAATATTTTGATCCTATACGTAACACGAATTTTTGATTTGGTCCCTATATATAAAAAATTATTAAAATGGTCCCTATACATATAGAAAGTTTCCATTTGGTCCCTGCCGTATAAAATTTAAGGGATTGATTTGATAATTTTTTGTTCGTATAGGGACCAAACGAATAACGTATAGGGACCTGTCGCGACCGTCCCGTCCGGGAGGCGCGAAAAGGGAGGTAAAAACAGAGGAGTCGCCACTAAGATTTTTATTGGGAAAATCTTAGAAAACCCAATTATTTAAAGGTAAACTGGTCTTTTAAAAAGAGAGATGAGTCCGGGAGTCGGTTACGAGTAGGGAAGGTATTAGCACTTACATCGCCCGTTTAAAAACGGTACCTCAAGTTAATTGTGCAAAAAAAAAACATTTTAAAATATGGAAAACTCTAAGTGGGATAGAACGTGGCACGTATGTCCACAGAGCGATCCAAAACCTAAGGAATTGAGTGTGATACATTTCACAAAGCAATCCCAAAATCATTTATAAATAATCATTGTATTTTAGTTATTTTTGTTTATGAAAATAAGTAATGACAGAATAAAAAAAGAGTATGACATGGCCTCAAACAGAAAAGTCCATTCTCATTTAATTTGGGTCAACAACTAACCCAAGAACCCAACAAGTAGCTCACCACAATCTTATTGAAATAAAATAAAGAAATAAAATAAACCATAAAATAAACAAAATAAAACTAAAAATAGCAAATTGACCAAGGACAGAGAGAGTAACCTTACAGAAAAAGAAAACAGAGGACCTTGGTCCTTGAACTGCACGACGTGGCATCGAGAGACGGAGCGACGATGACCGGAATGGCGAGCGGCGGAGAGGCAGGGGGCGCGAGAGGCGACGAGGAGGTGGGGCCACGAACGACGGTGACTGGTACGAGATCTGGGTCGAAGTGGTGCGTGGCAGAGCTTCTCGGTGAACGGTTCGGTGGCAATGGCCGGACGATGAGGAGCGTCGCGAGGCACGGAGGCGTTGTGGTGGCTGAGGCGTCGGAGATGGGTTTCTGGTTGAGATGAGATCCGGATCTGGGGAAAGGCGAGGCGGCACCGTCGGTGGTGGCGCGACGACGACGATGGCGGTTATGAAGGACAGGGGCAGAGACAACCTTTTTTTGTTTAGTTTCTTTCTTATTTGTTGTGTTTGTGGTTGAAGATGGGTTTCTGCCATGGGTATTGGTTTGGAAGCTATTTTCATTTTGCTTGTTTTAATGACATTGATGGTTTTTGTTAGGTGGGTGTTTATGTGTGTGTTTCTGTAATGGTGGAGGAAAAATGGTGAGGTGATGAGTTTTGGATCTCTCTAATGGTGAAGAGATGAGAAAACTGGTCTGGTCCTTCCCCTCTCCTTTTTTACGCCTCCCCCTTTTATTCACATGCTGTCCAACTTAAACAAAAACCAGTGAAGAAAAATGACCAAATGTCTCACGCCAGCTGTGTAGGAAAGGGACCATTGATGGGGTATTGTGCAGTGTGGCAGATGTTAAAGTATGCTTAGTCCCTTGTCAACCTCCATTTTTGGTATTTCCTTCCTCTGATAAGCAAAACACTCTTCTCAAGTTCTGAAAACTACCCAAAAATGGGAGTCTATACTGTGGGGATGGACAAAACACAATGGACAGAATACTTAACTTTCAGAGAATCATTTATTTTTGCTTTTTGTTTTTATTTTTATTAAATTTTTTTTACTTGGGCTGGATGTTAGGCTCAACAAAAACTTGTAACGAAAATAAATTGGGCCAATAACATAACCAAATTTTTTAGAAAATTTTTATGCATTTCCTTTTTTTTATTCAAAATATCAATTAAAGAGGAAAATACCCGGACAAAATTAGGTGTTCACAGCTGCCCCTCTTTACTTGTTTCTTATTCGATAGTAGATGCAACCGTAGTTAACCTATTATCGTTATAAGAAACGAGTAAAGACATGAACTCCAATTTTGTTCGAGGTACATTGACAAACAGAAAAGACCTGTGACTACAAAAATGATTTCCTGTAAAGGACCAGTGGATTGGATTGCCCATTGGGTTTACACATAAAAGCTTGTAGGGTGGATCGTCTGCCGAGCTTAAACAGAAAGATAAAAGAGCTTACGGGGTGGATCGTCCGTCAGAAACTCGAGCATAAAGATAAAAGAGCTTACGAGTTGGATTGCCCGTCAGACTCGAACAGAAAGATAAATGAGCTCACGGGGTGGATTCCCCCGTCAAGCTCGAATCGAAGATAAAAGAGCTTACGGGGTGGATTGCCCGTCAGACTCGAACTGAAAGATAAATGAGCTCACGGGGTGGATTGCCCGTTAGAAGCTCGAACTGAAAGATAAATGAGCCTATGGGGTGGATTGCCCGTCAGAAGCTCGAACTGAAAGATAAAAGAGCTTACGGGGTGGATTGCCCGTCGACTCGAACTCGAAAGATAAATGAGCTCACGGGGTGGATTGCCCGTCAAGCTCGAATCGAAGATAAAAGAGCTTACGGGGTGGATTGCCCGTGAGAAGCTCGAATCGAAGATAAATGAGCCTACGGGGTGGATTGCCCGTCGTAAGCTCGAATCGAAAGATAAAAGAGCTTACGGGATGGATTGCCCGTCGAAGCTCGAATCGAAAGATAAAAGAGCCTACGGGGTGGATTGCCCGTCGAAGCTCGAATCGAAAGATAAAAGAGCTTACGGGGTGGATTGGCCGTCGAAGCTCGAATCGAAGATAAAAAGAGCCTCACGGGGGTGGATTGCCCGTCGAAGCTCGAATCGAAAGATAAATGAGCTCACGGGGTGGATTGCCCGTCGAAGCTACGAATCGAAAGATAAAAGAGCCGACGGGTGGATTGCCCGTCGTCAAGCTCGAATCGAAAGATAAAAGAGCTTATGGGGTTGATTGCCAGTGAGAAGCTCGAACTGAAAGAAAAAAGAGCCTACGGGGTGGATTGCTCGTCAGAAGCTTGAACTGAAAGATAAAAGAGCCTACGGGGTGGATTGCCCGTCAGAAGCTCGAACAGAAAGATAAAAGAGCTCAAGGGGGTGGATTGCCCGTCAAGCTCGAATCGAAAGATTAAAGAGCTTACGAGACCCTATGCCTACAGAAGCCAACCAAGACATGACTTTTGGGGCCCTGTGCCCACTTAAGCCATACTATACCAAAACAAAACTTAAGCGGCCCTATGATCACTAAAGTCGACAAGACATGACTTTTGGGGCCCCGTGTCTCCTAAAGCCAAACTACAACAAAACAAAACTTAAGAGGCCCTATGCCCGCTAAAGTTGACAAGACATGACTTTTGGGGCCCTGTGTCCTAGAATGCCAAACTACAACAAAACAAAACTTAAGAGGCCCTATGCCTGCTAAAGCTGACAAGACATGACTTTTGGGGCCCCGTGCCCACTAAATTCAAACTACAACAAAACAAAACTTAAGAGACCCTATGCCTGCTAAAGCTGACAAGACATGACTTTTGGGGCCCTGTGCCCACTAAAGTCAAACTACAACAAAGCAAAACTTAAGAGGCCCTATGCCTGCTAAAGCTGGCAAGACATGACTTTTGGGGCCCTGTGCCCACTAAAGCCAAACTACAACAAAACAAAACTTAAGAGGCCCTATGCCTGCTAAAGCTGACAAGACATGACTTTTGGGGCCCTGTGCCCACTAAAGCCAAACAAAACAAAGCTTATGAGGCCCTATGCCTACTAAAGCTAACAATAACATGACTTTTGGGGCCCTATGCCCGGTAAAGTCGAACAAAACAAAGCTTATGAGGCCCTATGCCTACTAAAGCTAACAATAACATGACTTTTGGGGCCCTGTGCCCGCTAAAGTCGAACAAAACAAAGCTTATGAGGCCCTATGCCTACTAAAGCTAACAGTAACATGACTTTTGGGGCCCTGTGCCCGCTAAAGTCGAACAAATGCAAAGCTTATGAGGCCCTATGCCTACTAAAGCTAACAATAACATGACTTTTGGGGCCCTGTGCCCGCTAAAGTCGAACAAATGCAAAGCTTATGACGCCCTATGCTTACTAAAGCTAACAATAACATGACTTTTGGGGCCCTGTGCCCGCTAAAGTCGAACAAATGCAAGAAGTGATGTTGACTTTGTTGATGCATGAAATGATGGGACAATGTATGACATGAGAGACGATTTTTTATGATTGGTGAAAACTGTGATAATTTTTTAATGATGCATGAGATGCTTTTTATGATCCTGATTATTTTTCATGCATGAGATCATTGATGGGAACTCTGATTTTATTTTATTTTTTATTTTTATTTTTTTGCGAAAAACTCTTTGATCATTGGCTCCTTAGAGTCCTGATTGCAAATGAGATTGGGGATGAGCTAGAGGAAGACACCTTGATCACTAACTTGCTCAACTGATGCTTAGTTTCTTGGCTGAGATATGGTTCTTCGTAATGATTATCCCAATTGGATGAGATTGCACGATCAATCTTTCAAGGATGTGACTTGCCCTGACCTTCATGTATTGGGAGCTTTTTATGGCTTGTCCTCTTAAACTGCCCCAGTTTATCGGTTTGAGGAGACTTCTTGTACTTTGTTTGTATTTGACCCTAATTTTTGCGTAGGTCGCTCTTTGCGAGTTTTCAACCTACCGGGGTCGCTCTAACTTTTGCCCAGGCTGCCTTTTCGGGTTTTCGATCAAGCGAGCATTTTTGTTTACTTTTTATTTTCCTTTTTGATTTTGATTTTTCCTTCTTTTTTTGACGTGGACAGTTTTGTCGACTTTATTTGTGAAGATCAAAGCTCTTGCTTGAATTGCCAACCGAGGATGTCACTTTCTTCCTCGTATTCGAAATTCTTCCGACCGGAGTTGTTCATCAAAGATTTACCATTAGACGGTTGAATTGTATCATTGAACTCATGTTTACCTTACGAAGCATCATGTAACAAACATGCATGGATTCAAAGGTACGACAGAAAAAAACAATACGGCCTGAACAACTTCTCGATTTGTTGGAAGTTTGATAACTCAAATGGTATTCAAAAGGACAGGAGTGAAGTAAAACCCGCAAGAGGTGATGTGGGGGTCAAAAGAGTATTGTCCTATTTTGGTTTGATTTGATTTTGGATAGAAGGGATTCTGCTTACCAGAATTATGCCTTAGTATCAGTCATGTGAAAATGAAATGGGCTTGTATGCCGCTTAAGAACAAAATTTCCCAGATAAAGACCTTTGAGAATGAATTTACCCAGTGTAGGGTTCCCAGAATGAAACTGCCCCAATGTAGGGCACTTGATATGGAAAACTTGAGAATGATGTTGCCCCAGTGTAGGGCATCCAATAATGGAGATGCTCTAGAATAAGGCCCTTGAAAGCAAAGTTTTGCCCCACGTAGATCTTGCCCAAACTTTTGCCTAGACTCCTTTATGAGGGTTATTAGCCTAATGAGGCTTTCTTTTTTCTTTTTTCTTTTTTTCATTCTTTTTTTTTTTTGGATTTTTTTTTTAGAGAGGAGCAATCAATTAAAAACTAGAAGAGCACAAACTTTTTGTCTCAAAATGAAATTGATGAAAAGGTAGCAATCATTCATTGATCAGAGTGGACTTTTTGAGGCTTGTAACGTGGTTAATGGTTGGGGGTCATGAAAAAAGATATAAGGCTCAAACAAATGTTTTAAGGTTGAATAGGATCAAAGATCCATGTTCTTTTTTCGGATTATTGAGAACATTTACTTTCTTCTAACTTTCCCCTTTTTTGTTTTACATGAGGTTTTTTTTTTATCCTCTTTCTTTCTCTTCTTTTTATTCTTCTTCTTCTTCTTCCTTTTTTTTTTTAATTCTATTTTTTTTGTTACGCTTCATGATCACCATTTCCTTCTTGCTTGCCCCTTGTTTAGTGGTGATCCTTGTCCAAGGTTCTTTGAAGAAAATTTTCAGGCTCAAAAGGGGTAACAAGGGATAATGATGATATTTTGCTAAGGGTAGAGAAAAAATGGCCAATCTTCATTTCAAATCATGATTGTTTATTTTTTTAAACTTTATTTTAGAGACAAAGAGATGGTGCTCACCAAGTGTTTATTTATTTGCTCCTCTTTTATTTGTATTATTTTCTTTCTTTCTTTCTTTCTTTCTTGTTTTTTTTTTTGAAAAGGTATGGATGGGCACATGTGGGTTTCATTGTTGTCCACAAAGAACTTTCAAGAAAGTGGGCCTTATTAACCAAACCAAAAAAGGTACTTGGGGAAGAAAAAAAAGGGAATATGATATATAAGTATGACGAGAGAAACATTATGGTGGAGATGAAGATATAAAGAAAGGATGAGACAAGGCACGCATGCAAATCCATTACATTAATGCTTCAAGAAAGTGAACATGGTTCAATTATCTCATGATAGAATACAACATAACCATTGTGTCATGGTAAATCCCTGATAAACAAATCTTGCCTTGGTTACTTAGAAATTCTGAAGATGGGGTCACAAAGTATTGCCTTTTTTCAATCACTAGGATTGAATCTCTGATGATGTTAGCATAGCCTTCATCTTGAACTCCTCCATAGTTGATTGGGACTGTCCTTATCATGATTTCTTTCTTCCTTAGCCAGGGCCTTATTGTCCTGAGTTTGCATGATTTTCCAAAGATCGCTCCATAAAAGCGTGAATATGTGCTACCTGACTCCAGTAGGACTATATAAAATCCTTCACATTGACATCCAAACATCCCTGATTAGGCAAAAGGTTGTGCCTACATTGTTCGGCCACTTGAGCAAACATTGTCTCCAGTTCCACCTCATGATCCAAGGTTTAGTTGACATTCTTTTTTATTGAAAGTGCAGTGGTTTACTTTTCTCCAGGAAATGAGCATAATGAATGAAATGCATGGAATGAATTATTTTTAATAAATGTTCAACGTAGGAAGAAATGAGTATATGAGATGCATAAAAAGATTTTTATTTTTTTTTAGCCAGTACTAATGCGTGAGATGCATGAAACGAATTCTTTATGTTATTATTATTATTATTTAACTAGAGAATTGTATGAAAAAAGATTTTTTTTTAACAATGGCAATGCAAGCGTTTTTTTAATGTATGAGATGAATGATTTGTTTTTATATTGACCCAAAGAGGTATGAAATGCATGTAATGGTTTATTCTTTATCAAATTTTCTTGAGAGATGCATAAAAATGAGATGAATGAATTTTTATTTTTATTTCTTTTTTATCCAAGAGGTTAATGAAATTGATGCATAAGATGCATGAAGAAGATTGAGTTTTTTTTTTTTTCACCATATGCATGACATGATTTTTTCTTTTAATTTTTTCTTAATGTGGTTGTCATATAAAGTAAATGATGCATGCAATGCATGGAAAACGATTTTTTTATTTCTTCATATTGACTCAAAAATTGATTAATGCATGGATCATTTTTTTTATTCTTCTACAAAAATATGAATGAATTACAAAAATATGAATGAGCTAAATATATAAATATATATATACACACACACAAGCCCATTTTTTTATTTACAGAAATGCATGAGTTTCAAAATATGAAGATTTTTTTTGTTTTTGTTTTTGTTAAAAAACAAAGGACTCGTATAAATCAATTTTTCTTTTAGAAAAAAAAATGTGGATTTTTTTTTGACAAAAAAAAATAAAAGACATGAAGATAGGTAAAGAAAAAAATGCTCCCTTTGTGTCCTAAGGTTTAGGGTTGACACACCTAAAGTCCTGACTTTAACAGTCTGGCCCCTAAGTTTGTTTTATCAGTGAAAATTGGGTATGGTCTAGACTTCTAAAATCCATGGTCCTCAGATTGCCCCTATCCCGAAAGATAAGGATCCGACTCATGAGTCTAGCCACAAGTAGGGATAAACCCTCTCAATATGACCATCCCATGATATCGGGTACAACCTAAGTGGTGAATCGACAAATATCAGCGGGGTACAAGACCTCTTCAATGATAATATCGACACACCGCCTAATTCTTAAGCTTCCACAAGCTCGGGTATAGAGCTACAAGTGTGTGAAATAAGTGTAAGTGATGTGTGTGCTGGGAGCATATAAACCTGGTCCAAACCTATCAAAATGAAAACTACATCACACATGCAAAAAGAACAGCCAACAACATAATAATTCTCTACCATAGGGTTGCAAGAATATACACAGGTATATATTAAAGCATATAAAAATTTACAAAACAAATAAAACAAAGAGGGGTAAAACTAATATTTTCAAAGTTATTAAAAAAAAGTTGCACAACCAACTATGATATGCCTGACTCTCTAAAAGTCCCGGTGGAGTCGCAATTGTCATGCCAACCGTCCGTCCGGGAGGCGCGAAAAGGGAGGTAAAAACAGAGGAGTCGCCACTAAGATTTTTATTGGGAAAATCTTAGAAAACCCAATTATTTAAAGGTAAACTGGTCTTTTAAAAAGAGAGATGAGTCCGGGAGTCGGTTACGAGTAGGGAAGGTATTAGCACCCCACATCGCCCGTTTAAAAAATGGTACCTCAAGTTAATTGTGCAAAAAAAAAAACATTTTAAAATATGGAAAACTCTAAGTGGGATAGAACGTGGCACGTATGTCCACAGAGCGATCCAAAACCTAAGGAATTGAGTGTGATACATTTCACAAAGCAATCCCAAAATCATTTATAAATAATCATTGTATTTTAGTTATTTTTGTTTATGAAAATAAGTAATGACAGAATAAAAAAAGAGTATGACATGGCCTCAAACAGAAAAGTCCATTCTCATTTAATTTGGGTCAACAACTAACCCAAGAACCCAACAAGTAGCTCACCACAATCTTATTGAAATAAAATAAAGAAATAAAATAAACCATAAAATAAACAAAATAAAACTAAAAATAGCAAATTGACCAAGGACAGAGAGAGTAACCTTACAGAAAAAGAAAACAGAGGACCTTGGTCCTTGAACTGCACGACGTGGCATCGAGAGACGGAGCGACGATGACCGGAATGGCGAGCGGCGGAGAGGCAGGGGGCGCGAGAGGCGACGAGGAGGTGGGGCCACGAAGCAGCGGTGGTCGGTACGAGATCCGGGTCGAAGTGGTGCGTGGCGAGCTTCTCGGTGAACGGTTCGGTGGCAATGGCCGGACGATGAGAGCGCCGCGAGGCACGGAGGCGTTGTGGTGGGCCGAGGCGTCGGAGATGGGTTTGGTTGAGATGAGATCCGGATCTGGGGAAAGGCGAGGCGGCACCGTCGGTGGTGGCGCGACGACGACGATGGCGGTTATGAAGGACAGGGGCAGAGACAACCTTTTTTTGTTTAGTTTCTATCTTATTTGTTGTGTTTGTGGTTGAAGATGGGTTTCTACCATGGGTATTGGTTTGGAAGCTATTTTCATCTTGCTTGTTTTAATGACATTGATGGTTTTTGTTAGGTGGGTGTTTATGTGTGTGTTTCTGTAATGGTGGAGGAAAAATGGTGAGGTGATGGGTTTTGGATCTCTCTAATGGTGAAGAGATGAGAAAAGCTGGTCCAGTCCTTCCCCTCTCCTTTTACGCCTCCCCTTTTATTCACATGTTTGTCCAACTTAAACAAAAACGGTGAAGAAAAATGACCAAATGTCTCACGCCAGCTGTGTAGGAAAGGGACCATTGATGGGGTATTGTGCAGTGTGGCAGATGTTAAAGTATGCTTAGTCCCTTGTCAACCTCCATTTTTGGTATTTCCTTCCTCTGATAAGCAAAACACTCTTCTCAAGTTTTGAAAACTACCCAAAAATGGGAGTCTATACTGTGGGGATGGACAAAACACAATGGACAGAATACTTAACTTTCAGAGAATCATTTGTTTTTGCTTTTTGTTTTTGTTTTTATTAATTTTTTTTTTTACTTGGGCTGGATGTTAGGCTCAACAAAAACTTGTAACGAAAATAAATTGGGCCAATAACATAACCAAATTTTTTAGAAAATTTTTATGCATTTCCTTTTTTTTATTCAAAATATCAATTAAAGAGGAAAATACCCGGACAAAATTAGGTGTTCACAGCTGCCCCTCTTTACTTGTTTCTTATTCGATAGTAGATGCAACCGTAGTTAACCTATTATCGTTATAAGAAACGAGTAAAGACATGAACTCCAATTTTGTTCGGGGTACATTGACAAACAGAAAAGACCTGTGACTACAAAAATGATTTCCTGTAAAGGACCAGTGGATTGGATTGCCCATTGGGTTTACACATAAAAGCTTGTAGGGTGGATCGTCTGCCGAGCTTAAACAGAAAGATAAAAGAGCTTACGGGGTGGATCGTCCGTCAGAAACTCGAGCATAAAGATAAAAGAGCTTACGAGTTGGATTGCCCGTCAGACTCGAACAGAAAGATAAATGAGCTCACGGGGTGGATTGCCCGTCTGAAGCTCGAACTGAAAGATAAAAGAGCTTACGGGGTGGATTGCCCGTCAGACTCGAACTGAAAGATAAATGAGCTCACGGGGTGGATTGCCCGTTAGAAGCTCGAACTGAAAGATAAATGAGCCTATGGGGTGGATTGCCCGTCAGAAGCTCGAACTGAAAGATAAAAGAGCTTACGGGGTGGATTGCCCGTCAGACTCGAACTGAAAGATAAATGAGCTCACGGGGTGGATTGCCCGTCAGAAGCTCGAACTGAAAGATAAAAGAGCTTACGGGGTGGATTGCCCGTGAGAAGCTCGAACTGAAAGATAAATGAGCCTACGGGGTGGATTGCCCGTCAGAAGCTCGAACTGAAAGATAAAAGAGCTTACGGGATGGATTGCCCGTCAGAAGCTCGAACTGAAAGGTAAAAGAGCCTACGGGGTGGATTGCCCGTTAGAAGCTCGAACTGAAAGGTAAAAGAGCCTACGGGGTGGATTGCCCGTCAGAAGCTCGAACTGAAAGATAAAAGAGCTTACGGGGTGGATTGACCGTCAGAAGCTCGAACTGAAAGATAAATGAGCTCACGGGGTGGATTGCCCATTAGAAGCTCGAACTGAAAGATAAAAGAGCTGACGGGGTGGATTGCCCGTCAGAAGCTCGAACTGAAAGATAAAAGAGCTTATGGGGTTGATTGCCCGTGAGAAGCTCGAACTGAAAGATAAAAGAGCCTACGGGGTGGATTGCTCGTCAGAAGCTTGAACTGAAAGATAAAAGAGCCTACGGGGTGGATTGCCCGTCAGAAGCTCGAACTGAAAGATAAAAGAGCCTACGGGGTGGATTTCCCGTCTGAAGCTCGAACTGAAAGATAAAAGAGCTTACGAGACCCTATGCCTACAGAAGCCAACCAAGACATGACTTTTGGGGCCCTGTGCCCACTAAAGCCAAACTATAACAAAACAAAACTTAAGAGGCCCTATGACTGCTAAAGCTGACAAGACATGACTTTTGGGGCCCTGTGCCCGGTAAAGCCAAACTACAACAAAACAAAACTTAAGAGGCCCTATGCCTGCTAAAGCTGACAAGACATGACTTTTGGGGCCCTGTGCCCGGTAATACCAAACTACAACAAAACAAAACTTAAGAGGCCCTATGCCTGCTAAAGCTGACAAGACATGACTTTTGGGGCCCCGTGCCCACTAAATTCAAACTACAACAAAACAAAACTTAAGAGACCTATGCTCCTAAAAAGTCGACAAGACATGACTTTTGGGGCCCTGTGCCCTCTAAAGTCAAACTACAACAAATCAAAAATTAATAGGCCCTATGCCTGCTAAAGATGGCAAGACATGACTTTTGGGGCCCTGTGCCCACTAAAGCCAAACTACAACAAAACAAAACTTAAGAGGCCCTATGCCTGCTAAAGCTGACAAGACATGACTTTTGGGGCCCTGTGCCCACTAAAGCCAAACAAAACAAAGCTTATGAGGCCCTATGCCTACTAAAGCTAACAATAACATGACTTTTGGGGTCCTGTGCCCGGTAAAGTCGAACAAAACAAAGCTTATGAGGCCCTATGCCTACTAAAGCTAACAATAACATGACTTTTGGGGCCCTGTGCCCGCTAAAGTCGAACAAAACAAAGCTTATGAGGCCCTATGCCTACTAAAGCTAACAGTAACATGACTTTTGGGGCCCTGTGCCCGCTAAAGTCGAACAAATGCAAAGCTTATGAGGCCCTATGCCTACTAAAGCTAACAATAACATGACTTTTGGGGCCCTGTGCCCGCTAAAGTCGAACAAATGCAAAGCTTATGACGCCCTATGCTCACTAAAGCTAACAATAACATGACTTTTGGGGCCCTGTGCCCGCTAAAGTCGAACAAATGCAAGAAGTGATGTTGACTTTGTTGATGCATGAAATGATGGGACAATGTATGACATGAGAGACGATTTTTTATGATTGGTGAAAACTGTGATAATTTTTTAATGATGCATGAGATGCTTTTTATGATCCTGATTATTTTTCATGCATGAGATCATTAATGGGAACTCTGATTTTATTTTATTTTTTATTTTTATTTTTTTGCGAAAAACTCTTTGATCATTGGCTCCTTAGAGTCCTGATTGCAGCCGAGATTGGGGATGAGCTAGAGGAAGACACCTTGATCACTAACTTGCTCAACTGATGCTTAGTTTCTTGGCTGAGATATGCTTCTTCGTAATGATTATCCCAATTGGATGAGATTGCCTGATCAATCTTTCAAGGATGTGACTTGCCCCAGCCTTCATGTATTGGGAGCTTTTTATGGCTTGTCCTCTTAAACTGCCCCAGTTTATCAGTTTGAGGAGACTTCTTGTACTTTGTTTGTATTTGACCCTAATTTTTGCGTAGGTCGCTCTTTGCGAGTTTTCAACCTACCGGGTCGCTCTAACTTTTGCCCAGGCTGCCTTTTCAGGTTTTCAGTCTGGCGAGCATTTTTGTTTACTTTTTATTTTCCTTTTTGATTTTGATTTTTCCTTCTTTTTTTGACGTGGACAGTTTTGTCAGCTTTATTTGTGAAGATCAAAGCTCTTGCTTGAATTGCCAACCGAGGATGCCACTTTCTTCCTCGTATTCAGAATTCTTCCACCGAGTTGTTCATCAAAGATTTACCATTAGACGGTTGAATTGTATCATTGAACTCATGTTTACCTTACCTGAAGCATCATGTAACAAACATGCATGGATTCAAAGGTACGACAGGAAAAACAATACGGCCTGAACAACTTCTCGATTTGTTGGAAGTTTGATAACTCAAATGGTATTCAAAAGGACAGGAGTGAAGTAAAACCCGCAAGAGGTGATGTGGGGGTCAAAAGAGTATTGTCCTATTTTGGTTTGATTTGATTTTGGATAGAAGGGATTCTGCTTACCAGAATTATGCCTTAGTATCAGTCATGTGAAAATGAAATGGGCTTGTATGCCGCTTAAGAACAAAATTTCCCAGATAAAGACCTTTGAGAATGAATTTACCCCAGTGTAGGGTTCCCAGAATGAAACTGCCCCAATGTAGGGCACTTGATATGGAAAACTTGAGAATGATGTTGCCCCAGTGTAGGGCATCCAATAATGGAGATGCTCTAGAATAAGGCCCTTGAAAGCAAAGTTTTGCCCCACGTAGATCTTGCCCAAACTTTTGCCTAGACTGCCTATGAGGGTTATTAGCCTAACAGGCTTTCTTTTTTCTTTTTTCTTTTTTTCATTCTTTTTTTTTTTGGATTTTTTTTTTAGAGAGGAGCAATCAATTAAAAACTAGAAGAGCACAAACTTTTTGTCTCAAAATGAAATTGATGAAAAGGTAGCAATCATTCATTGATCAGAGTGGACTTTTTGAGGCTTGTAACGTGGTTAATGGTTGGGGGTCATGAAAAAAGATATAAGGCTCAAACAAATGTTTTAAGGTTGAATAGGATCAAAGATCCATGTTCTTTTTTCGGATTATTGAGAACATTTACTTTCTTCTAACTTTCCCCTTTTTTGTTTTACATGAGGTTTTTTTTTTATCCTCTTTCTTTCTCTTCTTTTTATTCTTCTTCTTCTTCTTCCTTTTTTTTTTAATTCTCTTTTTTTTGTTACGCTTCATGATCACCATTTCCTTCTTGCTTGCCCCTTGTTTAGTGGTGATCCTTGTCCAAGGTTCTTTGAAGAAAATTTTCAGGCTCAAAAGGGGTAACAAGGGATAATGATGATATTTTGCTAAGGGTAGAGAAAAAATGGCCAATCTTCATTTCAAATCATGATTGTTTATTTTTTTAAACTTTATTTTAGAGACAAAGAGATGGTGCTCACCAAGTGTTTATTTATTTGCTCCTCTTTTATTTGTATTATTTTCTTTCTTTCTTTCTTTCTTTCTTGTTTTTTTTTTTGAAAAGGTATGGATGGGCACATGTGGGTTTCATTGTTGTCCACAAAGAACTTTCAAGAAAGTGGGCCTTATTAACCAAACCAAAAAAGGTACTTGGGGAAGAAAAAAAAGGGAATATGATATATGAGTATGACGAGAGAAACATTATGGTGGAGATGAAGATATAAAGAAAGGATGAGACAAGGCACGCATGCAAATCCATTACATTAATGCTTCAAGAAAGTGAACATGGTTCAATTATCTCATGATAGAATACAACATAACCATTGTGTCATGGTAAATCCCGATAAACAAATCTTGCCTTGGTTACTTAGAAATTCTGAAGATGGGGTCACAAAGTATTGCCTTTTTTCAATCACTAGGATTGAATCTCTGATGATGTTAGCATAGCCTTCATCTTGAACTCCTCCATAGTTGATTGGGACTGTCCTTATCATGATTTCTTTCTTCCTTAGCCAGGGCCTTATTGTCCTGAGTTTGCATGATTTTCCAAAGATCGCTCCATAAAAGCGTGAATATGTGCTACCTGACTCCAGTAGGACTATATAAAATCCTTCACATTGACATCCAAACATCCCTGATTAGGCAAAAGGTTGTGCCTACATTGTTCGGCCACTTGAGCAAACATTGTCTCCAGTTCCACCTCATGATCCAAGGTTTAGTTGACATTCTTTTTTATTGAAAGTGCAGTGGTTTACTTTTCTCCAGGAAATGAGCATAATGAATGAAATGCATGGAATGAATTATTTTTAATAAATGTTCAACGTAGGAAGAAATGAGTATATGAGATGCATAAAAAGATTTTTATTTTTTTTTAGCCAGTACTAATGCGTGAGATGCATGAAACGAATTCTTTATGTTATTATTATTATTATTTAACTAGAGAATTGTATGAAAAAAGATTTTTTTTTTAACAATGGCAATGCAAGCGTTTTTTTTAATGTATGAGATGAATGATTTGTTTTTATATTGACCCAAAGAGGTATGAAATGCATGTAATGGTTTATTCTTTATCAAATTTTCTTGAGAGATGCATAAAAAATGAGATGAATGAATTTTTATTTTTTATTTCTTTTTTTATCCAAGAGGTTAATGAAATTGATGCATAAGATGCATGAAGAAGATTGAGTTTTTTTTTTTTTTCACCATATGCATGACATGATTTTTTCTTTTAATTTTTTCTTAATGTGGTTGTCATAGAAAGTAATTGATGCATGCAATGCATGGAAAACGATTTTTTTTTATTTCTTCATATTGACTCAAAAAATTGATTAATGCATGGATCATTTTTTTTTATTCTTCTACAAAAAATATGAATGAATTACAAAAATATGAATGAGCTAAATATATAAATATATATATACACACACACAAGCCCATTTTTTTATTTACAGAAATGCATGAGTTACAAAATATGAAGATTTTTTTTGTTTTTGTTTTTGTTAAAAAACAAAGGACTCGTATAAATCAATTTTTCTTTTAGAAAAAAAAATGTGGATTTTTTTTGACAAAAAATAAAATAAAAGACATGAAGATAGGTAAAGAAAAAAATGCTCCCTTTGTGTCCTAAGGTTTAGGGTTGACACACCTAAAGTCCTGACTTTAACAGTCTGCCCCCTAAGTTTGTTTTATCAGTGAAAATTGGGTATGGTCTAGACTTCTAAAATCCATGGTCCTCAGATTGCCCCTATCCCGAAAGATAAGGATCCGACTCATGAGTCTAGCCACAAGTAGGGATAAACCCTCTCAATATGACCATCCCATGATATCGGGTACAACCTAAGTGGTGAATCGACAAATATCAGCGGGGTACAAGACCTCTTCAATGATAATATCGACACACCGCCTAATTCTTAAGCTTCCACAAGCTCGGGTATAGAGCTACAAGTGTGTGAAATAAGTGTAAGTGATGTGTGTGCTGGGAGCATATAAACCTGGTCCAAACCTATCAAAATGAAAACTACATCACACATGCAAAAAGAACAGCCAACAACATAATAATTCTCTACCCTAGGGTTGCAAGAATATACACAGGTATATATTAAAGCATATAAAAATTTACAAAACAAATAAAACAAAGAGGGGTAAAACTAATATTTTCAAAGTTATTAAAAAAAAGTTGCACAACCAACTATGATATGCCTGACTCTCTAAAAGTCCCCAGTGGAGTCGCCAGCTGTCGCGACCGTCCCGTCCGGGAGGCGCGAAAAGGGAGGTAAAAACAGAGGAGTCGCCACTAAGATTTTTATTGGGAAAATCTTAGAAAACCCAATTATTTAAAGGTAAACTGGTCTTTTAAAAAGAGAGATGAGTCCGGGAGTCGGTTACGAGTAGGGAAGGTATTAGCACCCCACATCGCCCGTTTAAAAAACGGTACCTCAAGTTAATTGTGCAAAAAAAAAAAACATTTTAAAATATGGAAAACTCTAAGTGGGATAGAACGTGGCACGTATGTCCACAGAGCGATCCAAAACCTAAGGAATTGAGTGTGATACATTTCACAAAGCAATCCCAAAATAATTTATAAATAATCATTGTATTTTAGTTATTTTTGTTTATGAAAATAAGTAATGACAGAATAAAAAAAGAGTATGACATGGCCTCAAACAGAAAAGTCCATTCTCATTTAATTTGGGTCAACAACTAACCCAAGAACCCAACAAGTAGCTCACCACAATCTTATTGAAATAAAATAAAGAAATAAAATAAACCATAAAATAAACAAAATAAAACTAAAAATAGCAAATTGACCAAGGACAGAGAGAGTAACCTTACAGAAAAAGAAAACAGAGGACCTTGGTCCTTGAACTGCACGACGTGGCATCGAGAGACGGAGCGACGATGATCGGAATGGCGAGCGGCGGAGAGGCAGGGGGCGCGAGGCGGCGAGGAGGTGGGGGGCCACGAACAGCGGTGGCCGAGTACGAGATCCGGGTCGAAGTGGTGCGTGGCAGAGCTTCTCGGTGAACGGTTCGGTGGCAATGGCCGGACGATGAGGAGCGTCGCGAGGCACGGAGGCGTTGTGGTGGCTGAGGCGTCGGAGATGGGTTTCTGGTTGAGATGAGATCCGGATCTGGGGAAAGGCGAGGCGGCACCGTCGGTGGTGGCGCGACGACGACGATGGCGGTTATGAAGGACAGGGGCAGAGACAACCTTTTTTTGTTTAGTTTCTTTCTTATTTGTTGTGTTTGTGGTTGAAGATGGGTTTCTGCCATGGGTATTGGTTTGGAAGCTATTTTCATTTTGCTTGTTTTAATGACATTGATGGTTTTTGTTAGGTGGGTGTTTATGTGTGTGTTTCTGTAATGGTGGAGGAAAAATGGTGAGGTGATGGGTTTTGGATCTCTCTAATGGTGAAGAGATGAGAAAACTGGTCTGGTCCTTCCCCTCTCCTTTTTTACGCCTCCCCCTTTTATTCACATGCTGTCCAACTTAAACAAAAACCAGTGAAGAAAAATGACCAAATGTCTCACGCCAGCTGTGTAGGAAAGGGACCATTGATGGGGTATTGTGCAGCAGATGTTAAAGTATGCTTAGTCCCTTGTCAACCTCCATTTTTGGTATTTCCTTCCTCTGATAAGCAAAACACTCTTCTCAAGTTTTGAAAACTACCCAAAAATGGGAGTCTATACCGTGGGGATGGACAAAACACAATGGACAGAATACTTAACTTTCAGAGAATCATTTGTTTTTGCTTTTTGTTTTTGTTTTTATTAAATTTTTTTTTTACTTGGGCTGGATGTTAGGCTCAACAAAAACTTGTAACGAAAATAAATTGGGCCAATAACATAACCAAATTTTTTAGAAAATTTTTATGCATTTCCTTTTTTTTATTCAAAATATCAATTAAAGAGGAAAATACCCGGACAAAATTAGGTGTTCACAGGACCAAATAGAGATTTTCTGTATATACCGGGACCATTTTAATAATTTTTTATATGTAAAAATCAAATCGAGAATTCGTATTAGATATAGGGATCAAAATATTATTTTAACCTTTATTTTTTAGGGATAATTTAGATGTTTCCTCTTATCTTATTTCTTATTTCGAAGATAGCCTGCCCTGTGTGCTTGGAGTGGGATCCACGCGTCATGATCGGTAGCTGTTGCATGGGTTCAGCCTCCATGAATCATGCTGTGATTTATAGTGACGATCTCACGTCCTTTATTCGCGTGTGGGACCCTTCTCACCACCGCCATTTTAGTACACATATTACAAAATGGAAAAACTTAGTACTTGGGTGCTCTTTAATAGCTGTGCTGTTTATCAATTATAATATCTCTTATAGATTAATTTTTTTATTTAAGTTTAAATTTAAAATGTTTTTATTTTTTATATTGGTTGGTTAACACATATATTGAATTGTGATGGAAGAACAATAAAAACTCTATACAAGTAATTATACCTAAGTTTTATCCTTACAAAATATGAAAAATGCTAACAAGTGCTTTTATGAAATTGTTTAAGGAATCAACAAAGGAAAATTTGTATGAAAAATTCTATATTTAATATATTGAAAAGTGTTATATTTAGTTTTTCAATACAAACTTTTCTTTTATGACTTCTTTAACTAATGTTCTTAAGACACTGGTTAGCAAAACCCTACAAATATTTCAGAATATGTGATAGAATTAAAATAGACACACAAAAATGAAATGAAAAAAAATAATTATAACTAAATAATAATAATTATGGCATAATTTTTTTTTGACATAAAAATTATGGTATAATAATTGCTTTATTGCATATAAGATCTTTTTTAGAGAAATTATTGCTTATAAGATTTATTTGTCATGTTTTTTTTTTCTAAACCCAAGCAGATCCTAATCTTTGTCAACGAATGACTAATTCTTTTTTATGGGGCGTGACTTACTTTGGCAATCATTATTTTAACACTTTGCCAACGAATCGAACCTCCTGAAAGAAACCGAGTCTTGTTAATATAAAAACCAATTACAGATTATAATGTTATAAAAATATTCAACTTTCCACGAACAATGATTAGTCATTGATTGATACTAGTCACCTCGTTCTCAACCATCACTGTAAAACCAAAAAGAAAAGCTTATAAAACACACTAATTCCTTATCACAAGGCATAATAATATTGATAGATTGTTCACCAAAATAATAATAAAAAAAATGATAGATTTTCTATTTCCCCCTTTTTCTTTTATTTTCTTTCCACTTTTCCTTTCCCCTTTTTCTGCTGGTTCCACTGCTCTTCTTCATGTGAACATGATTGCTAATCTATTGATGGAAGCTCATAGGGTTTAGATTTCAGAGAATGAGAAAGATTTTTTATTGACACGTCTCACTTCTCTCCCTGGATCCACGCCACTGTTCCAAGAACAATAATCATTTTTTTTTGTTTCCCAGAAAATATATAAAATCCTCATTGATTCTTATTATTCTCCCTTTCATTCTTATATCTCGTGTTCCTCTTGGAAATCCCAGATCATCCAACCATTGCTCCCAGCTTCATATGATCCGTAAGAGATCTCTCATACAAATTCTCTTCATTTTTTCACCCTCTTGTTCTTTTTCTTTCATTTTGATTTTTTCCCCTTCTGGGCACTTAAAAAGTTGTGTTTTTTTAGGTCCATTTTGTACCCCAAGTAAATTATATTTAGTGAGGTGGTTTAATGGGTGTTCTTCATTTATAACCCTGAATTCGTTTGTGTGTGCATCTTGCATTTGTATTGTTTTTAAGCTAGATCCCATTTGATTCACCAAGTACTTGTTTAGTTAGCAAGTGTCTTTCATGTTTTTGTCTTGTCTTGTCTTTTAACGTTTGTGTTGCTGTGGTTAAGGTAGTAATATGCAAATGCATAAGCTTCT
This sequence comes from Sophora flavescens, assembly GCA_030762895.1. NCBI lineage: Eukaryota > Viridiplantae > Streptophyta > Magnoliopsida > Fabales > Fabaceae > Sophora > Sophora flavescens. Next base: position 133,637,012 of record CM061065.1, read on the forward strand.
CATGTTGGTCTCCATGAGAAACATGTACTACCAATGGAGCTTAAGCTCCACACTGTTGAGCAGATCTGAAACCTGCTTTACATTTTTTTTTTTTTTTATACTATATTGTAGACTAGTATTTACTTTATGAAGGTGATTGAATGTAAATTGACTTGATTAATTGAAGCTTAATTTTGATCATCGGAACTTGCAATTCGTTAAAATTTATTCATTGGAAGCAATTATTTTACTTTGACTTAAGATTTTTGTTCTGGATCTTGAGTGGATGATGTAGTACTTAGCCTTGGGGATTTGTTAATCTTGCTTTTTTTTTTTGTAGTTCTGAATAGGAACTGATTTTTTTTTTCAGGTTCTATATGGCAAAACCAAGTTCAGCTGATGGTAGGACTAGAAGCTCTGTGCAGATCTTTATAGTAGTTGGTCTGTGCTGCTTCTTCTATATATTGGGTGCGTGGCAGAGAAGTGGTTTTGGAAAGGGAGATAGCATTGCATTGGAGATTACCAAGAAAGGTGCAGACTGTAATATAGTTCCAAATTTAAGTTTTGACTCTCACCATGGTGGAGAAGTTAGCAAAATTGATGAAGTTGATTCAAAGGTAATCGAACCATGTGATGCTCGGTATAATGATTACACTCCCTGCCAAGATCAACAGCGTGCCATGACTTTTCCTAGAGAAAACATGAATTATCGAGAGAGGCATTGTCCCCCCGAAGGAGAGAAGTTACACTGTTTGATCCCAGCACCCAATGGGTATGTAACTCCATTTCCATGGCCAAAGAGCCGTGATTATGTTCCATATGCAAATGCACCCTACAAGAGCCTTACAGTTGAGAAGGCTATTCAGAACTGGATCCAATATGAGGGAAATGTGTTTAGATTCCCTGGTGGTGGAACCCAATTTCCTCAAGGTGCAGACAAATATATTGATCAAATTGCTTCTGTGATACCTATAAAGAATGGGACAGTTAGGACTGCACTGGACACGGGTTGTGGGGTATGTTTGTCATCTCAAATTCTTCAGGATTTGGATCAAACCATTTTTGTTATTGTTGTCCATGTTAATTTGATTAGCACTACAATTAGTTTGTTTTAGATTTGTGTCCTTGATTTGTGGTTGTTTTGCTTAGGTTGCCAGTTGGGGTGCATATCTTTGGAGCAGAAATGTTATTGCCATGTCATTTGCACCAAGGGACTCTCATGAAGCACAAGTACAGTTTGCTCTTGAAAGGGGGTGTACCTGCTGTCATTGGTGTTCTGGGAACCATAAAAACGCCTTATCCATCTGCAGCCTTTGACATGGCTCATTGTTCTCGCTGCTTGATTCCTTGGGGAGCAAATGGTGAGAATTTTATGTTAAGAAGAAGAACTATCTTCTTTTCTATGTAGCACTTGCGGTAAATAAGAAAGCACGATGATCGTTTGCTCAATCTTGTTCTTGTTTGATTTGACACCTTATATTGTATCACTTGTGATAGCAGCTGTTTAAAAGTGTATTTTGGGTTGTTCATTTGCAGATGGAATGTATATGATGGAAGTTGATCGAGTTCTAAGACCTGGTGGTTATTGGGTTCTTTCGGGTCCTCCGATCAATTGGAAGACTAATTACAAGGCCTGGCAGAGACCTAAGGAGGAACTCGAGGAAGAACAAAGAAAGATTGAAGAGGTTGCCAAGCTCCTTTGCTGGGAGAAGAAGTCAGAGAAGGCTGAAATTGCCATTTGGCAAAAAACTGTAGACTCCGAATCATGTCGTAGCAGACAAGATGATGCTAGTGTCAAATTTTGCGAGTCAACAGATCCTGATGATGTCTGGTTAGTATGAGCCTTATTTTAGTGTTAACTTAATCAATTTATACATTTTATCATTGCGTTATTGATGTTCCTTTTATTTCTTTGTACTGGCAATGAACACAAACATAGGTGTTTGCATAAAGCTGAAGAGATGGGAGAAAATAGGTTTAGAGAGAAAAAAGTTGTCGAGAAAAATTATGAAAATGAAGATGAAAATTTGGTTACTCTATTAAAAAAAGACCTGTAATCATGGACTTAGCCCCGTATGCTTGTGGAGGAGCCATCCTCCATCCCTCCAACCCCCAGCAGAAGCAAAATTTGTAGTTATGGTTGTTATTTCTATGATTTTGCATATATAATTGTGAAAAAGCTTGTCAATAAACTGTGGTTGCTTACTATCCCCTGTCAAGTATCCAATTTATCATTGTTGTATATATCATATGATGTATAAAGTATTTAAGACTGGGTCCAGAATATATTAAAAAATCAATTTTGAATAGCTGAAAGTCTGAGCAATGCTTTATTTATGTTCAGAAATAAGTTGTGTATTGACTTGGAATGGCTTTCTTTTATGGCTACAGGTATAAGAAAATGGAGGCCTGCGTTACTCCCAACTCTAAAGTTTCTGGTGCTGATGTTAAGCCATTTCCAGAGAGGCTATATGCCATCCCTCCTAGAATTGCAAGTGGCTCTGTTCCCGGAGTTTCGGCTGAGACGTTCCAGGATGATAACAAAAAGTGGAAAAAGCATGTAAATGCTTATAAGAAAATTAATAGACTCCTGGATTCTGGAAGGTATCGCAACATTATGGATATGAATGCTGGATTGGGTAGTTTTGCTGCTGCAATTCAATCTTCGAAGTTATGGGTCATGAATGTTGTGCCTACTATAGCTAAGAAAAATACACTGGGTGTCATATATGAGCGAGGGCTTATTGGCATCTATCATGATTGGTATGGCTTTCTAACTTCTTCCTACCTTATTCATACAGCTCTTGATCTTATGGTTTTAATACTTCATATGACTTACGAGTATACAAATCATATAATATATTATTCGAATAAATTTTCAATTTTCCAATAGTATGATAATGATGTCATCTACTGATTAATATGCCATCCTGTATTGAATTTTGACTAGTTGTACATTTTTTGGCAATCAGTTTACTTCCTCCTTACATGTTTTTCCTTAGTATTAGTACTTGTGCTTTTCTAATCCAGGTGTGAAGCCTTCTCCACATATCCAAGGACATATGACCTCATTCATAGCCATGGTCTCTTTAGTCTGTATAAGGACAAGTAAGTGTTCCTAATCCTTGGCTTATAAGGTTATTATTCAATTACCCTTCCTGCTATTTTTAATTTTAAATTCAGTATCAATTCTTAATCAATATTTTTGGTCATTCTTAGCACACAATTATACTTTTGCCAGTATGACCTTGAAAATTATTTCTGGTACTGAGCTTTAACAACTTTTGAGTTGCAATGGAATTTGCAATGACTGTGTTGAGTCTAAACATGGGTTTGTATTCCCTGCAATGTCAGGGGTTCGAATCTTAGAGTCACCAATTTGGGGAGTGTTTTACCTAACCAACACCACCAATGCAAAATTGCATGAGCAATTGCTCGGACAAAAAAAAAAAAAAACACTCTGTCCCTGTGCTTGATTATGTATATTTCAGGCTCTATCATTGTCTAGCAGTGTTGATCCTTACATGTACCCATTATTCCATTATTTAGAAGTAGATTATGACTATATCTTGTCATGAATCCCTGGTTTCGTAGTTCAGTAACTTATTGGTCTGTTTTTGCTGCTCCATGGGGAGTCTGAGTCAGCTGGTGGCGACACTCTTTTACTGAGAGTGCTGTTAAATTTCTATGGCTGTTTTGTTTGCTGAATCTTGTTCAGCAGTCAATTTTTTGCCTGTTTAATGGGACTGCTGATTTCTAAATTAGCCTTCTGACGAGCTATAGCTGAGTGGCTCCCTGGAATTTGCAGTTTATAACATGTACATGTTGATTCAGCTATCCATTATTAGTGCTGGCAGAACCACTTTGGTTTTATTTCTATCTGTTTCCATTTTTAGAAGTTGTGTTGGTTCTTGTTCCTCAAAAGCATGTTTGTGATAATTAAATGCAGATGTAATCTAGAAGACATTCTTCTGGAGATGGACCGGATTTTGCGACCAGAAGGTGCTGTGATATTCCGTGATGAAGTCGACGTCCTAATTAAGGTAAAGAAAATAGTTGGAGGAATGAGATGGGATACTAAAATGGTTGACCATGAGGATGGTCCTCTTGTTCCTGAGAAGATACTAATTGCTGTCAAGCAGTATTGGGTTGTTGGTTCAAATTCCACATCGACACAATAATCACTGAAGTTAGGTTGAAAGACTTAGGCTGCCACTACCTTTCTGCATACCATCCTGACAGTTCATATGGTTTTGTCATGAGCATTTTGGCTTAACTAATCATCACAAGTGTGGCACACGGAAGATGTTTAGTAGAGTAATACTCAATTGTGTAGCATTGCTAAGGTTTCACATGTAGTTAATTTATTAATGAACAAATCTGTGAAGCTATATGCTCAAGTTTTATGATATTAGCCATTTTTTTCTCAACTTAATTATCTTGTTATACGATGTTACATTCAAAATTCAAGCAAACATTGGCTTTTGTTTTCAGTAGTTTTTCTTATGTATTCTGAATTTTAAGTTGAAGCATATCTGTTGGCCCTTTGTACTGGTGATAACTTATCCACATTTTGTAACCAACAATGGTATAAGGTGCTGTCTTGGTAGATAGAATTCCTCATTGCTTGGCAGCCAGACAAAAATTTAATTTTTCCCTTATTCGCTGTTCCTGAGTTGCTGATTGTTGGTCATCGGTTACAAAAAAAAAAAAAAAATCTAAGTAGGTGTATTAGCTATATAGATTAAATAATGTCATTGTATTATATAAGAAACTACAGTCTTTTTGGAGAAGCCATTTATATCCAAGTCTCCTTTTAATGGTTTTATTTAGTGTTTTTTCTTGGTCTTCTCTACTTCTAAACGATGGGCTATTTCCTATCTGATTAAGTCTTCTAACTAATCCTTTATTGGTATTAATCTTACATGTTAAACTATTGTAGTCATGATTTTATCTTCTTTTCCGGACATGGATCCTCTCCAGCAAACCTCTCTCCATCCCCTCTCCATCATCTCTCTCTCTCTTTATTTAATTGAAGGTGCAAATTAGCTGCCCTTAAAATGTAAACTATGATACCATGTAGTTCAAGAACAAAATAATGTGCTATATTGCTAAGTGCTAACTCAATCGTGGATCAGAGCCCTGCTAGCCACAACCACAAGAGAAGAAACACTAGGCTGTCCTGAAAAATTCCAATACCTACTTTGGATCTAATTAAGGTCACGGGCTGTAGCCTCTCAGTATGCCCTGAGACAGAATATTTACTTCAATAGACATTATAGTTCACCTGTCAATTATATATCAAAGTACATAGCAATGTTGTGAATCCAAGACAAGCCAAGCTAGTTCTGAGGGGCCTGCTTGCTTTCAAATTGATGCTACACAAATGGCTATTAAGGAAGGTTGGTTTCAATTAACCAGTTATATAACTTGATTAAACACTTGTAATTAATCTGTTCAAATTTAACATCATAGCCTAACTTGTCAACAATTTTCCTTAATTGGAGGGCCACATCCCTTGTCAACATTAAAGCCACCCTAACTGGGGTCCGGGGATGCTACTTATTTCCTATCCTTTATTTGATTTTTGCTTAAAGTGTGGTGTATAGCAACCAGTGTGAAATCTTGTCAATATTTTATGTCTGGTTTGGACTTATACGGTTGATATGATAGGCTAATTAATGCCATTGGTAATAAATATGCTTGCTTTGTTATTACTGTTAATTGTGTGGACAGCATAGCATATATCTGAATCAAACAAACAAGTTTTTAGCTGGTTGGTTATTCTCCAAGGCAGGGAAATTCATGGCAACAAATGGTTTTTTGTGGTATTGGAATTCCAAGCATGAACCTTATTTATTTTCCAACATGTAACCAATAAAGTAGAAACCAGTACCGCCAAAACACCATTCTATCACAAACAGCAGTACAATTGCATTAACTGCAGTCAGTACCAACTAGTTCCTTTGTGTCCCTTCTCTTAGGCGGTTGTCACTATTAAATATCACTAGCACGTTTGATTATTTAATATTTGGTCTGTTAAAAGGTGTATTAAACTAGAACGGACTATTCACTGAGTTATTAGAATAATGATAGGTGAACATTCAAATGAGACACCTGGTTAATCGTATATAAATATTTGGTTAATTCAGTTCATTATATGATTAATATGCTTATTTATCATAATCATGTAAATATTTGGTTAATCACATATAAATATTTGATTAATTCAGTTCTTTATATGATTAATGGGTCATCATGAATTAACCAAATATTTGTACATGATAAAACATATGATGAACTGAATTAACCAAATATTTATACATGATTAACCGGATGTCCCATTTGGATGTTCACCTATCACGAGTTATTATACCGAACTATGACAAGGGGAAAAATGGCAATACTTTTAAAATGATGGGACTACAGGTTATTCAATCAAAGTGGATATTGAAACATGTTTCTCTCTAGTAGTTGTCACCCTTTCTTCCTGAAAGGAGACAAATCATAGGGGTTTCCAATATAAGGAATATGCACAACTGTTAATTTAGGCAGCTAAACTTTCTATACATATTTTGTATGAAATCTGCTAATATGCATGTTATTAGGCAGACTAATAACAAAAATTGTTATCAGTCTGAATTGAAGAAATTTATGGGAAAACTATTGATGAAGTGTCAATTAGGCATACAAGCACATGGTCCTACCTACTTGACATTTTACATATTCCACTTGCCTACTTATAGAGCTACTCCTAAGTACGCCAGGCAGCAATTCAGCCCTTCATTTTAAATTCTCTCTTGCACCCATTTCTTCTAATCTAGCTTTAGCCTTGCCTTCACCTAAAGTTAAGTTTTCCTTTTAAGTTTGCTCCTTGAGCACCTCTCCATATTCTTCTGGCCCTTTTGTACTCAATTTCTCATATTATTAATTTTTTACTTCAATCAAGGTATTTTAGTACCGTTGTCTTTATTATTTTCTCTCTCTCATTTTGTTCCTCTTGCTTGTTCTTCTTTAAGTCTATCTGCAAACAGGTTCTGTTGGGCCATTTTTTTAGTACTTTATTCTTAATTTCCCTCAACAAACCTGCAACTATGGTTATCATAGCATCCACTCCCAACAGCAGCCTCCATCAGTTGCAAACTTTCAACTCCCAGAATAACAACAACAACAACAACCACTTCCGTGATGCTTCCTTTTCTTCATACTTGAACAGCAATGAAGAAAGCTTTTCTGAATCAAGCCAAAATCTTAACCCCTTTATCAGCAACAAAAAGGACCCTCCTCTCCCGGGAATGAAGAAGGAAGAAGATGAAGAAATTGGAGTATTTGAGGCTGCAAAGTACTTCAATGGAAGAGAGGTGGTGGAAAACTCAAGAGTTGCTAAAAGGTACCAGTACCAGTACCAGAAAGATGAAGAAACAGCTCTAGAAACTAGAGAGTACAAAGTGAAGTATGGAACTCCTAGTGTTGGCTCTGAATCAAGTTGGAACAGCCAAGGTGCACTTTTACAAAGTGCAGTGAGGAACAAGAAAAACAAGGCACAAAGAAAGAGTTTTCTAGCAGGTCTTGGTTGCAAATGCTCTTGTTCTGATAAGAATTCGGTTGATATTAGTGAGCATGCAGGTGAAATCAAATTCAACAAAACTGCAACTTATGGTGTAGATCAAGGAAAAACAACCCCAAAAAAGCTCTTCAATGCTGATCTAGATGCTAATCATTCAGTTAAAATAAGTAAGGCTCATGCAGAACTTTTGATCAATAAAGATGTTTACTTCCAACAGAATGAGAAGTTGGGGGTGGGATTGAATAGAGAAAACAGTTTAGCATCCTCAACTGTGAATTCTAGCTTAGGAAATCAACTTGTCAAAATGCAACTTGAAGAAGTAGAGAAACCAAGGAAATCATTGGAAGTGTTTGGGTCCCCAATATTGGATAGCAGAAGCAAGTCCTTGAGCTTTGATAGAAGGTTGGCAATGCCCTCTTGGGAAGCTGCTCCTAAAAGGGAAGAAATTGACTTCTCTGCTAATTTTGGTGGAAACTGCAATGATGATGATGAGAGTGATGCAAGTTCAGACTTATTTGAGATTGAGAGCCTCACAGGCAAATCCAGCACCTTCTTTGCTAGACCAACATCCAATGTTGCTTCAGGCTGTGGCAGCCCCAGTTGTTATGCACCAAGTGAGGCAAGCATAGAATGGAGTGTGGTCACTGCTAGTGCTGTAGAGTACTCAGCCATGTCAGATTATGAGGACCAAAGATCAGTAGCAACCATAAGGAGTCCAATAAGGACATCCTCAGATGCTAAACCAAAAGCCAGCAGAGAGATACCAAGGCGGCGTCCTAGCATGCTGTTGGGTTGCAACAACCAGAAAGCTGTGGGAGTTGCAGTGGATGCCTTCACAAAACCAAGTTCTATCCGTCGCAGGTCAGACACCTTCCCTCAGGTGACAAGGTTCCAGGCAGAGACTAAGGAGGGAAATTTTGGTGCAAAACATACTTATGCCACCCCCCCACTTCAGCGCTCACACTAACCAAAATTCTTCACCACTCCTGTACATTTAGTTAGCACTAGCAGTAGCTTCAATATATGTATAAGTATTCTTGGATTTGGAATATGTTCAATAATGTATCTTGACTTATTGTGATGAAGTTTTTATGTTATTGGCTTATATGTTTTCCAAAATAATGATAGCAGAAGCAGATAAGCTTTTAGTCTTATGGGCACCTCAAGTGGGAAGTGTCTTGTGTCTTTCTCTTACTAACCTTCATGTATTCTTCTGTTTGTTTGGACATATACTTCCATTATTGTTGAAAACTTAATGAGGATTGATACCTTGTATTCATGCACTTGGTGTTATATAAAGAAATATGGGATGTGAAAGGTGATCTTCGTATTGTCAGGCATTAGAAAGTGCCTCTTCCAATGCTCTCTCTCAACAAGAGCCTGCTTGTTGCATAGCCTTTTGTTTTTATGTGTTGTTGGATATGATCCCGAGGACCATTGCCATTTAGAAAGCCTTTAGCATCGCTTTTCAGTTTTTTCTTTCCACTTTTCATGATATCTTTCTTATAGGACCACTAGCAAAAGATAAAGAAAAGGGGGTGTAACTTCTACCTGTATTACTGCATCCAACCGACAAAGAGGCTTATATAGCTTATCATCCTTCAAATCCAATGAAGTTTACATGTAACAACTAGGGGTACTATGCATTTTCCTTTTCTAAATCTTCGTTATCTGCTGCAATGAGGGATAATTATGTACTAATAACTTCTATTTTTTCTTATGCAATGAATGTAAAATTCATAATAGGAGCTCATTTTAATCATGTGATGACAAGAGCATACATCCATATTCCATAAAAATTGATCACACAACTGTCTAACAGATAACTTTCAAACCTCATGGATAGAATGTCCTTGCAGCAACATGCAACTAACAAAAGTGGCACCTAAATATGAGCACCAAGGAATAAAGCCAGCTACATTCAATTCTGAAACTACCTCATAAATTATGTGGTCCATCAAGCTAATCATCTTTCCTGTGTCATGGTCAATAGTCCAAAAATCTATCAGATATAACATTGCTAGAAGCCCCTTGCAATTTTGTTCTGATGAACTGAAAATAGAAGGTCCATTTCCTCTAAAGTGCAACAAATTTGAACCTTTCTAGTGACTGATATCTTTTGAGATACCACAGTTAATGAAGGTTTTCCACCAAGACCTTTATAGATAGTGGTTGAGCACGCAGCCATGTGATGTTGTGTTCAAGAAGCTAGTTATTATTAAGAAAGCAAAAGCAGATAAGATATTAATGTCACAAAAAGAGAAGATATATGCAATAACATAATGTCATCCTTTGAACTTTATTGCTTGAGCAACCTTGTATTGTATGTGGTGCAAATTAACAGATTAATGGTCCATCCTAGCAATCAGAATATTAAGCAGTTGTCATTTTTACTATCCATGCATTATTTTTGAACATTGACCAAAGATGAACCTTGTGACCGTGGCTAGGACCACTAAAGGGATTATGGCATTTAAGTGGGAGCTAAAAAGAGCCTCCAAGCTATTAAACTTGAAAGATGCCCTGAAAATAATGTGTATGAAGGTGTCATATTCTAGTGTCTAATATCTTCATGATCCAAGAAATCAAATAAGGTATATTTGTTCCTAGTTAGAAGAAGAATAGGACCTAACATTGCTGATTTAACATCCTACCCACAAATTCTTTTCATATAGTTAAGGGTTTTAGATTGTTGATTTGGATGGATGGCAAAACATGTTGGCCTCTTATCAATAATAGCAGGGAAAGGATAACATCAGAAGTCTTTTCTAAAGAAATTACAATAGGACTTGAGGTGTTCAACGAATCTATAGCTCTGCTCTATGTTCTATATAGCAAAATAATTAGACAAGACAATATTACTAGGGCTCTGTTTGTTATCCATCTTATTCATACAGTTGTAGGAACACCTGCTTCTGTCTGAATCTCAATCCACAAACGCAACACTATCAAACCTTATAGTGATTATTGTAAACCAATGTAGAGCATAACTATATCAACCATGCATAACCCTGCATCTGAATAGTTTTTACCATTAGCCCACTTTTTTTTCCTTCTGTATTACCAATATTTTGATCCTACCACCTAAGAAGATATGAGAAATTTATCTCTATAAATGATGTGAATCAAGCAATTTTCTAATCATGTCATGCAGAAGAAATGCCCTTGGTGTTAATTTATGTATTAGGGATGTTTTCGGGAGAATTTTTATTAGTTGTTATTTAATGCATATGGTATGTATTTACCTCTTTATTGTAAAATTCTAGGTTATACTCACCTTCTTTCTTTCTTTCTTTCTTTTTTTTGATATACATTATACTCACTTTATTTCCTTTGCTTGAGAAATACTTCCATACATATTTTGTGGTCAACGTAAATTTGATACAATGTTTGTTTTTTTTTTTTGGAAGGGAAATTTGATACAATGTTATTGCTTTAGACGTTTTTTTTTTGGACCAAAATGCTTTGGACGGTTTTTTCCGGTACATATTGCTTTAGACGTTTAGACTTTCTTAAGAAAATTCTATTTAATAAGTAAAGATAATGTCTCAGCTTTTGATTAATTTAATCTACACACGCATAATAAAATAATTTCACCTTATGGTTTGGGTTAAAAGTAACGTGTCACTTCTAACTTTGTTACTTTACATCCTGTAGTAGTACAAAGTCCCTTTTCTGTGAAATATGTCTGCATAGCGATATTTATCAATAATAATAATAATAGTAAAAAAAAAGTCCCATAGCGATATGTAAATAACTATTTTTCAAGAAATTTATTTTCATACACGTTACTCCATTTTATTGTGATTAATCAAGTTAAACTTTGCTTACTAAACCAAAATAAAACAGAAGTCTGCCACTATTTTCCTTATTAGAGGATAACAATGCTTTCACTTTAATTGTTTTTTTAACAAAATATAAGGATTCGATTGTGGTCTACCGTTTGTGCAAAAAAAATTATTAGTTATATATATATATAAAAAAAATTGACAAAAAATAATATATTGTTCTATCATTAAAAGTATTTATTATTTTATAATAACTACCTTGAAAATTACTCATGTGGTAATATATGAGTGATTTAACCCACCCTAATTAGCTATTTGGGCCAAGTGGGTCCACCAGAGTCTCTCCACGACTTAGCCCTTTCGGGCCCGTTATGTGATTAATCTTTGGTTCGGTTGATTGAGCAGAATTTTACCATTGATTCTCAGTCTCCCAATGAGGTGACTCCACAAGGATTCGAACTGTGGTTACCCAAGTTCTCCTCCTTATGGGTGGGAGACTAGTTGCTTTCACTAGACCAACATCCCATTGGTAATATAAAAACTTTACATTAACAATTTATTAAAATTAAACTCCCAAATTAATTGGATACACAAATGTGAAAATTACAAAAGATACTAATAACCTAATAAAGTCCTCTTTATAAGTTATTGCAAAATGAGATAGAATACTACTACCTTCAACCAGAATATTTTTCCATTGAATTTTGTTGAAACATAACTAGTGAAAATGCCAGTATATCTTGTTAATTAGTAACTAATATTTAAACACATGTCTCGATTAAAATATAAAATACAGAAACTAAATATACTTTTTTGTCCATTGAAAGGTCCATAAGAGGCCTTACACGAGAAACAGAAAAAGGGAGAAGAGCATTGGATAAGAAAATATTCACTGTGATATTATAGTAAATTAAGATCACAATACATATTATTAAGTTATGTATAAATACATATTTATTTATTCAATTTAAAAATAGAGTAAATTACACTCCACCACCTTAAGGTTTATCAAAATAACAACAAACCCTAACTATGATCATAAATTACACTCCACCCCAACTTTTGGTGTTGACTAACCATTGACTTAACACTATTAAGTCACTCAAAAATAAAATAAATATTTATAATTAGTTAATTAATATGTATACATTAAAAAATTATTTTAAAGATTATTCTCAGGCTTTCTTGTTTACAAAATAAATTTAATTTTTATTTTTAAAAATAAAATATACAATTTGAAAATCTGATGTAAAGAAATATAAATCATTTAAGTATTTATTTTTCAAATTTATTATATATTAATTTTCTCAAATAGATTATTTTTTTTACAGAAAAATAGATGATTTTTTAGTATATACTCTAACAAACGATAAATATTAAAAGTACACCTAAATAACAAAAAATAATTTTTTAGTATACACTCTTTTTTTTGAGTCATTTAGTTCAACAACTTCAAAACAAATATCAAACTTTCGATTATTTTGTCTATAGAATATATGATTTATTATAGTACTTGTCACTAATAAAGTTAATAAAAATATCATTTAAATATTTGAGTGCAAGAATAAAGATAAATATGTTTCTATCTTCTAAATGGTGATATATAGGGGTTGGATTAAAATTTACGTTCTTGTAAATAATTAATATATGAACGTATAAAAATAACTTTAGTGTAAAAAATATACGGAATATATATGTTCATATTATAATATTTTGTCAAGAATAGACAAAGCAATTTGAAGTAAAAACTTTGCTACAAAAAATAATTAAGTTATAGGCTCAACAAAGTAAATTAATCCAGTAAAAGAAGTATTATATATATTTTTGTTACATAATGAACATAATACAAGTTAATTATTTTAAAATTAAAATAATTATATATAAATCATAAAATTATCCAAAACAAGTTTGCATATTCAATCTTATACTCTTATTCTAAAATATGCTTTTTTAAATAGCATTTTTTATCATATTTATCAACAACTATTATAATAATTCATATATTCTAAAGATAAACTACTTAAAAGCATAATATTTATTTGATAAATAACTAAAAAAACAATAATATAATGAAAAATAATATTTTTGAGTAATATATATATATATATATTTGAGTAAAAATAAATGCTTGAATGAATTATATTTTTTATATGATTTCCAAATTATATATTTCCTTTTTTAAATTAAAAATCAACTTTTTTTTGTAGACAAGTATAAGACTAATCATTAAAAATGATTATTCGTATGTAAATATCAAATTACTTAATATAAATTATTTTTTATTTTTAACCAACTTAACGGTGTTAAGTCAACAAGAAAGAATGAGGTGGAGTGTAATTTATAGCCAACTTTGGAATTTATTATTATTTTAATAAACTTGAAGGTGGTGGAATGCAATTTACTCTTAAAAATAATATGATTTTAGAATAACCATTTTCCTATATATGGACGAGAAGTAAAGCTTCTAAATCTCAGTTTGAAATAAATTTCAGTGAAAAGGAGACATTAATTAATTCCCTTTGTTTATTTGTGCCAGCAAGGGCAGATAGCTCAATTACTTGACAAAGGAGAAGCCTCAGCAGTTTTGGCATTTATTTCACATTACAATACACATCTTCCCCACAAATAATCAAGAGCGCACATGAATACAAATGGTTAACGGATCCATGCACCCATCTCATTCAATCATAAATAATTATGGGCTCCATTCAGTACATGATTAGATACATGTCCATTCACATATAAAACAATCATCTCATCACCATAGTTAGGCCAAAAATTGAACTTCATTAAAGATAGAACCAAAGACACAAAGTCGGTAAAACAATTGAAGTATTTGGATATCAAAAATTGCATTGTGAGAAGGTTTAACAAGGTAAGACCCCAGGGATACAAGGTGTGTGTCAACAGCATCCAGCAATACAAGTGAGAAAGTAACAACTTAATAGGCAGCTCCTCAATTTCTTTATTAAGTTGCTATCTAGTATGGACAATAGCAAAAGAAAAATAAAGAAAAGGGCACATCATATTCTTATGTGTATTTACAAACATGAACATTCAGGCAGTGCTGCTCATATAGAGTAGAGGAATCACAATACTAGTACAGGTGGGGTGCTCACCAAGCAAAAAGGCTAATCATCCTTGGAATCTTTACAAGGTCTAGTTTCAAAACCACCACCTTCCTTCTTCTCCAATGTGTATGGCATGTAGGTACCCAAGATTCGATCCCACATGACGAAGAATGGCTGTGAGTAGTTGAACTTGTTGCCATAGAGCTGATGGTGTACGTCGTGGTAAGCAGAATTGTTGTTGAAAAATATATGGAAAAGGTTCCCGGGAGCCATAAGCCACAGTGATCGTCCCACGGTTTTGATGGTCGCGAAGGAGAAGAAGAAGATGGAGGCTCGAGGACTCATACCAGAGATAAGGAATGATAAAGCCCCACCTATGGTGTCAAGAAGAAGCCCCTCCAATGGGTGATTGTACAGAGCTCCAAATGAATATGGCACAACCAGTCTGTGATGTTGAGAATGGATATGCTTGTATAGGAACTTGTTGTGATGCATGTATCTGTGCATAAAGTATTGCCACGTGTCCATTACAAGCATAGCAGTAACAAATTGTCTCGCTGAAACAAAAATGGAAGCCTTCTGACTTGTATCTTGGGTCTCACTTCCTGTCACCTACACAATAACGAAGACCCTATTAATTTTATCATCCAGATGCAATCATAATTGTACAATACTTCAAAGAGTAAACATAAAATGTACAAGTGGATCAATGAATTCTACAATAAAATTTTACACAAGATTCTGCTTGATAACACTCCATAGTAAATGCAAAACCTCTTGATTCAAATATGTCAACGTCGGTGACAATTTACAAATTCTATTTTCACTTTTATAAATAATGAATAACACACAGCAACCTTGGGCACAAGTAACAAGATGTATTCACTTCCCACAATTACAAGGTCCGGTGCTTCTGAAAAAGTGGCAATGGAAACCATAGATTTTACTTAAGTTACATGCCTCCTAGAACAACTCCCCCCTTATCCGTCTCTTTAATAAAGAAACAGAGATTGCAAAATCCATATATAAACTGTCTAAACAATAACTTCTTCAATTCAAATTAAGAACCGTGAACCAATTGATAAAAAACAAGAGTCATATGTGCATTATACTGATTTTAATCTAGTTTTAATATAGAATTGACACATCATTATGCTGATGAGAGTAATAGATATTTCATATTTGTAAAGAGTCTAATACAACCTTCAAACAACAAGACTTGAGGTATGAGGAAAATAAGCTTCCTACTATGTAGCCACATCTAGCTCACACTGGGCCTCCTCACTTGTTAACTATTATAGTATCAAACCAATTCCCAAATTAAAGTATTTTTCTACTACTAACAAGAACAACTCCAGCATTTTTTGAGGAGGTTTCTATGGCACATAACTTCATTTGGGATAAGATTAGATTTTTAGCTTCCATCTGCTGTAAAGCACCTGGCCTTTTTTATGGGGCTGCCCGCTACCCTAACAGATATGTCAAGAGATTGTTCAAATTTCCTCCATTGATTCCTCATCATTCTTTGTTGTTTTGTATCATGTTCTTATGATGATGAGGATTCCTTATCTTCACATCTCTTTGTAATGTTTCCTCTTTATCTAATCGAATTTATGTCACGATATCAACTTTGTTAATTCCTATTCAGTAAGGAGTTAGATTAGTTCATTGGTTTCAGAATTCAACACCCCCCACTTAAATAACAAGGAAGCCCCTCAAATACTATTAGGATCACATTTTTTTATCAGGGGAACAGAACCCTATTAGGATATATACCAAGATTTATATTTTTTTTAACATCCCCGAGAACCCAAAATAAATATGAAGATAAAATAAAGAGTCCAAAGGTCCTGTTTAGTCAGGGAAAGCAGGGAACACTAAATCTGCAACTTTCTGCATCCGTGCTCTTTGCTCTTCTTTCCTTTTAGATGGGAAGAAACTTATTTTGGGTTCATAAGTCATAACATATTTGCTACTGCTAAGGAGTGACTACAACCAAGTAAAGTATCTACAACTACAACTCTCCCATATGAAGTAGCTTATGAAAAACATATAAGCTAAAAGACAATTACACCATCTACATGTACTCAACTACATGTAAAAGACAATTGCTACTGCTAAGGAGTGACTACAACCAAGTAAAGTATCTACAACTACAACTCTCCCATATGAAGTAGCTTATGAAAAACATATAAGCTAAAAGACAATTACACCATCTACATGTACTCAACTACACGACCCGGATTGCTATGATGCATGGGTTCTCCAGAAATGGTACCCATACTGGGTATGTCTTCGGTACGAATTCTTACTAGGTACAAACAAATGAGTACTTACCCAATACTCACTTAATGAGTAGGTACTCGTCAATACATGCAAAACACCCAGTTATGTTACCATGTTCTTTTATTTACTATTTTGAAACAAACTACTACCGTGCTCCCTTCAAATCATGTGCCTTCTCCATATAGTTTTTCTTACTCAAAATACTTTATGGAGTTTTGTTGAAACCTTTTAATTAAAACATTACGAAAAATCTATAATTACTTTATTGTTCATGTTGTATATTTCTATATAATACATCCCGTCGTACCCATACCTGTGCCCCAGGTTTTAGAAAATTTGTTGCACCTTGTACCAGTGCTGGTACAAGTTACCAGTATACATCCAACTTATGAATTGTGTGATGAACTGACATGCCCAAAATAGCAACAAAACCTTATAAAAACCTACAACTTAGTAATACCCTAATACACCAAACAATCGATATGCTGCTCTGAATTATAAACAACTAAGCAAGGCATACCTAGTATTTGCAATTGAGGGTTAATTGTGATATAAAAATACTACCAAAGATGATGAAATTTGAAAACACTTTGATTGCTGTCAAAGTTTCCTTAAAAGACATTACGAGCCAAATTAGATAGTGAGTTAGACATTTAAACCTCTAAGAAACTGTTTAGGCAATATAAATTGACTCAATTAATTATCTTGTTGTGATGAATCAGAATCACCCATATAAAAAAGGAAAGCTATAAAAACAGAGAAAATAACTTACTGCAAACAAGAGGGTTGCAACCACAGCCTGAACTACTTGTTGAAGCAGAACACCTTTAACCACAGCACCTTTAGATACCAAATTCTTTTCATCTTCATCTTGCTTTGAATGTAATCGATACTTCTCAGAAAACAAACCCAGAACAACATAAATCCCAGAATAAATCCAGTAAACTATTAGAGGGGCAAAAGTTCCTAACAACTCATCAGAAATCCCCAAATCCATCACCATCCCACAAAACAAAAATCAATTTTTTTGTGTGATTTGATTCAAAAAACAACAACCAGACCCAAAATTTGCATGAAATTGAGAGAACCCAGAAACAGTAAGATTGGGAACAAAATAGGAAACCCTAACCCTTTATGGGGAAAATTAAAAAAACTGAAACTTGAACCTCTCACTCCTATTATTCCTCCAACCCCAAAAGATTAATTGTGTTACCGGTAAACCCCATTTAAATAATAATGAAAAAACGACCCAATTAAATAGTAGGTTGGTACGTAAATAGAGTTTGTTCTACGCAGAGAAGAGAGAGAAAGTTGAAAATTGAAATTGCTTGCAGGTTCGGGACTCTTGATGGAAAAGGACACGCACAAGGAACTATCAAGTGTTCGTGTGTGAGACAGTGTACGATGTTATCGTGTACCTCGTATGTGGTTTGTGGAATTGATGAGAAACGGTTGTGATTGGATGTAAGATAGAGGATACAGGTGGTTGCGTTTGTAGGGGATTGTAACCCCCAGGACAAGTATCTTGTGTGAGACAAATGAAACGACGCCGATTTTGACCAGGGCAAACTAAGCAAGTAGCAACCTGTTTTGAAACACTTTTCTGTGGACGGGACCGTTAGAGTTGACCAAAGGTCGTTCGTTATACGATTGCTTATTATCGCAATCTTTTGACGCGAAACGTCATCTTGGTAATTTCTCGGAGGAAACTTTTGGAACTTCAAACACAGAAGTTGCTATAGTGCTGCTGTGCGGTATTTATGGAAAGATTTTAAATGTTTGTTGATAAATGATAAATGATAATCATTTAAAATAAATTAAATTATATAATTAAAAGTTGATGAAATGGTCCTTTCAAAATTTTTTTTTTGATGAAATGGTTTATAACTCATGTATAATAATATACTAAAAGATAAGAGAAGGATATCATGGTAATGTCTTTCGATAAAACACTTCAAAGATTTTATAGGGAAATAGGTTTTTCCCTTCAATGAATATTTATGGCTCGAATCAAATTAGTTGAAATTGAATGTGATTTTTGGATATTAAAAGTCTTCGATAAAAAATATTTTGAAGAAAAAATTAAACAATTATTATCTTTTTTATTATAAATTTATCTCTTTTTATATATAGAAAAGGCGGGTGATTTGCCTCTCTGTTCCTTGGATATATCTCTTTTTAAATGATTATCATTTATCAACAAACATTTAAAATCTTTCCATAAATACCGCACCTAGCAGTGTAGCAGCACTATAGCAACTTGTGTGTTTGAAGTTTCAAAAGTTTCCTCCGAGAAACTACCAAGAAAAAATCACTCGATCCGTTTCGCGTCAAAAGATTACGATAATGAAAATATTGTTTTGACTTTTGACACCGTCTCGACACCGTACATACAGTATTACGAATTTTGCTATTTTTTATATGTGTCGTGCTAATGACACATTTTTCGCGACATTGTGCGGGGCATCTGCTACAGTAGCGTAATGAAGTGCTATTATAGCAGCATTTTTTTTAAAATTTTGACTTTTTAAAAAAATAAAAATTTTATTTCTAAAAAAACACATTTATCAAAAAATGAACTGAATTCATCGGATATTGGTACATGATTTCCCAGATATTTGCACATATTTAACCAAAAAATTTATTTATAAAAAAAATCAATTCACCAGATATTTACATATACTTAACCAAAAAAATTATTTATAAAAAAAAACACATTCACCAAATAATGAACTGAATTCACCAGATATTTATACCTGATTCACCATATATTTGCACATACTTAACCAAAAAATTTATTTCTAAAAAAAATCTATTCACCAGATAATGAACTGAATTCACCAGATATCTATACCTGATTCACCAGATATTTGCACATACTTAACCAAAAGAATTATTTCTCAAAAAAATCCATTCACCAGACAATGAACTGAATTCACCAGATATTTGTACACGATTCACCAGATATTTGCACATACTTAACCAAAAAATTTATTTCTCAAAAAAACTCATTCACCAGATATTTACACATACTTAACCAAAAACTTTATTTATATAAAAAAAACACATTCACCAAATAATGAACTGAATTCACCAGATATTTATACCTGATTCACCATATATTTGCACATATTTAACCAAAAAAATTATTTCTCCAAAAAACCTATTCACCAGATAATGAATTGAATTCACCAGATATTTATACCGGATTCACCATATATTTACCCATACGTAATCAAAAAAATTATTTCTCAAAAAACTCATTCACCAGATAATGAACTGAATTCACCAGATATTTATACCCGATTCACCAGATATTTACACATACTTAATCAAAAAAATAATTTATAAAAAAAAAATTTAAAAAAAAAACACTACAGTGCGGCACTGTGGAAGTTAGCATTATTGTTTTTATATTTCATTTAATTATTAAATTCTCTTTCCTCTCGACAGTTTTGCACTTTAGTCACACTCCCCTTCCATGCCTATTCGGATGCGAATTCCCTGACGTTGTGGCGCGCAACGTCAGGTGACTTTGAAGGTTATTAGCCGTCGGATCAAATCCGACGGCTCAGAGATGAAAACGCTTTTTTTTTTCACCAGCGTTGGGCGCTACATCACCAGCGCTGGGCGCTGGCTTCCACACTCGCGAGGCGAGACAAGGTTCGCGGGGCGAATCTCCAAAGATGAAAAACGCTTTTTTTTCCACAAGCGTTGGGCGCTACATCACCAGCGCTGGGCGCTATCTTCCACACTCGCGAGGCGGGCCAAGGTTCGCGGGGCGAATCTCCAAAGATGGAAAACACTTATTTTTTTCACCAGCGCTGGGCGCTACATCACCAGCGCTGGACGCTGGCTTCTGGTTTCCACACTCGCGAGGCGAGCCAAGGTTCGCGTGCCGAATCTCCAAAGATGAAAAAGTTTAAGAAACCCGTAGCGCTGGGCGCCATACTTAAATTCAGTAAAAAATGCTACATTTTCCAAAACAAAAGTGGTGCTTGTAAATGACTTAGTAAAATATGGAGTATTTATTTAGATTAGTAAATACAGTTGGAATTTGTAAACAATTAATGGTAGAAATAAGGGTATTTTGATACAAATATACGCAAATTAATGATTTCTTAACTTATGTGTAGAAACCTTAAAATACCAAAGATAAGAAATGGATGGAGTAATACCAACTACCAAGCAGCTAACACCCAAGGAGAACAAATAGAAGGAGAAATTTAGAGGAAAAAAAATTAAGGAAATCTCTTGTACAATTGAACAGATTCAGAGGTGACCATTCTAGACCATATGCAACAGCAGGACCATGCCAGTGTTCTTTATACTACCTATAATGTCAATTTTAATGGGGAAGTAAGCAGGACCTTGGCTCCCAGTCTTCATTTTTTACTGAATTTAAGTATGGCGTCCAGCGCCCAGCGCTACGGGTTTCTTAAACTTTTTCATCTTTGGAGATTCGCCCCGCGAACCTTGTCTCGCCTCGCGAGTGTGGAAGCCAGCGCCCAGCGCTGGTGATATAGCGCCCAGCGCTTGTGGAAAAAAAGCGTTTTTCATCTTTGGAGATTCGCCCCGCGAACCTTGTCTCGCCTCGCGAGTGTGGGAGCCAGCGCCCGGCGCTGGTGATG
The DNA here is from genome assembly GCA_030762895.1 of Sophora flavescens. NCBI lineage: Eukaryota > Viridiplantae > Streptophyta > Magnoliopsida > Fabales > Fabaceae > Sophora > Sophora flavescens. The sequence goes on from CM061065.1 coordinate 133,658,334, forward strand.
TAGCGCCCAACGCTGGTGAAAAAAAAAAGCGTTTTCATCTGAGCCGTCGGATATGATCCGACGGCTAATAACCTTCAAAGTCACCTGACGTTGAGCGCCACAACGTCAGGGAATTCGCATCCATGCCTATCCACATCTACACCTGCCGTTCGATTTTGCCGCCAAGATCTGGATCTGCCCTTTCTGCTTCTAGCGCAACCACCCCTCACTACGCCTCCATCTCCGACGAAAACCTCGCCTCAGAGCTCTTCCCTCAGTACACCACCATCGAGTATGGAACCGCCGGTGACACCACTCCGGCCATTCCCCATGTCTTCCTCTTCGTCGTCGACACCTGCATCACCGAGGAGGAAATAGGCTTCCTCAAGTCCGCACTCTCGCAGGCAATGGAGCTCTTGCCTGATAAGAAGCAATGCCCCACAGTAATAGGAAATGCCTTTCTGTCTCAACCAGAAGGATGGAGATTTGATCAAAAGATATATTAAGTCGCTGGGAATGTCTGTTACACTTGGATTCGCTTGTGCTTTTTCCAAAGGTACGCATCATCGTTTCTATTTATAAAAGTAACTCATGTTCTTTCTTGAAATATATATATATATAAGTCGTAGCCTCGTAGGTGTAATGCCATTGTCCAATCATCTCAATTGAGGTTGTCCTCCATTTCTAATATGTTCTAGTAACTGTATGCATACACCAATCGCCAAGGATGGCTTAAGATCTAAATGATAAGTTCTCTATAAGGAAGGGCTATTTACATGGCCTCTTCCTTTGTAAAAAATTCTCGTTTACTAAAGTATCCACGATATAACCAATTGCTTACTTCAAAAATTTGAGAATCTTTTCATACCCACAGAATCCTTTCTTTGTTTTGCAAAAGCAGGGAAGTCCCTGCAACTTTTTCTCACTCTTGCAGCTAATTGAGTAAACATGAAATGACAATAATAACCATCTATTTAGGCAGTGAAGACGATGACCAAATTAGCAGGTTTCAAGTCCTCTTGCCCTGTTTCTTCTCATTTATTTTGAGGTTGCAATGCTTAAATTGTTTCATGGCAATAGAGAGTTGTGTTGGTATGAATGTGTTATTGGTTGCCTTAGTTACTGGGAGGTTTTTCTAGTTTACTCTCTGGTTTGTCTGGTTCACCATGGTGTTGGATCCATATTCTTGTAAATACAACTTGTTCTTTACTAATGTTGGAACTGATTAATATGTCAACATTTACATACAAATAATTGCAAGAGCAAGGGAGAAACTCTTCTGCAGCATGAGTTTAGTTAAGCTTTCGTGTAAATTTTGAGTGCATATACTGTGCCAACTGATGCTTCTCAAACTAATTGTGTTTTGTGTGGGACTCAAGTTGAGACAGCAGTGCATCTTTTCATTGAGTGCTCTTTCTCTACAAGGGTTTGGGCATCTGTTTGTAGCTGGCTTAGTTACTCACAACTAATTTCTGGTGATATTGCTCAATACTACAATCAGTATAGGACTTTTTTTAAAGGTGTAAAAAATAAAAGGCTATGACAGATTGTTTGGCACGCGACTATGTGGTCAATATGGCTTATGAGGATTGAAATTATCTTCAGTAATGGTAAATGGGACTTCTGGTACTGACTGAATTAATCAAGTCCCGCTCATGGCATTGGTTCTCAAGCAAAAATAAGGTTCAAGTGTATAACTATTCTGATTGGTGTCAAAGTCCATTAGGATGCATGACCTGATTAAAGATGCATTGGAGTTCCTGCACTTTATTTCTAATCTGCACTTTTCTGTTAGCAACTCTTGTTTGAAAGTAAACTAAAATTAATCTAGGATTTATTGGTTCTATCTCTCTGTCAACTTGTATGAAGTTGCTGCGCAGGGAGTTCCCAAGGTCATTGGTGAATTGGCATTTGTTTGCTAAGATAATTATATAGAGGCTATAATGTGCAGGTGTTGATGCTAGGTCCTGTATTGAACTCTTGATCTGTTCTGTTTTTCTACACTTACGAGTTTTTGTTAAGTCTCTAAAATGTCTGACGTGCATTTCCTTAAGTTTTGATGAGAACTAAACATTGGTTAATGATTTAATTAACCCTCATATTGGTTGCTAACTTGTCTATCTAGCGTGCAGATTAAAACATTAAGAATCATCTGTCTGCTCATATAGGTGACTACATGTCTGGATAAGCGAAAGTCAACCTGTCTGCTGACTAGGATTATTGACTTCTTTCAAGATACGTTTTCAACCTGTCTCTCCACGGCTTCCTACACTAGTCTGAGGTTACTCGTTGAAGAACCAAGGACCAAACAAGCTTTTGTTGGCTGTCCCATCAGAAAGAGACTTGAAGCCTTCTCTCCTACTCAGTCTCACGCTTATCAAGAAAAGTTAGAAATTACTCTCTCAAGCAACCTCGGATAATAGAACCAACGACCAGTTAAATAATGCTTCCAACATGCTTTATTCCCTAGTACCTCTAGTCCTTTCACGAAAAGGGAACTGTACTCAGCAAAGTACAAAAAGCTTTCTACACAACTCTGATATGGCTGTTTCACGATGCATGAAGCCACGATCCTTCAAGTTAGAGTACAACCAATGTTCCTATTGTATTAATGGCTGCCCAGAACGACTCTATTGCATTTAATGAAGTTCCGCTTGAAGCCAACATCTGAGGGAATGTCTCCAACGGATCTTAAATGCTTAAAGACTATAAATACAGAAGTCATTGAAGATGAAGATATAGAGAATACATATAGCATTAAAGAGTCATAACTCTACCCATTAATATCTTCATTCTTTCATTCTGTATTTTCTTCAATCATTTGAAGTTATTATGCAGACTTTCCTAAGCTTTACATTTAAACCACTCTCTGAGTGTTAGTGAAAGATCTGTCTGTCTGAAATTGTATTTATTACAAACCAAATCTCTCAAACAAACCTGAGTGAGCCTGAAGAGGCTAGGTGTGCAAAGAATACTTGTTTGTGAGCCTGAAGAGGTTAGGTGTGCAAAGAATACTTGTCTTGGAGCCTAAAAAGACTAGGTGTGCAAACAATACTTGCAGTCTGTAACCTGATCGGTTATAGTGGATGAAACTTGGTGCTGCCAAGGACTGGACGTAGCTCTTTGCTTTGAAGAGTGAACCAGGATAAATAACTGTGTCAATCTCTCTTTCCTTATAAACTCTTTAGTTGCTTTAGTTTTCTTATCCGTTTATCAAGTAGTGTGTTTACCTAAGTCACTGTTAAAATCTCATCAGATAGGTCACCTATCTGTCCTGTATGTTTCCACTCGTCTGAACCAAGCTTCTGTATGCGAAAAGTTTTCAACTTTGCTTAAATTCTGATAAACACAATTCAACCCCCTTTCTCGTGTTTATAGTTGTCTATTTCAGTTAGTATCAGAGCTCAACCTCTGGGTTGAGCATCTAACAGTGTAGAGGCAAAAGGTCCTGAAGAATAGACATGATTGCTGGAGCTAGTTCAAGTGGAAGTCGCCAGACTGAAGGAGCTTCTCTAACCAGACCTCCTTACTTCAATGGAGAAAGCTACAACTATTGGAAAGATAGATTTCAATGGCTCATCCTATCTACAAACTCTGTTCTATGGGATGTCATTACAGATGGTCCATTCATTCCCAATAACGATGATGACTCTGACAAGTCAAAAGCTCGGTGGACTATTGCAGAAAAGACAAAATAAGAGCTGAACCACAAAGCTAGATATAACATCATTTGTGATCTCAGTCCTGAGGAGTTTGAAAATGTATGTGCTTGTGACTCTGCAAAAGAAATATGGGACACTTTAGCTGTCACACATGAAGGAACAACCAAAGTCAAAGAGTCAAAGATTGCCATACTTGTCAGAAAGTATGAACTGTTTGTCATGGAGGAAGGAGAATCCGTTGCTCAAATGATAGGAAGATTTCAAACTATAGTCAACAGTTTAAAATCTTTTGGCAAATTCTACACCAATGCTGAGAAGGTTGGAAAGATTCTGAGAAGTCTACCTAAACAGTGGAGACCTTTGGTCACTGCTATCTCTCAAGCCAAAAATCTTACTACCTTGACTATTGATGAACTTCTTGGAACACTCACTGTTCATGAGCAAGAACTTGGAGACGAAGTTGCACCAAAGAAGGGCAAGTCAATTGCTCTAAAGGCTGATCAAAAGTCAGCAAAAGCTTTCAAGGCTCTGAAGGCAGACGAGTCATCCAGTGATGCTGACCTGTTTGAGCACGAGGATTTTGAGAGTGATGAAGAATTGTCTCTCCTAACCAGGAAGATAAAGCTTCTCCTACAGAAAAAGAAGTTCAAGAGGGATAAGCCATTCAGAAGGTTCAACAAGGACAAGAACTTCAAAGAATCCACTTCAACAGACAAAAGTCCAATTGTCTGTTATGAGTGCAAGAAGCCTGGTCGCATCAAGACTGAATGTCCTCAACTCAAGAAGGCCCATTTTAAGAAATTCTTCAAGAAGAAGAAGAAAGGAATGATGGCTACTTGGGAGGATCTGGAGTCAACATCTTCTGATGAAGAAACAGAGGAAGAAGCCAATCTCTATTTGATGGCCAACACTGACTCAGACTCAGACGATGAGATGTCCTCAACAGGACAAAGAAAACACCACTGCTGGTACCTGGACAGTGGTTGCTCGCCTCATATGACAGGAGAAAGGTCTATGTTCCTAGACCTCCAACTTAAGAAAGGAGGACATGTTGCCTTTGGAGGCAATCAGAAAGGAAAAGTTATAGGAATTGGTACTATTGGTGGTAAACCCCCTCTTACCTCTATATCTAATGTTCTTATGGTTAAAGGATTAAGACACAACTTGCTTAGCATAAGTCAATTATGTGATAGTTGATTTAATGTTTCCTTTACCAAGGATGTATGCATAAGACTGTTGTGGCAAAACCCTCTTTTCAGCTAAAAGGCAACAAAATATTTATAAGATTGAACTGTCTGATCTCTCATATCAAAGTGTAACCTGTCTGATGTCTAAAGAGGATGAGAGATGGTTATGGCATAAGAAACTAGGACATGCTAGTATGAAACTAATTTCTAAATTAAAAAGGAATAACCTTGTGAGATGATTGCCTGATATTTGTTTTAAGAAAGATGCCTTGTGTGATGCATGTCAGAAAGGTAAACAGATAAAATCAAGTTTCAAATCTAAAAACCAAGTATCAATCTCTAAACCTCTTCAGTTGTTACACATGGATCTGTTTGGACCAGTTAGTGTTACCAGCCTGAATGGAAGAAAATATGGATTTATCATAGTTGATGACTATTCTAGATTCACATGGGTACTCTTCCTAACACACAAGGATGAGTCTTTTAAGGCTTTCTCAGTATTCTGCAAAAGAGTACAAAATGAGCAGGGTTTCTGTATTTCTACCCTTAGAAGTGATCATGAGGGAGAATTTGAAAATTAGCAGTTTAGACAGTTCTGTGAGGAGAATGAGATCTGTCACAATTTCCTGCACCTAGAACTTCACAGCAAAATGGAGTGGTTGAGAGAAAGAACAGATCTCTGTAAGAGATGGCTAGATCTATGCTCATTGAAAATAATCTCCCTAAGTACTTCTGGGCAGAAGCTGTAAACACTGCTTGTTATGTACAAAACAGAATACTTATTAGGCCCTTTCTAAAGAAGACTCCTTATGAATTGTGGAAAGGAAAAAGCCCCAACATATCTTATTTTCATGCTTTTGGATGTGAATGTTTTATTCTGAATACCAAAGATAATCTTGGAAAAATTGATTCTAAAGTAGATAAGGTATTTTTGTAGGATATTCTGAAATGTCTAAAGCTTTTAGAGTTTATAATTCAAGAACTTGCATTATTGAAGAATCTGTTCATGTTAAATTCAATGATGGATTAAGGACTGATAAAGAACTATCAGATCTAGAAGATAATCTTGTAGGTCTTGATATAAACAAGCCAGAAAGTCAACAACCCGATCTAACCAAAACAGAACCTGAGCTTGAGGCTGACAGACAAGTGGAGCAAACAAGTCAGCAGACGAGTCAATAGACAAGTCAGCAGCCAAGTCAAGATCTTAATGATGATCTCAAAAGGGATTGGAAGCTCAACACTCATCTTCCTAAGGATCTTATTATTGGAAATCCTTCTGAAGGAGTAAGAACCAGATCCACACTAAGAGAATCAAGCAATGTGGCCTTTATATCAGAATTGGAGCCAAAACGCATTGAAGAAGCTCTTGAGGATGAAAGCTAGATTCTTGCCATGCAAGAAGAACTCATCCAGTTCACCAGAAATGATGTCTGTACTCTTGTCTCTAAGCCTAAAAACAAGTCTATTATTGGAACAAGATGGGTCTTCAGAAACAAATTGGATGAAGATGGTAAAGTTGTCAGAAATAAGGCAAGGTTAGTAGCTCAAAGCTATAACCAACAAGAATGTATTGATTACACTGAAACCTTTGCACCTATAGCTAGAATGGAAGTCATACGCATCTTAATGTCATATGCTGCACAACACCAAATCACCATGTTTCAAATGGATGTAAAAACTGCTTTTCTAAATGGTATAATTGAAGAAGTGTATGTTAAACAACCACCTGGTTTTGAGGATACTGATAAACCAGATCATGTTTTCAAACTTAAAAAGGCATTATATGGTTTGAAACAAGCACCTAGAGCATGGTATGATAGGCTTAGTTCTTTTCTCATGCATAATGGTTTTACTAGAGGACAAATAGATACTACTCTGTTCAAGAAATGCTCTAAAGAGAACTTTATTATAGTTCAAATATATGTTGATGATATTATTTTTGGAGCAACTAATGAAAAGTCGTGCAAGGAATTTTCAAATCTAATGCAAGCTGAATTTGAGATGAGCATGATGGGAGAATTGAAGTTCTTCCTTGGATTACAAATCAAGCAGACAAGTGATGGAATTTACATCCATCAACAAAAGTATACAAAGGAGATACTCAAGAAATACAAAATGGAAAATGCAAAGCTCATGAAAACCCCTATGCAACCTAATGCAAAACTAAGCAAAGATGATGAAGGTAAAAAAGGTAGACCAAACTATCTATAGAGGTATGATTAACTCTTTACTGTACTTAACTTCAAGCGGACCTGACATTCAATTTAGTGTCTGTATGTGTGCTAGATTCCAATCTGATCATAGAGAATCTCATCTTAAGGCTGTTAAAAGAATATTTAGATATTTGTTTGGAACCGCTAATCTTGGTTTGCTTTATTTAAGATCAAAAGAAGACAGATTAGTGGGATATTGTGATACTGATTTTACCGGAGACAGAACAGAAAGAAAAAGCACTAGTGGAGGATGTCACTTCATTGGAGCAAGTTTAGTCCCATTGTCAAGCAAGAGGCAGACAACTATTGCACTGTCTACTGCTGAAGCAGAATACATCTCTGCTGCTAGTTGCTGATCTCAACTCTTATGGGTAAAACATCAACTTGAGGATTACTCTATTTATAAGCATAACATATCTGTATGGTGTAATAATTCCAGTGTTATTTGCTTAACTAAAAATCCAATTCAGCATTCTAAGGCGAAGCATATTGAAATCAAACATCATTTTATTAGGGATTATGTTCAGAAAGGCATCTTTGATATTAAGTTTGTTAAAACTGAAAATCAATGGACTGATATTTTCAATAAACCCTTAGCAGAAGAGAGGTTTTTATTTATTAGAGATAATCTAAACATGCATTGCATTGTTGAAATGACATGTCTGAATGTTCACCTGTCTATGCTTACCTGTCTGACTCTACTGGTCACTATGCTAGAACTCAACAGTTTTGTTGAAATGGCTATTAAGTGTTTAATACCATTCCCTTGTTTGAAGCTAATCATGTGCACGGTAGTTTATATATCTTGAAAGTATGTTTTCATTATGTCTTAAGTGGGCGTTGCGGTTCCTCATACAAATTGTGCCGTTTTGAATTAAAGATGTCGTTTTTATCTCTCCTACCTTTATGACTATAAAAGACAATAGATCAGAAAGGTTTAACCTTTACGTTTTCAAAATTCCAAAATCTTTGTCTTTTTGTCTCTAAAACTCCCTTCTCTCTCGAAACCCTAGAACCGTTTTCTCTAAAAATGGCATCATCCAAGCATCTCTCTGCAAAAGAAATCGCTGAGAAATACAATCTCAAAGTTACTGAGATCGAGAAGATCATTCCGAGAAAGACTGTTGATCTTTAACAGATGAAAAAGCTAGGTATGGATGTCACTGAAGAGTTGGAGTATTCCAAATGGACTCCTTTCTTCGACATCAAGGAGCTTGTTCACCCTAACCTCGTTCAAACGTTCTGGAGAAATGTTGTGGTTGTCACCAACAGGCTCAACGGAATCAAGAGCTTTAAGGATGAAATGGGGGATAGAACCCTTCTCTTTCCCATTAGTTCTCTGGAGCATGTCACAAAATGTCCGAGAATTGGAGCTGGCTTCACACCCAACTGGGAAGATGAAGTGGGAGTTGACAATGTCAACATTGCCATCTATGGTGTTCCCAAACCTGTGAACCCTAAACCTGTCAACATGGTGGTCAAGTGCAGATTCCTACACAAATTGCTGTTGGAGTGCGTGATGCCAAGGAAAGGCTCACGAGACAGTGTGACCAAGATGGACAGATCTGCTTTGTACCACTTGATCCACAAAATCAAGGTTGACATTAACAACCATATCTACATGTACCTTGAGACTCTGATCAAGAGAACCAACATGCAGACCTATCCTTATGGGATGTTGCTGACAAGGGTCTTCAGGAACAAGTTGTTTGTTCCTAGTGATGTTCACTTTGTGGACATGTCACTTCCCATAGACAGAAAGATATTGTCTGTGATGGACTTCAAGGGAATCCCTCTTGCTGATGAGGAGGGAAGAAGAAGAAGAAGCCTGTTGTTGAGCAAAAGGAGAAAGAACAAGTGGTTTCCACTGATAAGTCAGAAGTCCCCATTTTGAGAGACTGTTCAAACCATCTGGAAAGGTGGCCAGACAAGACCAAATTCCAGAGCTGCAACCTTCAATGTCTGAAGATTCTGCCGAGACGGTTGAGCCCTTGAGGTTCAGGCTGAGGAGACCCTCTCCCAAGAGGAAGACTAGTGAAGCCGAGGAATTAATGGATGTTCCTGCTCATCCCAGCAAGAAGAGGAAGCTGGTGAAGACCTTTGCCAAGGTCAGAAAAGTTGAGTATGAGCCTAGCAAAGAGGAAGCATCTGCTCAAGGGGAGCAGACAGAGCAAGTCCTGGAAGAACCAAAGAAGACTTTCATTTTGGAAGTCATTCCCAAAAAGAAGATCTGGTTACCTAGTACTTGTAAAGACTGAAGTGCCTGCAGAAGCTAACACTGCAGAAGACCTTTCTGGAGGAGCTCAGACAGTTGTACCCTAGGATGACCAAGTGTCTCCTTCTCACAAGAAGTTAAAGATATTTGAAGAGCAGACATCTCCTTCATTCCCTTCCCGTTCTCATCAAGGTATCATCACCCCATCTGTCTCTTCTCCATCTGCCCTTTTTGTTCAACCTCTCTCTGTTGCATCTCATCTTCCTTCACTTGTCCACTCCGTTCAAACTCAAAAATCTTCTTTCACTGTTGTACCTGATGACTGTCAGTACACAGTTGTTCACAAGGACTCTGCTCCCAAAGAACAAACTGGCATATCATTGAGACTCTTTGCTTCTGATTTGCAATCTATTTTATTTGCAAGTATCTCACATGTCTCTTTCATTCCTTCTCCTCCACCTCATATTCTTAACCCCTGTAGAGAACTTTTCTTCTACCCACCTATTGTAACGCTACCTAGTAAGTCTAGGTATTTCTTTATGTTAATTACTGGATCAAATTCTTTCTTTTGTCATATTGATTCCTTATTACCTATCCCTCCATCTGTATGAGCTCAAACACCTCTTCCCCCACCTATCCAAATAACCATCACCAGACTGTCTCTGTCCGAGAGTCTTTCTTGTGTGTTTCCTTCACCTGATAATGACTTTGTCAGAATCAGTCTTATCTTCAAATTTGTCTTTCTTCCTTCTATGCTCTTCAAACTCTCAATGAACTCTTCTTCCCTTCCATCACCTATCCCCTATCTCTACCTAAGGCACCCCCAGTTTTAGCCTTACCCCGGCACTCTTCTCTGTCTGTCTCTTCCTCAAGCCTGTCTACAGAAGCCTCCACTTCTCAGACAGTAGCCTTACAAGACTTTCATCTGCTTCAAGGACAAGTAGAAGACTTAAGAAGACTGCTAGATGAAGAAAGGCGAGCTAGGCTGCTCTTAGAGCAAAAGGTTGCTGCCTTATATTTGTTACTTTGTCAATCTAGGTAGTTTTGTTTCTCTGTTGTAAACTGGCCTGTACTTATCAAAGTTCATGATGAATAAAATATATTTCTTACTTTCCTTATCTCTTTACTTTTTTTTATTACTCATTTTTGCTGTTGACAAAATGGGGAGAATGAATGTGATATGATCTTAATGAGAAAGTAATATATGGACATAAGTATGTTTTGATATGAGGAAAGTATGTTCTGATAGTTGTTATTTTTACTCTGATAATTTCTAAGTAAGACAATTCAAATTCATGTGTGACTAAGTTAACCGGATCATATGATTAATCTTAATGTCTGATCAAGCATCTGCTTAACCTGTCCGCTTAAGAAAATTTCAACATGTCTGTTATATGCTATTTTCTTTATTGATATTTTGAGGTTCATTAAATCATCTCAATGTTTGTCATCATCAAAAAGGGGGAGATTGTTAAGTCTCTAAAATATCTGATATGCATTTTCCTAAGTTTTAATGAGAACTAAACATTGGTTAATGATTTAATTAACCTTCATATTGGTTGTTAACCTGTCTATCTAGTGTGCAGATTAAAACAGTAAGAATCATCTGTCTGCTCATATAGGTGACTACATGTCTGGATAAGCGAAAGGCAACTTGTCTGCTGACTAGGATTATTGACTTCTCTCGAGATACGTTTTCAATCAGTCTCTCCACGACTTCCTACATTCGTCTGAGGTTACTCGTTGATGAACTAAGGACCAAACAAGCTTTTGTTGACTGTCCCATCAGAAAGAGACTTGAAGCCTTCTCTCCTACTCAGTCTCACGCTTATCAAGAAAAGTCAAAAGTTATTCTCTCAAGCAACCTCGGATATCAGAACCAAAGACCAGTTAAAGAATGCTTCCAACGTGCTTTATCCCTAGTACCTCTGGTCCTTTCACGAAAAGGGAATTGTACTCAGCAAAGTACAAAAAGCTCTCTGCACAACTCTGATATGGTTGTTTCACGATGCATAAAGCCACGATCCTTCAAGTTAGAGTACAACCAGCATTCCTATTGCATTAATGGCTGCCCAGAACGACTCTATTGCATTTAATGAAGTTCTGCTTGAAGCCAACATCCGAAGGAATGTCTCTAACAGATCTTAAATGCTTAAAGACTATAAATACATAAGTCATTGAAGATGAAGATATAGATAATACATATAGCATTAAAGAGTCATAACTCTGCGCATTAATATCTTCATTCTCTCATTTTGTATTCTTCAATCATTTGAAGTTATTACGCAGACTTTCCTAAGCTTTACATTTAAACCACTCTGAGTGTTAGTGAAAGATCTGTCTGTCTGAAGTTGTATTTATTACAAACCAAATCTCTCAAACAAACCTGAGTGAGCCTGAAGAGGCTAGGTGTGCAAAGAATACTTGTCAGGCTAGGTGTGCAAAGAATACTTGTCTTGGAGCCTGAAGAGGCTAGGTGTGCAAACAATACTTGGAGTCTGTAACCTGATCGGTTATAGTGGATAAAACTTGGTGCTGGCAAGGATTGAACGTAGCTCTTTGCTTTGAAGAGTGAACCAGGATAAATAACTCTGTCAATCTCTCTTTCCTAATAAACTCTTTAGTTGCTTTAGTTTTCTTATCCGTTTATCAAGTGGTGTGTTTGCCTAAGTCACTGTTAAAATTTCATTAGACAGGTCACCTGTCTATCATGTATCTTTCCACTCGTCTGAACCAACCTTCTGTATGCGAAACGTTTTCAACTTTGCTTAAATTTTGATAAACACAATTCAACCCCCCTTCTCGTGTTTATAGTTGTCTATTTCAGTTTTCAGTTTCTTCACAATCCGGTTGCTGCATAGATCAAGATTTTTGGTATACCATTTAACACTTGGTGGCTGATGTATAAAGCCCAAGTGTTACCTTGTGAAGTAAATATGCTAGTAAAGAGAAGTGTCATACCTGTGAAGCATATATGCTATCTTTTTCATTAAGTATGTCTATTATGATTTTCATTGCTATATTGTGCTGGTTTTTATTACCTTCTTGCAGGATGGAAAAATAGAAGCTGAGTTCAAGGTCACATGAATTCTCAGCTTAGGAGCATTGTAACCAGGTGAAAATGACATTAACTGCAATTTCTACTGCATGTACACTGGAGAGTGAACAAGTCTCATAGGCAAGTCTCAGAAGCAAGTTTGAAGTTGCAAAGCTCAAATTTGAAGAACATTTAGAATAGGACTTATGTATACTTTATTGAACTTCAATTCAAGTAATGTTGTGAAAGCTGTAGTTCTTGGTCATGTTGTTGTCAGGCTAACGAATATGGGGTGGACTTGTGGCCAAGAAGTACAACCAGCGTGACAAGCTTTGCAGACGACATTCTAAAAGGGTAGTTGTTGGAACAAAGGCTTCGGGCTATATGCGTGGAGTAAATGGCATTTATGGTTGTTGGTGTTTGAAAGATAATAGTCTGGAGAGTGAAATAATCAAACAGTCCTACAAAAAAGATGGATTAAAACATGTTAAAACAATTTTTTTTTAAAAAAAGCTTTTTCAAAATTTCAGCTAAATATCCAAACATAATAATTTTGTATGAAACAACGTTTTCAAGTAAAAAAAAACAGCTGAAATGAAAACATCTATCATTCTCAAACAAGCTCTAAGTGGTAATAGCGTTTGTTAGATTTAAGTTGAGGTTGTATGTTAAATCCCGTGAACCAAAAAGAAATAGCTAATTGTTGGTCTAATATTCTAACCTAACATTCAACAGATAGCATATTTGTGTATGTTTGTTTTCTAACTCTCTATTGTAAACCTAGCCTTACTCTAATATGACATTTCGCTGTTAAGGGAATTTCATGTGATATCAGCATCACATGCACAAAGAGGGTAATATAATTTGGTCATTTTGATTCGCTCTAACACTGTGGACACCCTTCAAAAGATACAAGTTTAGGAAATATCCTCATGCTTTGTTTGGATGGTGGAATTGAAAAATCCAAGGAATTTGAAATTCTAAGAAATTCAATTACTTTAATTGAATTCCCTTCATTTGCAAAATTTTTTATTTGTATAAAGTAATTGAATTCCCCCCATTTACAAAATTTCTTGTTTGGATAAAGTAATCCAAAGTAATTGAATTCCCTTCATTTGCTTAATTTCTTGTTTGGATAAAGTAATTGAATTCCCTTCATTTACAATTCCTTATTTGGATAAAATAATTAATTTTCTTTGAAATACCTTATTTAAATAAAGTAATTAGTTTTCCTTCTTTCATAATCAAACAAAAATTAGTATTAAAAGAATTGCGAGTATATACAAATATAAACCATGTATCTATAAACGATATTTTTCTGCATACATACAGAGAATGTGAATGTCGTATACACAAATATAAACCATATCTACTAAAATTTGTCATCCTTTGAACCAAATGTAATGTACTCCATATTGAGAATGTCTCGTATACACAAATATAAACTATATATCTATTAAAAATTGTCATCCTTTGAACCAAATATAATCCTTCACAAGGAGAATACCATATGCACAAATGTAGCTATATAGTACAACCCAAAAATTATCATCTTCTAATCTCAACCGCGCAAAGCAAATCACAAGATAGAAAAACCTGCAACCGGTAAAAAATTATTATCAGAACACAAATACAAGCACATAATATGTGAAGGAAATTTCTTAGAACCTAATATGCACGCAATTGCAGATAAGATTTAAGAACACAATATTTTAATTCATGTCATTTTAAATACCCTCCCAAATTACTTTCCTCACTTGAAATCCATTATCCAAACACACTCTTAAATTGCGGTTTCATCACGGCATATGTGACTTCGACATTTTAAGTCACAAATTCCATACATATCTCTCTCACACACACACGCCCTCCTAGTTAGAGAAGATAGTTCTTTCTGACAAACATGGTTCAATCAATGAAATTCAGAGGTGTCAGGTAACCATTTTAAACAACATTACATGGTCACTTGAACTTGATACTCTGTAATGTCTTCTCAAACTAACAAGTAGCAATAAAAAAGAAATGAACTCAGAACAATTACATTGCTATACCCTCTATGCAAAATTCAACTCTGATGTACATCACTTACTCATGATCAAAGTGATATCCAACTGATTCCTTATGAGAGCTCCAAGTCATTCAATAGTGCAATAAGTGCTTTTTACGTTAGTTAAAATTGATTTTTTACGTCAGAATACTGACTGACGTAAATACAGCTGACGTTAAAAGTTAAAATTTTAACGTCAGTTGAGAACTGACGTTAAATATAACACTATTAACGTCGGTTCTTTAACACAATTGACGTTAATTTTGTCAAAATTAACGTCAGTTCTTTAACAAAACTGACGTTAATTTTGCTAAAACTAACGTCAATTGTTATCAAGAACTGACGTTAAAGGTCTTAATTTTAACGTCTGTTGTATTAAACAACTGACGTTAATAGTGTACTGTATATTTTATAAAATACTATTAACGTCAGTTGTATGATAAAACTGATGTTAATAGTATTTTTTTTTTAAATTCAGTTTTAAAATATCACTCCCTTCAGCCATCCCCGCATTCAGTAAATATCCCAGTAATACAGAATATCACACACATTACAGAATTGCAAAGGAAAAATGGAACAATGATCCATATGTATGCCTGTTCAAAAACAATATATATTTATTAACATAGGTTATAACTCAAAATAAATACAGAAATATAAATAAAAATAAATGTATACTAAGTTTAAACTACCTATATCAATATCCCTTCGTGATGATCATCACGAGTGGCATGTACATCGTCCACCTGTGTCTCCTCAATTATAGTAGGAATGTTTGTTGAAAAAGAAGGAGTCTCAGGAATATCAAGATTTGAATCTTCATTTTCATCACTACCATTATACATGCTTTTTCCTTGGAGAACCACGGACAACCTTTTGTTAGAAGGATCAGTGATGTAGAACACTTGTTTTGCTTGGGAAGCCATTATGAAAGGCTCATTTATATGACCTAACTTGTTGAGGTCTACCAATGTGAACCCTAATTCGTCGGTTTGTACATCACCGTTACTATCAACCCACTTACATTTAAATACTGGCACCGTAAGCTTAGTGTAATCGAGCACCCAAATATCTTCAATATATCCAAAGTAAAGTCTCGGTGCTGTAACGGGTTTTGTGTCCTTTGCACTAGAGAAGTGCATTGCTTCGGCCACGATCATAACCCCACTATTTTGCATGGTACTCTTGTTATCTTGTTCCTTTGTATAAAAGGAAAAGTTATTTATGTCGTATCCGCTCCAACATATGACGTTGAAGTTAGGCCCACGTGCTAGCCATTTTACGTCATCGAAGCGAAAGACTACCATCCTTAAGCATTTCTTCCTTGAACCATGGTAAGAAAGTCTTGTTATGCTTGTTCAACAACCACCTTTCGCTCATTCGAGGGTTTTCTTGATTGACTTTTCTTTTATGTTCAAATAAGAAAGGCTGAACACATTCGATGTTGTTCAATACATACAAATGTGCTTGAAGCACTTCCTCCCGATCCTTCCTATTAATTCTTAAGCCATGTGTACCCTTACCTTGACATATGATCTCATCATGCCGAGGCTTAGGAACCCCTATAGGATCCGTGTTATGAAGGTAGTCCGAACAAAACTCAATAGCTTCTTCTGCAATATACCTTTGAACAATAGATGCTTCCGGACGATGAGGATTCTTCACGTACCCTTTCAAGATCTTCATGTAGCGCTCAACTGGGTACATCCATCTCAGAAAAACCGGCCCACATAATCTAATCTCCCTCACCAAATGAACAATTAAGTGAACCATTATGTCGAAAAAGGAAGGAGGAAAATACATCTCCAATTGACACAAGATTGTAGTAGTCTCAACTTCCAAGTCATCCAACATACGGGGGTCAACGACTTTGCTACAAATAGAATTGAAGAACGAGCACAACCGAGTAATGGCACGTCTCACATTTTTTGTAGCAATACCACGAATAGCAACGGGCAGAAGTTGTTGCATCAAGATGTGACAATCATGAGACTTCAAGCCAACCAATTTAAGATCACTAAAGACAAGCCTCTTCATATTTGAAGAGTAACCATGTGGAACTTTGATGCCCTGAAGACACCCGCAGAAACTTTGTCTCTCTTTTTTTGACAAAGTATGACATGCTGGCGGCAAATAAGTCCGCTTACCATCCTCAACAACTGGAGCTAACTGCTCTCGTATACCCATAGCAACGAGGTCGAGACGAGAATCCACACCATCCTTTGTCTTGCCCTGAATGTTGAGAAGCGTCCCGATCACACTATCACACACATTTTTCTCCACATGCATCACATCAATGCAGTGTCTGACATCAAGCTTGTGCCAGTATGGAAGATCAAAGAATATCGACCTCTTCTTCCATATGTTTTTCTCAGCAGCTTTACCTTTCTTTTTGGATTTGCCGAATATAACATCGATGTCCTTTACCCTCTGATAAACCTGCTCTCCAATTAAGGCTACCGGAGCTTCTTCTGTCTCTTGGCATCCATTAAAAGCTTTTTTCATCTTACGATATGGGTGATCACGTCTAAGAAATCTCTGATGCCCAAGGTAAACCGTCTTCTTTCCATGATGCAACTGAGTGTAGCATGTTCCTTCTTCACATATAGGGCATGCTTTATGCCCCTTGACACTGTACCCGGACAAGTTACCGTATGCTGGAAAGTCGTTGATGGTGCAAAATAACATGGCACGAAGCTTGAAAGTCTCATGAGAATACCCATCAACTACATCAACACCTTCCACCCACAGCGTTTTCAAGTCTTCAATCAAGGGACCTAGATAAACATCTAAGTCATTTCCCGGTTGCTTTGGGCCCGAAATCATCATAGACAACATCATGTATTTGCGCTTCATGCACAACCAAGGGGGCATGTTGTAAATTACCAACAGAACAGGCCATGAACTATGAATACTACTCATGTTACCATAAGGATTCATTCCATCCGTAGCAAGTCCAAGCCTTAGGTTTCTTGGCTCATCGGTGAAATCCGGAAACATAGTATCGATATTCTTCCATTGAATAGAATCAGCAGGATGACGAACCTTTCCATCACGTTTCCTCTCATCATTATGCCATCTAAGATTCTTCGCATCTTTCGCATTGGCAAACAATCACTTGAACCTTGGAATTATTGGAAGATACCACAACACCTTCGCAGGAGGACCCTTTTTTCTCACATCATCAAGATCATCATCATCATCACCACCCTTCACTTTGTATCGTGATAACCCACATTTGGGGAAATCGTGATTGTCTTCATGAACACCGGTGTACAATATGCAATCATTGGGGCATACGTGTATCTTCTTATACTCCATACCCATAGGACACAATACCTTCTTGGCCTCATAGTTACGGTCAGGCAATGTGTTGTCCTCCGGAAGCAAGTCTTTCAACACTTCAAGCAATTCCGTGAAGCTTTTATCGGTCCAACCATTTCTCGCCTTCACACAAACCAATTTTAGCACCGCCGACAACCGTGTATGAGTAGTACACCCTGGATATAAAGGCTTATCCGCATCACCGCACAACCTATCATACACATGAGCTCGATGAAAAGATTCCTGTCCAATATCACGGATCATGTCCTCTACTCGATCATCCTCCATATCTACGTCAACGTCCTCACTTTGGGAGACACTCGCCATATTACTACTCAACAACATATCACCATGCCATATCCATCTTGTATAACTCAAGCAAATCCCTTCACAAATCAAATGAGTACGTATATCCTTCACCGTACATTTCCTCGTATTCAAACACTTGACACAAGGACAACAGAACATTCCATTACTATTAGGAACATTCCTTTGAGCAAATTCTATAAATTCTCCCACCCCCTTCAAATACTCAGCACTAGTACACTTACAAACCATCCAACTACAATCCATAACTAGATAGGTCCTGTAGATATACAAAACATATATCCAATATAAGGACAATACGGGAGATTGAAAACTATAGTTTTTAAAGATTAATTTCCAAGCACTGGTCACGGCCTGGCAGTGATGTTCATCACGGTCGTAACGTGCCGACTGAACAGACCATGCCATCACAGGCAGAACTGATCACGGCCTAGCCGTGATTAGCATCACGACCGTGACAGATCAACCAGCAGAGCAACATGCACTCAAAACCAAAAACAGAGACGTACGTTCCAAACAACTCAAACTCACGGTTTCAAGTTTCAACTACTGAGACTACAGTTTCAACATACACTCAAAACCAAAAATACAAAAATGTGCCCTAAATACTCACCAGAAATAGGTGCTCGCGTGGTGGTGGGGAGGGGAGCTCGAGTGGTGGCCAACGTTCGATGTGGTTACTGAGAGCAGAGGGATAAGGAGAGTTAGTGCGCGGGAAGAGGAAAGAGAGATGTACGTCAAGTTATTGCAAAGAATGAATGGAAAGACAGAGTTAGGGTTAATAGTGTACCTCACGGTGGTGACAAAGAAGCCCTCGTGGTGGTTGCGGTGGAGATGAGCTCGCGATTAGGGTTGTGCTGGGTGAGAGTGAGAGTGAGAGTGAGGGTTGAGAGTGATTTAGGGTTGAGCGTGATGAAAAGAGAAAAGAGACGTACGTACAGAGCGAAGTGCAGAAGGCGCGCGGGTGTAAACGTTATATAAAACAACATTTAACGTCAGTTTTATTAACAAACTAACGTTAAATATTAATATTTTTTTTAAAAACACTTTTAACGTCAGTTGTTGACTACAACTGACGTTAAAAGTGTTGTGTAAAAATCATTCTCTATATAAAGTAACATTCTTCTGTATCAGTATGTAATATTGTCTCTTCTTTTCCTCTATATTTCTATTCCTTCACAAAATGGCTCTGAGACCTGTGTGTTAATTGAGTGAAAATAGGGGATTTCAGATAGGGATATAGGATTATTTACGTCAGCTATTTATTTAACTGAAGTAAAAATCACACTTTTAACGTCAATTGTATAAACAACAGACGTTAAAAATAAATATTTTTTATTTTAAAACACTTTTAACTTCAGTTTTATTCAACAACTGACGTTAACAGTGTATAAGTTTCTGCAAAAACATTCATTCCTTTGACTACTCTGCTACTTACCCATTGACCTGTGTTAAGAGTGACAACAGGGCATTTCAGATAGGGATATAGGATTATTTACGTCAGCTGTTTATTTAACTGAAGTAAAAATCACACTTTTAAGGTCAGTTGTATAAACAACTGACGTTAAAAATAAATATTTTTTATTTTAAAAACACTTTTAACGTCAGTTTTATTCAACAACTGACGTTAAAATTGTATAAGTTTCTACAAAAGCATTCATTCCTTTGACTACTCTGCTCTGCTACTTAATTACCCATTACTGCTGTGCTACTTACCCATGCACATTGTAACCTATAATCCTCTTTATGACACTAAGTTTATACCTAGACTTGGTCTATTTCTTCCTATTCCTTCGGGCATTTTCTTTTCTACACGTTTATAATATATGACTGCCAACTCCCAATGCGCCTTGGAACCTAATGCTCTTAATGATCAATTTAATTTTTTAGCAACTTACGACGCCTAGTAACTTCATCCCCTACTCCTATAAATAGCTTCCTTCCTTCCTTTAATTTTTCTGCTTCACAATATGGCTCTGCCATGGAGATTAACTTCATCACTCTTTCTTCCTATACCTAGACTTAAAGGTCTCTGTCTTAATGGTCAAACAACTTCTGAGGTTGTGTAAATCGCATTACATGGGTGATAAGGGTGTGTAAATCGCATTATGTGAATTGCACACACTATCATCCTTCTGGAGAATCAGCAGCTACAGTTCCAAAACCTCGGCTTTGGAACCAAGTGGCTGTTCCAAGAATATTGCTGAAACAGATCGAGTGCACCCTTCACTCTGCTTTGGCTCCAAATTGACCGTGGATTCAGATGGAGCATCAAGGACTTCAAGTAAGGGAGGAGATACATTCAATATTGGAGTTTCGAGGACAGACTGAGAAGAAAATGATGTTGAAGCAGAAACTTTTTTATATTTTAGTGCTATCTTGCGGAAATTTTTTATCTTTTAATCATGTAATTGTAACTTATGAATCGCTTCAATGAGATACGATTTGATTATACATATATAACTTGTTTTATGTTAAGTGTTTATTTATTTTAATTTGCACAAGAATTTGTTTACTAATTCAAGCTAATTATTTAAGATTAAAAATAAACTTTTTTTAAAAAAAGATTAAACTGCACTGTATATGGAGTGATGATCTGCGTTAAGAGTGACAACAGGGAGATGACAACGAAAGAAAGATAGGAATGAGTTGATTATTTACGTCAGTTATTTATTTAACTGAAGTAAAAATCACACTTCTAACGTCAGTTGTATAAACAACTGACGTTAAAAGTGTTAATAATTCTTGCAAAACACTTTAACGTCAGTTCATTAAACAACTGACACAAATATTGATTTAATATTTACAAAACTGCCACCGCCTCATTTTTAACGTCAAACATATGGTCAACTGACGTAAAACGTTCCCGTATATTACATTATTTCCACTAGTGATTATGTCACCAAAACCATGGTTGTGGTAGCTGTGATAATAATAAATGTTAGTAAATAATTTTAAAATAAATGAAACTCTACATGTCATAATTTAGATACAGCATTACCAATTTGTCCCAAGTCATTAATGGGTACCAAGCAAACTTTCCAATTCCAAATGCCTTAACACCGCGTCTGATCTTTAAATACCCGTTATCACCATATTCCGTACCCCAAGAGTTTTTTAGTAACCGGTAGTCACGGCCATGGACATCGGTGCCATCGCACATATGGAATGAGGATTTCTTCAAACAGGTCTCCCAGATGACAGGGTCTTTCATTTTAGTAGATGAATCCACAAGAGAAAGATTCCGTCTGGACTATGCTAAGGCCCTAATCACGACCTCTGTACCAGAAATCATAAACAGGGTCATTGATGTAAAGGTAAATGGAATAATCTGTTCCATTCGGTTGTTGGAGGAATCATTCAGAGACAACATGGCTAGATATCTCTCCGACTGGAAATACCAGAATTCAGAGGGGTTGTCCTCGGAAGATGACAAGTCGGTGGCGGATGGCGTTTTGGTGGTGTAACACCCCCCTTGGGTATTACCTCGTAAACACGTGCGGAAATAAATTAAAAAGAAATTTGCTGGTTGCTTTCGGAAATTTATTTACTTTAAGTCAGAAAACTTGGGTATAAATTTTTTTCCCTGTGGTTGCGGTTGAAAATAGTAACCCCACATTTTCACCTATCACTGTATAGATTCTGGTCATGTATATAAAATTTGTCAAACCCAAAAACCTAAGCCATGACCAGTGCACATGCTTACAAACCTAGCTTGGCAAACCTATTTATTTAGAAACATACTTGAATAAAGATCTAGAATTTTTACAAAAATTTCGACAGAGTCTCCTTTGTAATTCCAATATCCCAAACAAAAACACCTGCTGAAAAATTTATATTTTCATCCAAGAAGTTTCAGTCATACAAAAATAAAAAACATCAAGATAGTATTTTTCTGAAAATATTTACATAAACAAACTATACATGACCAAAATGAAAGATTTTAAATTTTTCATCCAAAAGAAAGTTATAATAACAGTTTGAAAATATGTTATTATTAGGTGCTTGATGGACCATGTCAAAAATATAACCACTCGGGGAGCTTGCAAAAACCCCCCGGGGAACCAGACTAAGGCTAAGTTCGGTTTATCATCCGCAAATCGATCGACAGACAGAAAGGATGATACAGACGCTTGAAAACTTGTTGAGGGCTTGCGTCTTAGATAACCGTGGAAGTTGGGATGATCTCTTACCGCTTATCGAGTTCACGTACAACAACAGTTTTCATTCGAGTATAGGAATGACACCCTATGAAGCTCTGTATGGAAGTGTCAAACACCGCTGTGTTCGTACCAAGATGGAGAAAGTGCAATTTTAGGGCCTGAAATTGTGCAAAAAACAACGGAAAAGGTGAAACAGATCCGTGAGAAGATGAAGGTAAGCACGTATTTCTAAGAGTCACACCCACGACTGGGGTAGGTAGGGTTATAAAATCCAGAAAACTCATACCAAAATTCATTGGACCTTACCAGATCCTTTGTCGTATCTGTCCAGTAGCCTATCAAATTTCTTTGTCACATTTTCTTTCAAATATCCACGATGTTTTTCATGTCTCATAACTTAGAAAGTATGTCCCCGATCCGTCACATATAATTGAACCTGATGATATGCAGTTAAGAGAGAACCTGTCATTTGACACTCTACCTGTGGGAATGGAGGATAGAAGAATTAAACAACTCAGAGGGAAGCATATTCCTTTGGTTAAGGTTATTTGGAACGAAGCAACTGGAGAGGCAACCTGGGAAGTAGAGGATAAGATGAGTTTACAGTATCCTGATCTATTTTCAGGTACGTAATTTCGAGGACGAAATTATTTTTTTAGTGGGGTAATAATGTAACGCACCGGTTTTTCGGTTACTATATAATCTGTACTTATGTATGTCTGAGAATAATTAATATTATAATTTTTGAGTAAATTATTTTAATTAATATCAATTATTTTCATAATGTATTTTATGGTAGAAAACTACTATAAAATTTTCGGTAGAAAACTCAGATGATTCCGGTTTGAGTATTCACTGTCAGGACTGGCCCGAAAAATGAATTTCGATTAGTAAATTTTTATTTTTCCAACCCAATTTTAATCATTTACATGATTTTAAAAATTTTCTTTCCATATAAAAATTTTTCGGATGGAAAATTTACGAAATAAAATACGATCGATTTTCACTTACAGGAAACAAATGGAACCGGAACGAACCAATTTACCAAACTCAGATTTTATGCAGATTTTTAAGAGACTTGGTTGAGGTGAAAGTGACTACATTCACTATTTACACATCATTTCTTACACAAATGATTAATTTTTTCCCACTTTTACAAGAAAACATCATTTTATATTTATTTAAATTATGTCTTTATCATTAATTAAAATTAAAAACATGCTCCCTTGACCTATGAGGCAGCAGCGCCTCCCCTCCCCCACTCCTCTATATATATGCTCTTCAAACTCCATCTCTCACTTTCCAACTTCCTTCTAAAACTCACTCACTTCATACTTTCACCATTAACATACTTACAAGCTTTCAAAGCTCTTCTTGTTCTTGGAGAAACCAAGCTCTTGCTCATCATTCTCATCATCATCAACATCAATCAAGGGGATAAACCTTCTACTCCATTCTTTTATCTTTTCAAAAACCTAACTTTTATTTACATGCATGTGAATGATTTTGTGTTCCAAGTGATTTTCTTATGACGCATGTCCCTAAAACCAATTTACTTGAGCTTAACCTTACCTTTGCCATCATCTACTACTCTTGCATGTCAAAAAACTACTTTCCAAGGCCAATTTTGATGTGGTGGCCGAAACCATAGGGTAGGGGGAGAAAATGGTGATTTTATTCAAAATCCTCACATGCATGTTAATGATTCATGTTACAAGTAATTTTCTTTTGATGCATGTTCATCAAAACTAATTTATTTAAACTCATCATCATCTTTACTCTCAACTTCTACACTTACATGTTATAAAAATGTTCTCCAAGACCTTTTTTTTTATATGGCCGAAAAACACTTGAAGAGGAAAGTTAGTGTTTTGTTAAGATTTCTACATGCATGTCCTTAAAAATCCTAATGCATGTGAGAAGCTTGTGAGTTTCATACAAAAATTTAAGTTGTTATTTCTATTAGTATTGATAGGGTCGAAAACCCTAAGTCGTACCAAGTTGGTATTTTTAGTTCAAAAATTACATGCTTGGCTTAAAAACCTTTAATTGATGCTAAATGAGTTCATGAGCAACATGAAATTTTAATTCTATATTAACTTACTATGAGCAAACTCAAATTTTTAGAGTTGAAAAGATTTTGGTTTTTATTTTGTTTAGAAGAAATTTGATTGAAAATCACTATTTTATTTGCATGCACGTGTTTATGAAATTGGAAATCAAAATTTTTGTCTAACTATGTGTGTAGGCCGATAACTAATATTTAAAGTTAGGAAAGTTTAGTTTTAAAATTTTTAGAAAGTTGTATGTTTTAATATTCACATTTTGAGTACATGCAATTAAGTGAAGTGTTGAAAAACAAATTTATAGTATTTTTTTTAGGCCGAAACCTATTCTACATAGTGTTGAGGAATTGAAAATTTTATTTTTTGAAGCTTTAAAACTTGATTTTATTCCTATAATGCTTAAGGATCATTGATCCAAAAGCTTATGGAAATTTAAAGTTTAAAACCTCAATTTTTCTAGTAAGGTCGAGACATGCATAAGAGATTTAGGGTGATTTTTATAAAATTTTAACTTATGTAAATACGTGGTTTTGTTTCGATTCGCAACCATGACCCGAGTCCGAGTCCGTTCTCTTGAAACTGCGAGATAACTGCCCTCATTTTTCACTTCGCTTCAAAGTAAGGGGAGAAAGTCTGAGGGATAATTATGTTATGATGACTATATGCCTTGTGTGCTTGTTTGATGTATTTGATTGATATGGTTCTTGCTGTGACTGATTTGGTTGAATTTTTGAGTTCATGTTGTGATTGATGATGTACTTGATGCTTATATGCCTTAATTGATGATTTATGAATATATACATGATGCTTATATGTGTGTGTGTGTGTGTGTGTGTGTGTGTGTGTGTGTGTGTGTGTTGAAGTTGTGTTGTGACTGTTGCATGCAAGCCTAACCCCTGGTTAGAGCTCAAACAATGAAGATAAAAGCTTTAAGAAAATATTGACAAAGAGAATCATAAATAAAGGTTTCTTTTAACAAGGTTTTGATAAAAAGGAAAGTTAAGAAAATTTTAATGATTGGTGAAAACTTTAGAAAAATCAAATTAATCTTTTTATAAGGAAAGTTCAATTAAAAAAATATATTTCAAATGATTTTATACAAAAAGAAAATTAATTTCTTTGAAAATGTTTGAAGAAAATCAAAGTTTATTTTGGAACTTGAAATGAATTTATTTGGAAATTTTCAAGTGTTTTAGGAAAAAGAAGATTTGAAAATAAAATGGTTTTATGGAAATAGAAATGGATTTTCCAAAGACTTAAAGTTTAAAAACAAAAGGATTTCAAAAGAAAAGTTTGTGTTTGAGAGATTTTGTTCAAAAAGAAAAAGTCCGATAACTTGGATAAGTTACGAAAAACTTTCGGTTTTGTATTTGTTTTACACTGAACGAAAAATAAGACGAAAAGTTAACCTAGTAATCGAGACGTCGGGATACTAGAGTTCTAGCACGTGGATCCATGATCCGTATCACAACACTGTGGACTGTGTGTCCTATATATGATATTGTGGACTGTGTGTCCTATACAAGTTGCTGTGGATTGTGTGTCCTAGATGCGTTGTTGTGGACTGTGTGCCCTACAAACGTTGTGATAAACGTGGGAAAACGGAGTAAAAAGGGTAAAAGACTGTTTTTCTACTATCACAAAGTTCTGGACTAGTGCATAGGTCTAGGACTGTTGTGATTGGACACTCGGGGCTTAATGTCCTGTGTTGATATTAAAAGCTTTAAGACATTTAAAAGTCACGGGAGGTCGTGAGCTTTAAGCCTCGACAAGGAAAGAATGAAGCACAAAGAAAAGCCGTGAAAATAAAAGATTTTACATGCATTAATGTTTTTGGCAGATGTGTCGATTAATCCGGATATCTTGATAAACGAGGTATTCGAGACGGTGTTATTCCGAATATCTTGGTAGACGTACGGGGTATTCGAGACAGTGTTATTCCGAATATCTTGGTGCACAAGGTATTCGAGACGGTGTGCCTTTATGGCAATATGAGCCTGTGTGACAATTGAGCCTGATCAGCTCACTGTTTTTCAAAAAACTGCATGGTGAAGGGATCTCCGGAGATTATGATAGAATGATGAAATATTGAAGTGTCATGTTTTCAAAAACGACGACGATTGATGTGATTATTTTGTGAGAAATTATATGTTGAACATGAATATTTGCATATACTTGCTACTCTGTTTGGGCATTTAGTCGTCATAATTCATCCAAATATTGGTATCTCACCCTTGTATTTTTGTTGTTTTCTTTTCTTGTTATATGTATATATGCCATACACTTGAGAATAGATGGATCCGACCATGATACGGTTAGCACACTCCCGGTCCCGGGCTCTTCTATTTGAGAACGGGGATGATCTTGCTGCGTGGACCTTTTCTCCAGTCTCAGCACGCACAGTGACGTATACGGGACCTGTTTGTTTCGTAGAGAGTTAAGAGGAAGCATCTATGAGACGAGTTCATACTGTGGAGACTGTTCATATTCGACTGCCACCTATGGAGCTTTATCTACAACATCTGGCCAACCTGGGCCTCTTGGATATTGAGATTCCTCAAGCACAGCCTCAACCGGAAGAAGCTCCAGGTTCCCCGTGTAACAGCCTGATTTTAATTATGTTGTTCAACCAGTTAAAATATAATTAATTATATTTTAATCTGAGAGTAAAAAAGTGTTTTTTTAATAAAACAAAATCATATTCATAGTCTACTTTATGATATAGGGTTACGGTAAAATATTCGGTGGAAAATTCAGACGAAAGCCGGTCTGCGTTTTCACTGCCGGTACAAGTTTACTGTGCAGAAAACCTAATTTTGACCCGTGAACGAGACGGTTAGTGTTTTTAATATGTTTCCTTCAACTTTGGTTATTTTGAAAATTTTCGTTCAAAAATAGAATATAATATTTTATTCGGACGAAAACGTCGGAAGAATTACGATCGAAAAATACCACCGGGTACGAAATGGAGCAGACTAGGGAGCACAAAAGAAGTGAAGTAATTTGATGGGACTTGATGGAAATGGGTTATGACACACTCCAAAGTGTAATCATCACACTTTTCAAATTATAACATTATATTCTAAAAAACTATTTTTCTCTTTCCTCTTCAACCAAACAAGTCTTAAAGACAAAACTTACTCTCCAAGCTCATCCTCTCTCCAAAATTTCGTGCTTCCCTCTCCCTCCTCTATATAATCATCACTCATTTTCATTCTCTCATTTTCTTACTCCATCTTCATACTTCTTTAACTTCTTCCATTACTTCTTTTTTTTTCAAACACTTAAAGCTTCCATTTTTATTAGTCTTTTCCACTTGAGTTCTTCATTAAAGTTCTTACTTATACTAAGGGTAATGCTCTCATATGAATCTTTTTGCAAGTTTCATCTTTTATTTCTTAGTTTGCTTTATGTGTTCTTTATATGCTTTAAACTTCTAAAATCTCTCTAAAATGGTAGAAAACTCCTTTTGAGTTGAAACCACTTTCTATAGTATTGTATTAACTTATATTTTCACATACTAAGAGGTTGTGTAAAACAAAAATCTCTACCTATCTCTTCCAATGAAGGCCGAATGCTTGCATTTGTGACCTAAGAAGTTTTTGTTTCAACTTTTGGAATATAATCATGTGTTTGAGTTTCTAACTATCCATTGATCTTAAATCTATAAATCTTGGAAGTTTTGATAGCTTGTTCCTATGATGGCTAAAAATATGAATAAGTAAGCCTAGGATACTATGTTTCAACTTTCCAAGTATGATCATGGATTTATAACTCTTAATACCTTGTGATTCTAAACCTAAGAGTTATTGTTAAACAAAGAATATTTTCCTCATCATCCTATGATGGCTGGAACTTAGTGTTTAGGTGCTAGGATGTTTGAGTTTTTATTTTTCCAAAATGATCATGGACTTAAACTCCATAAGATATTTGGATGCTACGTCTAAGAGATTGGAAGGTTTAAGGATTTCTAACTTGTTTATTCTATGTTAATAAAGCTAGGATGTATTGCTTTCATTTTTCCAAGATGATCATGGACTTGAGCTCCATAAGATATTTGAATGCTAAGTCTAAGATATTGGAATGTTTAAGTTTCCATTGTTTTACAAAATGATCATGGACTTGAGCTCCATAAGATATTTGGATGCTAAGTCTAAGAGATTGGAAAGTTTAAAGATTTCTAACCTATAAATCCTATGAAGGCCGAACCTAGAAGGTTATGGACCTAGGATACTTTGTTTTTTATTTTCCAAAATGATCATGGACTTGAGCTCCTTACTACATTTGGATGCTAAGTCTAAGAGATTGGAAAGTTTAAATATTTCTAACCTATTTATCCTATGATGGCCGAACCTATGATGGTTGTGGACCTAGAATGTTTTGTTTTCATTTTTCAATATGATCATGGACTTGAGCTCCTTAATACATTTGGATGCTAAGTCTAAGAGATTGGAATGTTTAAAGATTTCTAGCCTATTTATCCTATGATGGCCGAACCTATGATGGTTGTGAACCTAGGATGTTTTGTTTTCATTTTCCAATATGATCATGGACTTGAGCTCCTTAATACATTTGGATGCTAAGTCTAAGATATTGGAAAGTTTAAAGATTTATATCCTATTTTGTAATACAAGGCCGAAACCTACCCTAAGTGGTTGGATATTTTTATTCCATATTTTCAAGTTATAGCAATTTATCTAAGTTACCTAGAACCTAAATGATAAGTATCCAAAGGCTTATGTTGAGAAAAGAATCCTAACTCTAATTTGAATTAAATGGCCAAACCTAGCCTAAAGAGAACATAGATGAGTTTGTTTGATTTATTGGTTATTATGTTGATTGGTTGAAAGTGGAGTTAGTACTTTGTGGTGTGACAACGAGGAGCTTCGAGTTCGGGAGTTCGGTGATAACCCAGGTGGGGGAAAGAACCAACCTATCGTCGGAATGGATAAGTAGTAGATTATATAATAATTGTGTAGGGCGACCTAAACCCTACTAGTAGTCGAGTAATCGACAAGACCAAAATCACATTGGAAACCTTTTACGAAAAACCAATGGCGATTCAGGGATTGTATGTTTATCGATATTAGGTTATTTTAATATTGTTGATGGTTGATTTGATTTTATTACCTTTATTGAATTGATTTTGTGCTATGTTGGTGATATGGGAATATTTTGATTGATATTGTGTTATGCATGATTTGTCTGGTTTGTATTATTATGCTTAGTGGTTTTTAAGCAAAGATATATATGTTGTCTAAGAGATGATTGTTTTGGGTGTGAGGATAAAAATGATTTAGAAGTGCCTAACCTAGATGATGTATGTTAAAGAGGTGTTACGACATATAATATGTGTCAAGTTCTAATGGAAGGTTAAGGCACTAGGATGTTGTTAAAACGAGTTGGTGAGATTCAAGTATAGGTGTTGTTGTCCACAACCGTGTATTGGTAATATAATACACAAGGACAAAAGTGTATTGGTAATATAATACACAAGGACAAAAATGTATTGGTAATATAATACGCAAGGACATCTGTGTATTGGTAATATAATACACCGTGTATTGGTAATATAATACACCGTGTATTGGTAATATAATACACGTAAAACACTTGTGTATTGGTAATATAATACACTGTGTATTGGTAATATAATACACTGTGTATTGGTAATATAATACACATAAAACCCTTCTGTGTGTTGGTAATATAATACACCGTGTATTGGTAATATAATACACGTAAAACCCTTCTGTGTATTGGTAATATAATACACCGTGTATTGGTAATATAATACACGTAAAATCGAGAGTTCTCGTGAGACCACTTCCACCTTAACGAGAATGGGGGTGAAACACCTTAACGGGAATGGAGGTGTGCACTAGGTGGAACATCCTAACGGGAATGAGGATGTGCCCCGATGCAAATGAGGGATGGTGACAGGAGTGGTAGTGGCCACGATAACGTAAAGACATTGTGACAGGATTAGAGAGGTTACGGTAAAATAAATTGTTAGATTTCCTGAGAGTAAGGGTAGAGGATGGTATATATTAACTTGAGGATGATTCGTTAGTTATGTGTGTTGTTTGTCTGTGACAATTACTGTATAATTTACTATGACTCTTTTCCGCTTTTTGATGATATAACTGTTTCTTATCCCCTGTATATTTCTGTATGTTGTATTTTATCTCCTTGTGGAATTGTACGAGAAGACCTTGTGGACGAGCGTAACCTGGAGGAGTTGGATGGAACTCCCTACGAACCGGAGGCTGGAGGATGAGCTGTGACCCATGGTGATTAGGGTCTAGTTGGTTATGGCCAATGCATCTCGTGAGGCATATTTTTATTATGTTTTCCGCTGTTTAACTTTTTGTCTAAGTATATGCCTGTGAGGGATCCTACTGATAGGATATCCTCAACAGTGTTTTGTAATATGCATAATATACTTATATTGTGATATGTCATTCTATATGAAGTTGTATACTTTATAAGTTAAGTTTTAATTTTTACATTTTTTCACGTTAAGCATGCGATTAAGTAATTAAATAATGAGGTTTTAATGTAATGACACAAAGAGGCACAACGGGGTGTCTCACCCCGATCGAGGAGGATCCAGAGGAGTTGGTGGAGGAGGATCCCATGGAGCTGATGGAGGAAGAGCCTCCGTTTCAACCTATTGGAGATGACGATGTTGTCAACGCTCCCGACGAGGGAGTAGAGATGGAGGTGGTTGCACCAGCTACATCTCCTAGGGATGGGGATGACTACCATGGTCTCCCTAATAGGCATCTTTAGTTTTGGCCAGCTCTTAGGAAGTCTTTGTTTTGGGGTAGTTTGATATGAATCGTGTATTTTGAAAACTGATGTTTAGTTATGACTTTTAACCTTAACTTTAACTTCAACTTAGTAATCATGTAGTGGATCTTATGAATTATCACTCTGTAAATTTCTGTCATGAAGCCTAACTATGTAAAGGCTTAAGTATTAATGAACTTGTTATGCTTTCAGAATTCCATGTCTTTACTTTGTGCATAATGGTATGTATTAAACTATTTAAGTAAGTAAATATCATTATTAGAAAAGATTTTTAAAAAAAATCCTAAGTTTTCCGAAAGTAAATCGACAACTTGTTAAAAGTGATTAATTAATGTAGTTAATGTGATACTCGGGTTAAGGGTGTCACATTAAGGGTGGTATCAGAGCTGGTCGAGTCTTTCGGGAATCTTTGGGAATAAGTCTGTTGTGTTCTTGTTGTGTGATCTCTGATTTGGTTTGTTTGAATTACTTCCAAGGAAGTAGTTGGAAGTAATGAGTGTTGGAAGTAAGTCGAGTGTTTCTTATCTGGTTACCTTATAACTGATTTCATTTTATAGGTCAGTTATGGAACTAGATGCTGGACGTGGACGTGGCCGCAGAGGAGACCGTAGAGGTGGTTTTGCTGGTGGTCATGGACCTGTAGATGGAGGAATGAATTTCGTAACACAAGCCATGGCAGATGTTGCAGCTGCTATTGCTCAACAGACTGCTTTTATGATTGCACACCACCAACATGAGCAAGCTCGTGCTGAGCAAGCCACTGAGAGTCGTGCTTTGACAGCTTTTCGACGCAGAATCCACCATAGTTTCATGGTGATGCTGACCCCATAAAAGTTGACTTGTGGATTCAAGAGATAGAGAAGATCTTCGAACTGATCAACTGCCCTAAGGCAATTAGAGTGCCTTATGCCACTTTCTTGTTGATGGGAGATGCTGAGTACTGGTGGAGAGGCACCAGACAACTACTCGAGGCAGATCAACAAGAGATTACTTGGGATGTGTTCCGTACCGCATTTCTGGACAAGTATTTTCCCCAGAGTGCTCGAGGAGAAAAGGAGAAGGAATTTCTGCGTCTGCGATAGGGAGAGATGACAGTTGGAGAATAAGCGATATTAAGGGTTGAATCTTTTTCCAGGTATTTTCGCTTTTTCCAAGACAACCCAGATGAGGGATGGAAATGTGAATGATTCGAAGGAGGATTAAGATACAAGAATAAGGAATTGGTACTGCCATTGGAGATTAGAAATTTTCAAGCGCTAGTAGAAAAATGCATAAAAGTGGAACAGATAAGGAAGGGAAGAGACAACTGAGGGATTGTTGGAGGACCTTTCAGGTCCAGAAGTCAGAATCAGAAAGGGGGACAAAATCAAAAGAAACCATACAGTCGACCTGTTGGAACCACCCAGAGCCAGCCATCTTATCGTACCGTTGCTTCTGCAGCCGGAAGCGGCAACCAGAGAAGCCAAAGCCAAGGCCAAGGCCAAGGAAAGAAATGCTATAAATGTGGATACCCAAATCATTTCGTTGATGTATGTCCTATGAGGGGAGTAAAGTGCTTCAATTGTAATCGACTGGGACACATGGCAAGGGATTGTAAGGCACCAAAGCGGGAACCTACCGTCAACAGTGCCAGAGTTGACAAACCAACATCTAGAGGGAGAGTTCTTACTATGAGTGGAGCTGAAGCCTTGAACTCCAAAGATCTCATGAAAGGTAGTTGCAACATAGCTGGTAACCTCTTAACTGTGCTTTTCGATTCAAGTGCAACGCATTCATTTATATCAGTGGATTGTGTGAAACTGTTAGAGTTACCTGTTTCTTCTTTGCTGTATGGTTTGATTGTTTCAACTCCTACTATTGAACCTGTGACTGTCAATACTGTGTGCTTAAACTGTCCTATCGTCATTCAGGATCGACATTTCCTTGTTGACCTAATTTGTTTACCCTTAGTACAACTAGATGTGATATTAGGAATGGATTGGATATCTTCCAATCATGTTCTTCTAGATTGTGCTCATAGAACCCTAACTTTTCCTGACCCTGAGATTTCTGGATTTTTGTCCACCAAACAAGTGAGGACTCTTTCGAAAGGAAAAGGCCAGGAATGTTTGTTTCCAACTAACTCAAGCCGAAGAGGAAGTTGATGTGAGTATGATACCTGTCGTGAAGGATTTTCCGGAAGTGTTTCCAAATGATGTACCAGGACTACCACCGGTGATGGATATTGAATTCTCCATCGATCTTGTTCCAAGAACCGGTCCGATGTTGATTGCTCCGTATCGGATGTCACCTACGAAACTCGTTGAACTGAAAGCTCGGCTGCAGGATTTGTTGTCGAAACAATTCATAAGACAGAGTGTTTCCCTGTGGGGAGCACCTGTTCTTTTGGTATGAAAGAAGGATGGGGATTCAAGACTCTGCGTTGATTACAGGCAACTTAACAAGGTAACGATTAAGAACAAGTACCCCTTGCCGCAAATAGATGATATGATGGATCAACTACATGGAGCCGTTATTTTCTCAAAGATAGACTTGAGGCAGGTTATCATCGGATTAGGGTGAAGACTGAAGATATACCAAGGACGGCATTTCGAACCCGTTATGGACATTATGAGTATCAGGTGAAACCTTTTGGAGTGACTTATGCACCTGCTGTTTCATGGACTATATGAATTGAGTTTTTCGACCGTTTCTTGACAACTTTGTGGTTGTGTTCATAGATGACATCCTTATATACTCTAGGAGTCCTGAAGAACATGAAATACATCTGTGACAAGTCCTGCAGATCTTACGCGAAAAAGAACTATATGCAAAACTCTCTAAGTGTGAGTTCTGGATTGAATAAGTGAAGTTATTGGGGCACGTGATTTCTAAAGAAGGGATTGTCGTAGATGCTGCCAAGGTGGAAGCAGTGCTTTCTAGGAAAGACCGAAGACAGTAACAGAGATTAGAAGTTTTGTCGGTTTGGTCGGATACTACCGGAGATTTATTGAAGGTTTCTCCAAGATAGTTGGGTCTTTGACTCAGCTTACACAGAAAGATCAATCTTTTGTGTGGATGACGAAATGTGAAGAAAGCTTTCAAACGATAAAGGAACGTTTAACAACTTCACCAGTGTTAATACTTCCTGAACCTAATGAACCTTACGAGGTGTACTGTGATGCTTCGTATCAAGATATAGGTTGTGTGTTGATGCAACATCAGAAGGTCGTAGCGTATGTGTCCCGTCAACTGAAGACTCATGAGAAGAATTATCCGGCGCACGATCTTGAACTAGCTGCGGTGGTCTTCGCACTAAAGATATGGAGGCATCATCTGTATGGAGCTAAACTTGATGTTTTCAGCGGTCACAAAAGCCTAAAGTATCTGTTTGACCAGAAAGAGCTTAACATGAGGCAGAGACGATGGATGGAATTTTTGAAAGACTATGACTTCGCGTTACAGTACCATCCTCGAAAGGCGAACGTTGTAGCAGATGCCTTAAGCCGGAAGCCCTTACATGTCTCAGCAATGATGGTGAAAGAATAAGAGTTGATCGAGAAGTTTCACGATCTCAATTTGATGATAGAAGTAAGTCCGAAGAGGATCAATATCGGAATGATTAAGATCTCAAGTAGATTAATGGAAGAAATCAAAGAGCAACAAACTACCGATGCGTTTCTTCAAGAAAAAAAAAAAGAACTCATGGAGCAAGGAAAGGCCCCAGAATTCAGTATGGGACCAGACAACATCCTAAGATGCAATGGACGAGTCTGCGTACCTGATAATCCTGAAATGAAGAAGATGATCTTCAAAGAATCACACGAGAAAACTGAGCATTCATTCCAGATCAACCAGGATGTATCAAGATCTGAAGCAGTGATTTTGGTGGCCCGGCTTGAAGAAACAAGTAGCATAATATGTGGTGTCTTGCCTGACCTGTCAGAATGCAAAGGTAGAGCATCAACGACTCAGAGGAATGTTACAATCTCTGGATGTACCCGAATGGAAGTGGGAGAGTATATCCACGGATTTTGTGGTAGGCTTACCAAGGATATCCAAAGGTTTTGACTCAATTTGGGTAATCGTCGACAGACTAAAGAAATCAGCACACTTCTTACCCGTCAAGGCTAATTATACAGTGGAAAGGCTAACTGAGGTGTATATCAGGGAGGTCAATAGACTTCACGGAGTGCCTTCTAGTATTGTTTCTGATCGAGACCCGAAGTTTACTTCGCTTTTCTGGGGGAGCTTGCAAAAAGCACTAGGAACCAGACTAAGGCTAAGTTCGGTTTATCATCCGCAAACTGATGGACAGACAGAAAGGATGATACAGACGCTTCAAGACTTGTTGAGGGCTTGTGTCTTAGATAACCGTGGAAGTTGGGATGATATCTTACCGCTTATCGAGTTCACGTACAACAACAGTTTTCATTCAAGTATAGGAATGACACCCTATGAAGCTTTGTATGGAAGGAAGTGTCAAACACCGTTGTGTTGGTACCAAGATGGAGAAAGTGAAATTTTAGGGCCTGAAATTGTGCAACAAACAACAGAAAAGGTGAAACAGATCCATGAGAAAATGAAGGCTTCATAGAGCATATAAAAGAGTTACGCCGGTCGGAGAAGACGACCTCTTGCATTTCAAGAAGGCGAGCACATATTTGTAAGATTCACACCCACGACTGGGGTGGGTAGGGTTATAAAATCCAGAAAACTAACACCAAAATTCATTGAACCTTACCAGATTCTTCGTCGTATCGGTCCAGTAGCCTATCAAATTTCTTTGCCATCTTTTCTTTCAAATATCCACGATTTTTTCATGTCTCACAACTGAGAAAGTATGTCCGCGACCCGTCACATATAATTGAACCTGATGATATACAGTTAAGAGGGAACCTATAATTTGAGACTCTACCTGTGAGAATCGAGGATAGAAGAATTAAACAACTCAGAAGGAAGCAGATTCCTTTGGTTAAGGTTATTTGCAACGAAGCAACTGGAGAAGCAACCTGGGAAGTACAGGATAATATGAGATTACAATATCCTAATCTATTTTCAGGTACGTAATTTCGAGGACGAAATTATTTTTTTAGTGGGGTAGTAATGTAACTCCCCGATTTTTCGGTTACTCTATAATATGTACTTATGCATGTATGAGAATAATTAATATTCTAATTTTTGAGTAAATTATTTTAATGAATCTAAATTATTTTCATAATGTATTTTATGGTAGAAAACTACTATAAATTTCCGGTAGAAAATTCAGATGATCCCGATTTGAGTTTTCACTGTCAGTTAAGTAGTACTTACCTGGAAAATGAATTTCGATTTGTGAAATTAAATTTTTATTTTTCCAACCCAATTTTAATAATTTCTATGATTTTAAAATTTTTCTTTCAATATAAAAAATTTTCATATGGAAAATTTATGAAACAAAATACGATCATTTTCACCAACTGGAAATAAATGGAACCGAAACTAACCAATTTACCAAGCTCAGATTTTATGTATATTTTGAAAAGACTTGATTCAGGTGAATAATGAATAGTGACTATATTCACTATTTACACATCATTTCGTACACAAATGATTATTTTTTTCCACTTTTACAAGAAAACATCATTTTTATATTTATTTAAATTAAGTAGCGCCTCCCCTCCCACACTCCTCTATATATATGCTCTTCAAACTCCATCTCTCACTTTTCAACTTCCTTCTAAAACTCACTCACTTCATACTTTCACCATTAACATACTTACAAGCTTTCAAAGCTCTTCTTATTCTTGGAGAAACCATAGCCCACATGTCCCATTTGTCATACATCTCATTGACCCAATTGTTATCTTCCAATCCAAACTCAACAACCATAGAATTCCAACGTCTTATAAATTTCCCTATGTCATAGTCACCCAACATACATTTCCGGAATTGAGCAATAAAAGATGGGATTGTAACGTTACTCGCCGCATTTCAAATCAGATGCCATGCACAAAGACGATGATGGGCATTCAGAAAGACCCTCCTAATAGCATTCCTCATCACAATGTCTCTATCGGTGATAAATGACGTAGGCGCCTTACCTTTCACTGCATCCAAAAATTGCTCTGGAAGCCAAACATATGTGTCCTCAGTCTCATTTGAAATCACCGCACTAGCAAACACAATACTGTGGTTGTGGTTATTCACACCCGAAAAACAACTACAGGGCAGTGATACTTGTTTTTCCCATATGTGGCATCAAATGCAACTACATCTCCAAAGACTAGGTAATCAATCTGACAATTACCATCGCACCAAATCAAATGCTCCAACCTTCCATCTGAATCCTCTGTGTGGCGAACAAACATCGATGGGTCATTCAATGCCAACCAGCGGAGATAATCAACAGCACTCATCGCATCCAAACCACGTAGTCTCCTATCCTTCCCAATCTGATCGTACATGTCTTTCTTTCGAAACCCTGTGTTTCCAAACCCCCCTGCCTGACTAGCGAAGGAGTTAAAAATATCAGGCGCACCAATGCCAACCTTCCTATAATTATTCATCTGCATAACATCCCCATCTGTCATCTTCCTATGAGTAGCCAACATCCAGCGGTATACCTCATCCACTGGTTCATGATTATGGAAGTCGTCGAACAAGGTGACGTACCATCTTTGAGATTCTGTATCTATGTGAACCTTAAATCTAGCCCTACAACCACATCTAGTTTCAGGCTTCGGTTCTCGTTTATGATTCTCAATGGTTAACCCCTTGTCCTCACGGAAACCTTGCTTGTGCTACACGAAGGTTCGCTGAACAGCCTCACCTTTGTTGTTTCTTAGAATCTTCCCTTTACGAGCAGAGAAACCATTCATCCTTCCATACCAGTTGTAAAACACATATGCGATATCCAAACTCGCAAAATGACAGTTAGTTAGCTGCTCAGGACTCATGCTCCTTAGGTCAAGACTAACAATGTCCTGTTTGCAGTTTATGAGAATACCATCCATCCCTTGGGTACCATCACCAGAATCCACATATTCTTCACCAAGGGAATCCACTGAATCAACCTCCTCATCCATGTCGAAATTATCATCTGGGTTGTGGCACTCACCTTCTGAGTAAGCAGACATTTCTACAGATCTCTGAAAATGTGGACAACTAAAATCTAACAACAATAACGCATATGAAATTAGTATATTTACAGACATGCACTCAGTGGTGCTACAGCAACAACAATCGGCCACTAACAGGTTTTAAATCTCAAATTTATTACTATGGGATTCCAAACAAACAATGAAAAGCTCACAGATTGGTACTTACTAACTGACAAGCATGTACTGATTCATGCTACATAGCCTACAGTAAGCCACTAACCATTTCTAACTGACAAAAACATTTAAATCGACTCTCAAAAATTAAAGGAGCTACTCACAGGTTACATGCGGGTTATCCAGCTCCAAAAAGCCTCCACAATAAAACTTTAGATCTGCAAAATGAACCATCATATTTACAAATCTTCAGCTGGAACCCTTAATCTCAAGGCCAAGACCAACAAAAAATGTTTTGCCTTCGTGCTAACTTACCTTCAAACGCACAATTGAACTACACTATCCACTATAATCACCCAGATATATGTACTCTCAACTATGAATATGGCACCCTGGATATCGTTCGCAGATGGGTTTGCAGAAAGGGGGTTTCGGCTAAGCTAATACACATAAAAAAAGACGATAGGGGCAAAAAAGGGCCTCCATCGATTTTACTCTTGTCGGCTGGTGGAAGCATATATTTAATTCAATATAATTCAAAAATATCAATTACCCACAAACCCACAGCTAACGGTTATTTAAGTGCCTCTACGCTGAGGCAGTTTTCAACATACCTCACGGTAGACGCGCCCTAGATTTTAGTGTTTAGTCTTCTTGATCACTTTCTTAGAGGAGGTTATGTAAAAATTAACATTTGCGTAATTTCATAAATAAAC
Organism: Sophora flavescens; assembly: GCA_030762895.1. Lineage (NCBI taxonomy): Eukaryota > Viridiplantae > Streptophyta > Magnoliopsida > Fabales > Fabaceae > Sophora > Sophora flavescens. The sequence continues at coordinate 133,697,324 of CM061065.1, forward strand.
GTTACACTGAGCTACTGTGTGAATGAGAATACATCAATGAAAAGTTAATTCAATAAGGTTAGTACTTTATCTATTTTATTATATTCTATCTATAGTCTAGCTTTTATGGAAGCTTTAACAATTTATGGACTGGTTGTACCATTAGCATCATTAGTTGGTAGGTTTGTTTGTTCCGGATAAAGATCACCCGTATCAAAGTAATATAATACTTCATGTCTCACCTAGCATAATTTAATTGGATAGACAAAAAGTGGTATACCATTTTTTATTTTTTGTAACCATGATATAGGTACAAAGTATCTACCATCGTTAGTGGTGACTCATCTCTGTTGAGAAATCTGTTGGGCACACAAGGTGGGTTCTCCCCTCCCAACCAGGTTTTCTCCATACACAAAAGTCAGGATTCGAACCCTGATCACTTGCTTAAGGTGTCCGAGTCCCTTACCATTTGGATCAACCACATGTTGGTAAGTGGTATACCATTTTGAGACAAGTTATCTTTACATATTACCAGAGGTAATAACTATAGGCTTATTACTGCATTATTGCATTTCTAACAAAGCAAAACCTTCATTTACATACTTTTTGTAGGGGTGTGCAAAACCCGACCCGATCCTAAAACCCGTCCCAACCCGTGATGTTCGGGTCGGGTCTGACCCTAACCCGCAGAAGAGAATGGACGAACCCGCGTCCCACTTTGTGACCCGGTGCCGTGTTAGGGACGGGCCCGGGTTACCCAACCCGTTCCATATAATAAAAATCTACTTTCATCCCTCCCTAGAATAAGTTTCACGCTCGGTCACTAAGAAAGAAGTATGAAGTAAATTACTAAACTTCTACTCTCACATCTCACGTCTCATACTAGCCCAATTGGTGACTTTTAGGAAGCATTTTGTGACTTTTATGACATTGAAAGAATCTTGTTTGATGAGAGTATTTTGTATTTAACAATGTGGCTTCGGTAACATGAGCATCAAGTAAGCATCAAGCTAAAGGAATTATTTGTTGATATTTTATAACATCTAATTTTGAATAAATTGGTGACTTTTAGGTAGTATCTTTTGCTGATATTTTACCGTATAAAAAAATTTAACATTTTCCCACTCATAGAAATTTTGTTTACAAATAATCTATTTAAATTCGAGTTAATCCGATCCCGTCCCATTTAGACCCGGTCGTAATATAATTGGGTTCCTTCGGGTCTAGGGACGGGTTCGGGTTCAAAAATTTGATTATATCAATGTTTAGAACCGGATAAGGGATTAGCATAACCCATCCCAACCCGTCCCACGCTCACCCCTATCTTTTTGTTCTCCTTAGGCATATCCAATTATTGTTAAAAAAAAATTGAGAAATTCGTGAAGCAGGTCAAAAATATAATTTTATTATTATTTCAAGAGTCCTTAACTTTTCGAATTTTCAATGGTTAGCCAGACCCTAAATCCACACCATCACTGCCATTGTCGTAACAACTAACAACTTTGTGACTTAATGCTAACCACTTACTCTAAAGCACCACCATGAGTGTCGAGCGCATGACTCCAGAGCACCGCTGCCTCAGTTTCTTTGCTGAACAAGAATTAGAACGAGATTGCCGCCGGAGAACCCCATTGAACCAAGTCGCTGCCCATTCCCTTGAACGCATGTGAGGGAGGAAAAGGCGCAATGGCTGCAGTTGGCAGCCTCGGAGGGGAAGATGCGCGATTGGACGGTGGTCGAGTGGTGGCGGCTCACAGAGGTTCTTGTTCTGTGGTCGGAGCGGAAAAGGATGAACAAGAATAGGATCTGGGCGGACAAAGGGAAAAAATAAGCAGACGAAGGATGAACAAACCCCAAAAGAAATTAATTTTCGTTTTTAGGACAGTTTCAGATCAAACTGTTTATACACAATTTTCAAGTCTTGATCATTATTTCCTGCTATCTGTTGTTAATTTTCATAGCCATGGGCTCAAAGGCTTTGCGACTCCAGGACTGCAATTTTTATTTTTTATTTTTTTATTTTTTTATTTTTCCAATAGCAAGCCTTGAGACAAGAATGAAGCCATATTGCAATATAGGATGAAAATGCAGTGGGGCGTGGGGATATGGCGAGGGAGGTGGGGTGAACTTGGGATGAACATGCCTCTAAGTTTTAATCTATTTTTTCTTAAACTTTTGCAGAGTCTGTGCGTAGGTTGTTGGGTGGTGGGTAGGAATTGGCTACCGATGATGGGATTTGGGGTTTGGGCAAACTATTGGAAATTTGAAAAATTAAACACTCTTAAAATAATAAAAATATTACAATTTAGTCTTGTTTCATGATAAAGCACTTGTTCATGCTTGTAAACTCTATCATTGAATAGAAACATTAATATTTCTCCATGCTTATCTTTACTTGAACTTCAATCAACAATGGAAACTCTTCTATCCCTTTCCTTTCTCTTTATGCCTTTAACTTTGATGGAAATCACGAGACTTTCTTTCTAGGCAGAGACAGGGAAATGTTTCATTTCCTTCCCATTTATAATTGCTTCCATCAAGCAATACATCATTTCATTCATAAGACTCATCCTCAAGAGTCATAGTCATTCATTCAAATGTTAAACAATATATCCTTTCATTCAAATATTAAACCACCACTAATATTTGTCACACAGGAGACATTAATTCTTACATTCTGTGGTTTAATAAGAATCAATCATAATACACATAAGTAAGGACAAATGTTTCATACATTTGTTACATCATAAGTGATATTTTAGAATAAGAACTAATAAGAGTCATGACGATCATATATCCCTATTTTGACATAGTTCCTTCCATGTACTACTATATTAGTCTTCTTCCTAACATGACACTTTCACGGGAAGTACATAATATGTCTAACAATAATATCATTTTAAAGACTGATCATGTTTTCAACTTCATCATTCATAGATGTGCACACAGAAGTTTGAAAACAAAGTATTCAAAAACTTATACATTAATAAGCTTAGCGTGTCATACATACATCATTAATGAATTAAAAACATAATTTAACATTCGCTAGCAGATATAATGTCCATTCTTTCAACATGACCAGTAAATGCTTTGGGCGGTAACATTTTTGTTAAAGGGTCGACAATCATAAGTTCAGTGCTAATATGATCAATTAACACTCTTTGTTTCTGAACTTCTTCTTTAACGGCAAAGTACTTTATTTCCATATGCTTAGCACCCTTAGAGTATTTATCGTTTTTAGAAAAGAAGACAACTGCGGAATTATCACAATAAATTTTCAGCGGCTTGGCAATACTGTCGACTATTCCAAGTCCTGAAATAAATTTCTGTAGCCAAGTAGCCTGAATAGTGGCCTCAAAGCATGCCACAAATTCAGCCTCCATAGTGGATGCAGCAGTGACCGACTGCTTCGCACTCTTCCATGATATTGCTCCTCCGGCTAAAAGATATACGTAACCAAAAGTGGACTTTCTTGTATCCACACATCCAGCAAAGTCTGAATCTGAATATCCAACCACCTCAAGGTGATTAGATCTCCTATAAGTAATCATGTAGTCCTTCGTTCCTTGCAAGTATCTTATAACTTTCTTTGCAGCTTTCCAGTGGTCCATTCCTGGATTATTCTGGTATCTACCCAGCATTCCAACTGCAAAACTTATATCTGGTCCCGTGCATGTCTGAGCATACATCAAACTCCCAACAACAGATGCATAAGGAATATTTTCCATCTATTTCTGTTCCAAATCATTCTTTGGACATTGCATGAGACTAAACTTGTCTCCTTTCTGAATCGGAACAGGAGATGTTGAGCACTTGTCCATCCTAAATCTCTCTAAAACTTTATAAATATATGCTTTTTGAGACAAACCTAACAATCCAAGTGATCTATTCCGGAATATTTCTATTCCGATCACATAGCTTGCCTCACCCATATCCTTCATTTCAAAATTGTTAGAGAGAAAGTTCTTGGCTCACTTAACAGACCAAGATCATTAGTTGCAAGCAAGATATCATCAACATACAGAATCAGAAATATAAACTTACTCCCACTGATCTTCAGATATATACACCGGTCAACAGTGTTTTCCTTAAATCCAAAAGAAACAATAGTATCATTGAACTTAAGATACCATTGTCGGGAAGCTTGTTTAAGTCCGTATATTGATCTCTTAAGTTTACATACCATGTGTTCTTTTCCTTTCTCTATGAATCCCATTGGTTGATTCATATAAACATCCTCGTCTAGGTTCCCATTTAGAAAGGCAGTTTTCACATCCATTTGATGCAACTCTAAATCATAATGAGCTACCAATGCCATGATAATTCTGAAAGAATGTTTCTTGGAAACTGGTGAAAACGTTTCTTTGTAATCAATGCCATCTTTCTGAGTAAAACCTTTAGCAACAAGTCTGGCCTTGTAACGTTCAAGGTTGCCATGAGAGTCACGCTTAGTCTTAAAGACCCATTTACACCCAACTCTCTTGCAACCTTCAGGCAATTCTACGAGGTCCCAAACATCATTCTGTTCCATGGATTTAAGCTCATATTTCATGGCATCTAGCCATTTACCAGCATTATCACCATTCATGGCTTGTGAAAACAAAACTGGATCATCACCAATTCCCAAGTCATTTTCTGACTCTTGTAAATATACCACATAATCATTCGGTATAGCAGATCTTCTTTCTCTTTGGGATCTTCTTAGTGCTATTTCTTGTGGTTGTTCTATTATAGGTTCATTGTCAACCTCGGGAACATTAATTTGTTGTTCTTCTTGATTATTATACGGTTCAACAATTTGAGGAACAACAACTTGAGCAGTAGGAACACAAGTCAAAGGAACTTGTATTCTTACTTCATTAATCTCCACATTTCGTGAAGCTTCACTCCCATTGGTTTCACCACTCTCAATGAACCTAGCATTCTCAGTTTCAACAATTCTTGTACTATGGGTAGGACAATAAAGTCTAAACCCCTTAGACTTTTCTGGATAACCAATGAAATATCCACTGATTGTTCTTGCATCCAGTTTCTTTTCCTGTGGATTATAAATCCTTATTTCTACCTGGCAACCCCAAACATGCAGGTGCCTTAAACTAGTTTTCCTTCCAGTCCACAGTTCAAAAGGTGTCTTTGGAACTGCCTTACTAGGAACCCTGTTCATCAAATACATGGCAGTTTTTAAGGCATACATCCACAATGATAAGGGTAAATATGCATTACTTAACATACTCCTAACCATATCCATTAAGGTTCGGTTACGCCTTTCCGATACACCATTTTGTTGTGGTGTACCTGGCATTATGTATTGAGCACATATGCCACGCTTTTCTAGGAATTTAGCAAACGGACCAGGGTGTTGTCCATTTTCATCATACCTTCCGTAATACTTCCCACCTCTATCAGACCTTATGATTTTCACCTTTCTGTCCAATTGCCTTTCAACTTCATTTACATAAATTTCTAAGGCATTCACCACTTGAGACTTCTCATGCAGTAAATAGACATGTCCATAATGTGAAAAATCATCAATAAAGCACTACAAAAAAAAAACCTATTTAGCGACCGAAGATTTCGGTCGCTAAACATGATAATTCGGTTGCTATATTGTGTAGCGACCGAATTAGCAACCGAATTAAGGGGGTAGCAGAAACCCTGGTGGCTAAATGTTTAGCGGCCGAATTTGTATTTCGGTCGCAAATTTGCGACCGATATTTCGGTCACAAAATTATATATTTCGGTCGCTGTATAGTTGGTCGCAATCGAATTTGGTGACTGATATTCGGTCGCTATTTCGGTCGCAAATTTTGAATTTTTTTTTTATAAAAATTTTCCTGTAACTTAATCCTACCGACCAAATTTTCCTGTAACTTAATTCTGATATAAACAAAATACACCAATTTTTTTTTGAATAAATAGAAAACGTAAATACGATGTACTAACGATCCAAAACACCACGGTCAATATGATCAAGAAAACACATACATTAATTAACGCAAGTTTAATAATTGTTTATAAAAAAAGTTTAATAATGTACTAATTAACGATTAAAACATAAAAACACACCACAGTCAATAGGTACTAATCAAAATATCAAAACTCATCAATCTTCCAAAGAGATGAACATGTAGAAGCGATAACCCTCAAGGTACTTAAACTTTGCCAATGCACCAGTGGACAACAAATACAACTCCTTGATACCATTTGTATCTGTTACAAAATATGGGCGATCCTCATGGATTACTATATTCACATTGAACAGATTTCCGCATTTGTCTTCAATAGTCACAACACGCGGTATTTCTTGTCCCCAACGACGGTAGAATGATCGCGGGATTGAAATCAAATCCTGCAAATACACAAGAACAATTTAGTAATGATTAGTTTATGCCTTAACCATCATTACGTGAATCCGATCGTTATTATTAAGTTGATGAGATACTGTACCTGGTCTAAAATGATGGTTGTCTCAAAACATTTAGTCGGGTCCATTTTCTGATAAAACGATAAGGAAAACAAGTCATATGTCTAAACTTCATCAAGTGATAATAAGAAAATATGGAAAGATCCATGTAGCATACTAGCATGTTAAAATAGAACAAAGAAATGCAACTTCACATGCAACTTTACAGATTAGCAAACATAGTAGTTTTCAGGAAAGCAGATGCTTTTACGTCGTTTTGAAGGATGGTCATAGAGAGGACTTTTCCTACTGGAAATGCCTAGATAACCTAGTAAGGATGGTCATCAACAACTATTTTTGGAAAGCTCAATTGCCTAGTGAAACAAATGAGTAGAAAACCAGTGTTGCTTTCATAATATTGTGTACAGAGCTGCTTTCTAATGTGAATAATGTTTGAATGATGACGGTACGTCATGTGCCTGGCAAATTGTGCCCCACCCTTCATTTTATCTAACCATATACTTAATACTTCATTATCTAATTTCATCATTCATACATAAGTAGATATACCTCATTATCCTCAATATGACCCAGTGGGTGTCATTGCCATTGCACACTATATTTTACCAAGTCAAATCAGCACTACAAATGAAAGAAATACACGAATGCATCTGCCAAAAGAAAAGAAATACAAAAAAGATAGCTTTCCACCTGCTTGCAGCAAGACAACCCCTTTATTGTTGTTCAATTGTAATGCACCCAATTTACCCACTCACCTCAAGCATTCCCTAGCAACACCCAAGCAATTCATGCAACATTTCCAAATACATAGTATTCAAAACCACCAAAGTCACTTTCATTCCAATCCTCATTCTTTGGAGGTGTTTTAATTCATGGTGAACCATAGTTGCAAAATAAGTCAAGTAGTTGGGAACATGCAGAAATTAGAGCAAAGGAAAATTACTTTTCTCAAGTATGCTTAGTAAAGATGTATTTGGGTTCACTATCCTAATCATCTCACAGTTGAAACAACAATGTACTTGAGTAATCTAAATAAGAGAAAGCTAACTTATATTATCTATCCAATAAGTTATTTAAATCAATATACCCCTACTGTCAAAATTTCTCTACTCTGGATTTCACTAGAACAACATCAATGATTAATTTGACAGCATAAATACCCATACCGACAGAACTTCCCTAAACCCTAACCTGAGACAGAATTGATCAGAGGAGACTGTGGGGCTGGTGGTTGCGCAAACAGAACCCCTTGAGATGGTGGTGGTGGCCGAAGGAGGAAGTGACAACACCTGAGAGAGACATTGAGAGAAACTGAGACAAAGAGAACCGAGTAAGAGAGAGAGAAAGAGATACACAGAGAGAGAAGATGAGACCTTACCAAAGAATGAGGTCACGGTGCTACAGTGGTGGTCGTGGTGGCGGTGGTGGCACGGTGCTGTTGGGAGAAGGAAGAGAGAGTGAGAGACAGAGAAGGAGAAACACACAATGAGAAGGATAAGGGGAGAACCTTACCAAGTGGTGGCCGGAGGAGGACGAGACGGTGAGAGGTGGTGATGCGCGGCCGGAATAGGGACGGGGCGGCACGAGAGAGAGTAGAAGAAAAGAGAGAAATAGGGGAAGAGAGAAAGGAAATCGCGATTTAGGGATTTCATTTTTAGCGACCGAATTAAATCGGTCGCTAAATGGGTTAATTTGAAAATTGAACTCATAAATTTAGCGACGGATTTTTAAATCGGTTGCTAACACGCGCTATTTTAATTTTTTTTACGTGCCGTTTAGCGACCGAATTAATATCGGTCGCAAATATAAATGAAGTTTAACCGTTGCATTTAAATCGGTCGCCAGTTCGGTCGCTAAAAAGTCATAAATTTGACTTTTACTTTCCTATATTTAGGAACCGAAATAGCGACCGATAACTCTGCTACGCTCTATTTTGGTCACTATTTCGGTCGCAGTATCAACACTAATCAGTGTTTCATGTAGATCCTATAATCGGTCGCCATTTCGGTCGCAAAAAGCAACCAAAAAAATCGGTCACTATTTTCGGTCGCTAAATAACCTTTTTTTGTAGTGAAGGTGATAAAGTATTTTTCCTTACCGAAAGAATTAACATCAAAAGGTCCACATATATCAGTGTGAACTATCTCAAGAAGCTGGGTGCTTCTTGTGGCGCCTTTCTTTGTGTGTTTTGTTTGCTTTCCTTTAACACAATCCACACAAATATTAAGGTCAGTAAAATCCAAATCTGGAAGGACTTCATTCTTTATAAGTCTTACCATTCTTTCCTTAGAAATGTGACCCAAGCCCTTATGCCACAAATAAGCAGAACATTCATTCACTAAACCACGTTTAGTGCCAACATTATGATGCAAGGTCATAAGTGTTTCAGCATATAGATTATCAAGATTCAATCTATATAAACCATCAATAAGTATACCAGATCCAATCATAAATGTATGCTTATACAAACTGAAACATCCATTACCAAACTTAAAAGAGTATCCAGCAACATCAAGTTTAGACAAAGAAACTAAATTCCTAGAAATATATACATACAAAGTTTCAAATAAATCTAAATGATGTCCAGTGTCAAGGATCAAACGATAAGTCCCGATAGCTTCCACTGGAACTTTCACTCTATTCCCCATGAATACAAACTTCTCATTTGGGCTTATGGTTTGGATCGTAAGAAATCCCTGCATCGTATTAGAAACATGAGTCGTACATCCAGAATCAATCCACCAAGTATTATGAGGAACTTCAGTTAAATTTGATTCGAAACATACATAAGCATTAAGCTCACCTTTCTTTTCGAACCAAGTCTTACGTTTGGGGCAATCCTTATGGAAATGTCCAGATTTCCCACATAAATGACATTTGTCATTCTTTCCTTTCTTCTGGATCTTAACAGAGGACTCATTTATCTTTAGTGGTTCTTTCCCCTTTCCATGTTTCTTATCAGCATTCTTACCAGCTCCTTGATGGTTCACATAATGGATTGAGTGACTTCCTTGATTCTTAAGTCCTGTTTCCTCTTGAACCAACATACTGTGCAATTAATGCACATTCCATTTATCTTTCATGGTGTTGTAGTTCATTTGGAATGGACCATAATCAAACGGGTACTGAGTTCAAAATGAACTGCACAAGGAAATTCTCATCCACTTCCATTCCCAATGACTTAAGTCTTGCTGCAATATTTATCATTTCGATAACATGCTCATGCATAGTACGAGAACCATCAAACTTCATGGTGGTTAAGGTACTCATTAATGTCCCAGTAAGAGACTTGTCAACAGTTTGGGAGCGCTCTTCCACATTCTTCATAAATTATTTTGCACTTTCAGTTTTAAGAAGAGAAGACTTAATGTTACTTGTTATGCTCATTCACATAAACATCAAACTTAGTCTGTTTGACTTTTCCCAAGTCTTAAAATGAGTCTTCTCTTCATTGCTACTAGCATCAGTAATAGTAACAGGCTTCTCAACTTGATGAGCCAAATCAAGATCTATTACACCAAGGTGAAATTGGATTTGTTCACTCAATTCAGAGAAGCTCAGCCCATTAAATGTTGGAACAGACATAGCATGCGAATGTAAAGACATAGGAACAGATACTGCAATTAACACATGCTTCACATTAATGCTTTGAGTTATAAAATAACATACAATCAAATTCAGACAATAAACATTAAACATTCAATGCACATTAATGTTCTCCTTTGGGTGATACATCAATGCACAACAAACATAATGATGCTAATACAATCAACATTATTAGGCAATGAAATATGCACTAACTAGAAATATTTACTATCTTTGGACATATAAATAAAACTAATAGTACATTCACAACACCAACAATCATGTCCATTAATTATAAGAACAACTAATCAACCTTTGGGTGATCCATAAATGCCTTATAACAATGAACTTCAAGTTACCCATAAACTAACAATCATCATGTCATTTATAGCATCACATTCTATGGGTAATTGAAATAAATCATCATTCATTTGGAATTAAATAAGCTTTCATATTTGACCGCTTTGGCGATTAACAAATCTATCATACACTTAATTCCAAAAATACATACTTCACAATAATTCAGGAATATAAAATTCCACATTCTAAGCATATTGATTTCAATTCAATACCATATCTGTATATGGCGTGAATACCATTACAATTAAATAGACAATACATCTTTGTCTTTCATTCTTAAAAGTTCACGCACGGGAGACTTCATTTTCCGTGAACATTACATTTGGTTTCAAAAATTGGTATTTGAAATTACGTACAGGAAAACCACTTTATTCAAATAGATGATATTTGAAAAGCATTTAAAAATTAGAAGTAATTCATATATGCAAAATGAAAATACACGGGGAAGCGTCATCAATCATCACGGTCCCGAATTGAGAAAGTACAAGAAGATTATGCAATTCATTCACATAGGACAAAAGACATATACTTTCATTCCTTTGATCCCTTCTCATTCATAGTAGCACCGAAAAAACATCAATAAGTGAGCAGAAAATCATAATTTAAAATCCTAATTTTCATAATTAGGGTTCATGCAAATTGGGAATTCAAACATCATCAATGGAAAACTATAAATTCCCTAACACATGCTCTGATACCACATGTAAACTCTATCATACATGAGTCATTAATAAGGATCTTAAGAATTCATAGTCTTCACTAATAGGATGAATAGAAACACTAACATTTCTCCATGCTTAAATGTTAATACTTCTTTACTTGAACTTCAATCAACAATAGAAACTCTTCTATCCCTTTCCTTCCTCTTTATACCTCTAACTTTGATGGAAATTAGAAGACTTTCTTTCTAGACAGAGATAGGAAAATGTTTTATTTCCTTCTCATTTATAATTGCTTCCATCAAGCAATACATCCTTTCATTTATAAACAATATATCCTTTCATTCAAATATTAAACAATCACTAATATTTGTCACACGAAACATTAATTCTTACATCACTTGATAAGCTACTTCACCATAGCCTCCACCTACTAGCTGTAAAAGTTTAATTTAGTCATAATTCTTATTTTTTGTAAAAAAAAAAAAACCCACGCACACAACAAAAGTTATAGAATTTTAAAAATTGAGAAGCACATGGTTTTTTATTTTATTTTTGGCAAGAGACATTGTTTTGAACAAGCTGACGATGGCTGTGGGTCAGGTCCACCCAACTTCACGTGGGTCGCCTGTTCAAAATATCCATCCCACTTTTCACTTTTGGGCAAGATGACATTCTCAGTGTGGATGCTCAAAATCTGTCCGAAGTTGACCTTCTGGAATCGGAGGCATTGACTCTAATCTCCCACTTTTGAAATTTTTAATGTTATCCCAACAAGCTAATACAGGGTGTACATGAAAGATTATTGTCACACTTGTAATTATTTATTTCTTAAAAGTTAATCATAAATCAATTATAGCTATAGACATTAAACTTCAATTCTTTATTTGAAGCTAACAAACAACGTTAATTATCACGATTCCAGCTAAGGTTAACAGCATTATCATGCACGTACGTACTAAACAAGAAGAAAGTAAACGCTAAATTGAAGATCTGAAAGTAAAGTCGTAATTCAAGTAGAAAGTACTAAACATATACCAAACTGTACATGTACATTTTCTTAAGGGAAAGTTATACATATTTATTATTTTCATATGTGCAAATGCATATCTATAAGTAAAACCTGAAACCAAATACCAACGAAAACTAAAAAGGAACGCTTCTTCCCATTAACTAATGCTTTGGTAATTCACCTTTAACAAAAACAAAATTGAGAACGACAGAAGATAAGATAAATAAACCAGATTAATGTTATCTATCTTCATCCTTTTCATATTGTACTGAACTTCCTCCAAAATCAATTCATCAAACAATGAGGCAATAGGCAATAGCATCTCTCACAAAGCCTCCAACTTCTCAGTCTCAGCACTTTCCTTCAAAAAGTTGAGGCGAGACTGCTTGGTTTGCTTGCCAACTGCTAGAGAAAGTAAAAAGATAAAAAGTCAGCTTTCTTTGGCTAAGTAGTGGAATCAGAAGAAAATACAAACACTATTTCAATACCTTCTGTTTTGTTTTGGTTATTGGATGCAAGCACAGAAGATTTCCACTCCTCATAATCATGTTTTTCCATTTGTTTGCGTTTTTTATAACTTGAAATCTGGAAATAGAATTCCATGGTCAAGATTTTAGCTAACATAAATTAAAAGGGAAGACTTCAATATTCATAAAAGTTGGAAGTCACTTTACATCATGATATTCATGAAAAAGAAAAATTACTAAAGCAGATACATGTATCATCATAACAACATAATGGAGAAAGTAAATAGTGGGGAATTTATTTTTGGAGCACAACGGAAGGAATTCAACTGCAGATTCTGGAGCACGCATTTAAACTTATTATGAGATATTAAGTTACTTAGATTCTAAAATGATGTTCTAGTTGGATAACTTGACAATCACCTGGTGCCTAATTTTTTATGGGCTATTTTAAGTGACTAATTTAGCTCTATCCTCCGTGTCAAAGACTTCAGTCCCCAGTTAGTGCAATGTGGCCAAGCATCTACCATTTACAGCAATACATGGAAGAATTATTAAAGAAACCTGGTACCTAATATATTTTGGATTGAAGTGACAAAAGGGGGGAACCTTGGTATCATAAATCAATATAATGAAACTATCAAAAAAGGACTTAGCATCTACATTTGGAAAGAAAGTCCAATGATTAGACTATTGGAGGCAAAAGAGAAACTAGCGAGTCAATTAAATTTTAGAGTTATCTATAATGATCAGATCAGTGTGGAGTCCCCTTAAAAAAAGGTAGCAAAAAATTGTAGAGTTGAGATTTGTATGAAAAATCATATGAAAACCACATCCTTGATCCTTGAATTTCTAGCCCCAATTTAAGAGGATAACAAATTGACTTCAAAAAGAAATAATATACTCGTGCAAGTTGTAAAGAGAGATAAGTCAATAGTACCTCTGCCCCATCATCAGACAAATAGCCACCATCCTCAGCTTTCCTTTTACCTGGTAAAACATCAAGCAGATCTGCACAAAGAGATACAGAAGCAAAATTTTAAAAAAAAAATAGTGCTAAATAGATATTCATAGAGAGAGAAAAAAAGGACTAAATGGGACTTTAAGCAATACATCCTGCTCAATTGATAAGGCAAAATCATTGACAAATGAGATACACCTCTATTTGACTTTACTTCTCTAGGATCTTTCTTTTCTTTAGCAACCCCAAATACATCATGGCATAAGTCCTTCATAGTAGTAGAAACCTGCAGCAATAATTCACAATCAATTTGAAAGCATTCATATTAGACACGACTAATAAAGGCATCATATCATATAATACACATTGATCATTGAAAATATACATTCAATAGCACTTACACTAGAAAATTCAGATTCAGATGCACCACATAGTTCAATTAGTTTAAGCTTGTCCACTTTGAGCTGTACAACAAACACAGAACAGAATACAATAAGACAGGCTAAATCAAATCAGACATGGGAATAGAAAACAGGACGTAACTAGATATCTTGTTCTGTTCATTTTTCAATATCAAAATAGACCAAACACATTCCACTGAGTTTTGAACCAAACACCACCTTATAGCATTACAGATTATGCCAAACATACCTTTTGTTTCTTTGCACATAAATAAAAAGCAACTGCAGTAAATACAGGTCGAGTAAAATCAGCACTCGCGCGACGAGAGGCTGGCAAGGAAGAAAGAAACCGATCCTTATAACTGAACCAAACAAGAACAAACATATCTCAGTGCACACAAAAATCAAAACATATTGTGTTGTTATTGTTTACTCTCAAAAGCATTCCATCAAACACCTAGCAGATATAGATATACCATAACAAAACAATAACAGAAAAAATACTGAACTTACAGTTTGAGACCGTCACGAATAAAAGGTATGATTCGAACACAACCGAATTGAATCGCTAATTCTCTAACATCTAGCTTCATCCTACGTCACAAAAGAATCATCTACGGTTAGAATGAAAAATAAAATTAAAAAAAGAAAAAGAAAAAAAAAGATGGTTTCAAGAATCAAGAATTAGAAGAAAAACTCACTTAACTCCGAGACCATTGTGGAGTGAATTGTAGGATCTGATATAAGCCCTTTCGGACATTCCGCTTAACTTCACGGCACACGATCGATCAAACAGGACTCCGAGTCTGAACAATGTGAAAGCCCAAAAACTCATTAAACAGATTCAAGCAAAAAAAAAAAAAGAGAGAAAGAAAGAAAGAAATAAAGAAAGAAAGAAAGAAAGAAAGATGAAGAGGTATGATTAATGGAGATACCTGGTTGCGGCAATTTCTAAGCAGATAATTGCTTTGGCAACTTCGCCCTGTGAATAAATGAAAATGAAAAATGATTGGTTAGTTGGTTGGGAAATGGGAATGTGGATATTGGAATGGAATGAAATGAAAGAGAACTTACGACTCCGATGACAGAGGAATCGAACTGGAGATCGGAGAGGCGACGGAGCTCGGCGGCTTTTCGGATAACGAGTTTGGAATCGGAGAGTCCGAGTTTCTTTGCTATCGATGATAGATCCATTGTTTTGTTTTGTGTTTGCTGCAGAGAGTGAGTTGTTTTTTGTTGTTTTCCGAAGAATGAGTTTTGAGTTCAGATTTGGATTATGAAGGGAGCGGGGAAAATGGAAATGGAAATGAAAATGGTGGGAGGAATGAGCGGGAAGAAGAGGATGTGATTATATTGTGATTCGTTTTTGAAAATATTTAACGCGCGCACTGTTTTACCGCCAAAGATTTGGCGCCTGTTTGATCACGTTTTACGCCCTTTCGCGGCGTTTTAAACGTTGCGTCTGTTTGCATGACAACACTCTTTTGCTTTGAGAACAACAATGAGCAAATTATGAATTACTGTTATGAAAAATACAATAAACTAATAAAAATTTATAAATTACTGAGATAAGGTTATTTATCAAATACTTCCATCTTCGTCAAATAAGTTTATCCTCCATAATTAACATTTCGCTCTTACTAAACAAAGCCAAAATATAAAAAAAAGTTTGTTTGATTTGTCAAACCCGTTAACGGATAGCTTATAGCAGATGAAAAAGTAGCCTCGTTTGATAATCATTTTTAAAATTAGTATATAGCGTTTTTTCACTAGCGTATGACGCTTTTTTCCACACGCTACTTGAAGTAGCGTTGGAGCTTATAGCGTATAGCTTATCATTTTTTCTTCAATTTTTATCCCTATTATCTTAATTAAATTTCTCACTTATCCTTAGCTAATAAAATAAATACATTAATAATTTAACATAGTATATAAATAAAAATTAACTTCATTACTTAAATTTATATTTAAGATAAAAAAAATTATTTTTATCTATAAAAAATAAAAATTACATAAAAAATAAAAATAAAAATTTTAATTCTTTAAATGATAAATAACTTAAAATAAATTAAACTGCTAAAAGAGATAATTATTTTAAATAATATATATATATATATATATATATATATATATATATATGTGTGTGTGTGTGTGTTAAGACTATATCTTTGACATCACTGATTTTGATGAATCCAAAGAAAGAATGATTTAAGTGAACCTTTTGAAATCCACTAATATGTGTATTAAGTGTGCAGATCATCATAAAGCAATAGTATCATGACAAAGAAACAAAGTTTTGAAGATGCGTCTGAAACTACAACTCAACTGAAAGGCTATCGATTCACATATATTCAAATATCAAGAATATTCCCTGATGATTTCAAATAAAGAAATTCGATTTCAGAAGCTCAAAGCATCAATTCGCATTTGAAATACCTTTTGTTGCAAAAGGTAAAATGAACTTTACTTCGTCGCAGACCTGTATTGCACAAATAAGGAAGTTGCGTTGCCCAAGTCTGAAAAGCAAACTTCCTAGAAGGTCACCCATTCCAGAATTGCTCAAAGTCAAGCACGCTTAACTAAGAGTTCTTAAGTGATAATCTTCCGAAAAGAAGATGCATCTTGTTGGTATAGGTAATACCAATCAATTCATATAAGTCATCCTCAACTGTATAGCCTCATACCTACACAATCTCAGGATCCCTCACATTCCAGTGTTTAATCGGTTCATTCATGTGTCCCTCCGCCTAGAAGCCTGCCAAGAGTCGCTCCTTGTCTGTGCCTTCTTGCACCGGCGAACACTCCCCGCCTTCGTCAGCCCCGGGTGTCACATGCCCACCAGCTTCGGCTTGGTTCGTCCCCGAACCACACCGTACTGGGAGAGGTGCTGCTCTGATACCATTTGTAACAACACGAGTCTTTTCAGCGTGTTTTGTCCTCATTCACACGCTTCCTAGGAAAACTTCCCAAGAGATCACCCATCCCAGAATTACTTCAAGTCAAGCACGCTTAACTGTGTAGTTGTTAAGTGATAGGCTTCCGAAAAGAAGATGCATCTTGTTGGTATAGGTAGTACCAATCAATTCATACAAGTCACCCTCAACTGT
Organism: Sophora flavescens; assembly: GCA_030762895.1. NCBI lineage: Eukaryota > Viridiplantae > Streptophyta > Magnoliopsida > Fabales > Fabaceae > Sophora > Sophora flavescens. Next base: position 133,714,276 of record CM061065.1, read on the forward strand.
ATAGTCCTATACCTACACAGTCTCAGGATCCTTCTCATTCCGGTGTTTAATCGGTTCATTCATATGACACTCCGCCTAGAAGTCTGCCAGGAGCCGCTCCTTGTTCGTGCCTTCTTGCACCGGCGACCACTTCCCACCCTCGTCAGCCACGGGTGCCACAGAATCAAGCTGCACTCTGATAAAGCAATGCCAGTCTATACGTTCAACTTGTCTTGAAGCTCTCCAACGATCATAAACGTTAAATGCAAGTTCAGAACGACTATTTGGTATTAATGAATGAAGAACAAAAGCACTCATTTGAAGAACTCTCCATAACGGATTTATTACTTTTGAGTATAAATAGAAGACTTTGAAGGCTATTGAAGACACACACTTGAAACCATTTACGCTCAATACTCTCTTCGCATTCAAAATCTCTCTTAATTTCTTCATAAAATACTTCTCTACGCAAATCATTCATAATTATTGAGAAGTCTTTATTGCGATCATACCTACCTTAAATACTTATTCACTCACTGATTGTTAGTTGGTTAATCTGCAAAGTTGTAATCTGTGAAGCTGCTACTTCATTTAAACTCTTACTGCTTGTAGAGCCTGAAGAGGCTTGCTGAAATAATTCTTGTTTGAGCCTGAAGAGGCTAGGTGTGCAAGCAATACTTGTTAGTTGAGCCTGCGGAGGCTAAGTGTGCAAATAATACATTATGTAACCTAATCAATTATAGTGTTAATACTTGGTGAAACCAAGGACTGGACGTAGCCCAAGGTTTGGGGTGAACCAGTATAAATCTGTGTCTCCTTTTCTAACTTAATATTATCAGTTTGATTTATATTAACTGTGCTAACTGGGTTGAAAAGTTTTCTCTTATCCTGTTTTACATCAGACGCATCATTGTGTATGAGTTGTTTTTGATCTAAAGTTTTGCATTTTTAGAAAAGTTAACTAAAACACAATTCAACTTGTATTTTATATCAGTTGGTATCAAAGCTTAACCTCTAGGTTGAGCACTTAATAATGTTAAGAAAAGATCATGTTGAACATAAATCATGACTGCTGGAGCTACCACAAGCGGAAGCAACTCTGGTGAAGGAGCATCCATGTCCAGACCTCCATTCTTTGGTGGAGAAAATTATATCTATTGGAAAGAAAGATTCCAATGGTTCATCATGTCAACAAACTCCGATCTATGGGATGTCCTTACTGAAGGTCCCTACACTCCAAAGAATGATGATGACACTGACAAACATAAAGCTCAGTGGACTGCTACAGAAAAGACTAAATGGGAGTTGAATCATAAAGCAAGGTATTCCTTGATGTGCGCCCTAAGTCGAGGAATTTGAAAAGGTCCATGCATGTACATCTGCTGAAGAAAGCTGGGATACTCTAGAAATAACCCATGAAGGATCAACAAAGGTGAAAGAAACAAAGATAAATATGCTTGTACGAAAGTATGAGTTATTCACCATGGAAGAAGGAGAGAGCATTACTCAAATGATAGGAAGATTTCAGACCATCACAGATAATCTGAAATCACTGGGAAAAACATACACCAATACTGACAAAGTTGGCAAAATTCTAAGGAGTCTGCCCAAACAATGGAGACCTCTAGTTACAACGATAACTCAAGCCAAAGATCTCACAACGCTTCAAATGAGTGATCTTCTTGGAACTCTACAAGTTCATGAACAAGAGATAAATAAAGATAGCTCAACAAAGAAAGGAAAATTCATTGCTCTCAAAGCTGAGAAAACTTCTTCAAAGGCTCTCAAGGTTGAAGAATCTGATCCATAATCAAACGCTTCTGAAGAAGATTCTGATAGTGATGATGAAATGTCACTACTATCTAGAAAAATGAGGAAGCTATGGAAAAAGAAGAATTTCATAAAGGATAAACCTTTCAAGAAGTTAAATAAAGAAAATTACTTCAAAGAAAACAACAGTTCTGATAAGAGTCTATTGTTTGTTATGAGTGTAAGAAGCCAGGACACATCAAATCCGAATGTCCTCAGTTACAAAAGCAACCCTTCAAAAAGTGTTATAAAAAGAAAAATAAAGTTATGACTGAAGTTGACACAGGGAAACACAAGAAGGGAGGGTTGAATTGTGTCTCTTAACAGTTTTTCGAAAAAGCCTTTTCTCAAACCTTTTCAAAGTAAAACGATAGAACAAACACACGAACTAGAAAACATTTTTAAAGAGTTAACAAACTCAGATCCAAAACCCCACTGTTAGTATACCCAAAAAGCTTAAAAGGATAGAGATTAGAAAATTCACACAAGTGATTTATCCTAGTTCACTCTCTTCCAACCAAGAGCTACGTCCAGTCCCTTCTACCTAGGGTTTTCTTCACTATTCTTCAAATAGATTACAAGTATTCAACACCTCTTCAAGCTACAAGTATTCTTTCTCTACCAATCCTCTTCAGGCTCTAACTCTAACAAAGAGATTTAAGATTTTGATCCATGAATTCACTATGTGTGAGAATATGAAATTTTAAGATCAGGGAGAATACAACTGAAAATATTCAAATGAAATTTTATCAGAGATTTGGCACTTTGAAAATTTCACAGTATCAAGCTGTTTCTTCTCTCAGGGTCATCTACTATATATAGACATCTTCATCTTTTCTGCAACGGTCTTGAGTAAATATCCGTTTAGAGATAGCATTAAATGCTTGGATTCGTTGAGACTGATAACTTGATATGCTTCATGGAGAAGTGCTCTAGTTTATCATAGGAATGCTCAAAGTAGAGATGTCACTTCCCTGTGGTACCGAAGGTTGCTTTCTGACTTTCCTTCTTTGTACTTGGTTTACAGTTTACAGCAACATAGTTGACAGAGTACAAAGGTTTATGTTCTCGATGGTACTGTGTTTCTATTCTCAAGAAACAATGAGTTTAACAAATTAAGCAGCAAGGGAAATAGACATATATTCTCTTGAATTAAATAAACAATCATCTGAAAAAAATACGTTTAAGCTTAGACTGGTTCACTTTTAATAGCTAGTAGACGCACAAGTCTTTGGACTTGCAGAAATTAACTTATCAGTGGACGGGCTCGTCTAATGATACTGCGTCTATAGACTCTTGTCTAGTTCCAATTTTTTGGACATGCTTTACTTAAAGACTCGTCTACTGACGTGGCGTCTAGAGAGACCTCTCGTCTATTATCAAGTCTTTGGACTTAGTGTTTATCTGAGAGTTGTTTATTGGCTCGTCTACTTGTCTTTTCTTAGACTTAGATATTCGTCTAGCATATATTACCTTTGCCAATATTTTAAGACCTCATCTAGCGATAACTTAACAGACTCAGAATTTTACCAAGGATTGAAGACTCGTCTAGAGGATCAAATATAGAATCTGATATGATTCCATAACAAGGCGAAGATACTTTTTCTTCCCTGCCTAGTATCATTCAAACAGTCCAGCATTCTAGAACAAATAAGTTAGATCTTTGACAATACTTTACCATACAAATTTAACTTTTTTGTTAGCATCAAAACTTAAGAGATTATTTAAGTCAAATCCACTTTGATTCTAACAATATGATGGCAACACGGGAAGATCTTGATGGCAGTTCATCAGATGAGGATGCAGAAAGCGAGGAAGTGTAACACCCTAGTTTTTACACCTAGGATTAATTATTTTATTTGGATGTTTAAATTTATTATGTTGTGTGGTTTAGTTTGAGTAATTGAATTACTCTCTTCAAATTATTTTATTGGGTGCGTTAGCACTGACTCAATTCAGTGAATGCATGCTTACTAGACAATAATTACGTTATTGTCACAATATACCAGTACAGAAAAATATTTTTCATAATATGATTAAGAGAAAATCATTTTCATATTCTCATTCTATTTAATTTTAGAGTTAAAAATATTTTGGTTTGACATTTATCGGAGATTAAATTTTGGACTGAGTATTTTCTTAGTGGATCAGTTCAACTATTAATCTTTACTCTAATTTGAATTTCGAAATTATATCTTTATCAATCTTTATTTTTAGAATCCAAAAAGTAAAAACATGTTTATTTTAGGCCTAATATTTATCACTCATTTTGTACCTGTCACTAAGTAATTTGTTTAAAAACCCATTTTCTCTCTTTTCTGTCTCTCTTTCTCGATGCTATCTCTCTCTTTTCTTCTCCTTCTCTGCAACTTTTTCTTCTTCTTTCTTTCCTTCTTTCTTTTCTCTTCTTCCTCCTGACTCCATCTCTCTTCCTTCTCTCATCTCCCAAAACGCTGTTTTCCCTAAGATCAGTCGCACTGCCGCTTTGGAAGAACCTCCAACCACCACGACGTGGAGGAGAAGACGCAAGTTTCAGTCCTACGCGTTCCCCCTCTGTCCAGTCACCGTCATAAGCCGCGTGCGCCATCCCTGAGAGCGCCTCCGACCGCCGCACGACGTGGAGGAAGATACAAGACCGTGTCTGCCTCGTCCAGTTCTATCACATCGCCACCCTCCACCGCAGGAGCTCAGTCCGCCGCTCGCCGGAGCTGTTGTGATGCCGTCGCCACTGTACCCCAAGACAGCCACCGTGTCCTTCTCCTTCTTCCACCTTGGGTGAGTTGTTTCCCCTATGTTTTACTTCTCTTTCAAAACCCCCAAATGGATTTTTGAAACCCTAACCCTCTGATTTCAGATTTTAATCTTAAGATTTAAGCTTGTTTTATGAAATTAGGACTGTGAATTTGTGTTTCCCTAAACCAATTTCATTATTATGAGTTTTCCCTAAATTTTAATAAGGAGCCCTAAAACCCCAATTTGATTTTATTTGAATTTGGGTATGTTTTTGTGAAATTAATTATGATTTAGTGCAATTAGGACTCTTAATGGATGATTTCCAAAGTTCTTTTTCATGATCTTTTAATCAAAACAAAGTTTCCTTAAAGGGTATTGGGAAGCGTGAGCTTCAAACATGATTTTCTTTAAAAATAACCTTGTTTGGTAATTAGATTTAAGTGTTTAGATCAAGTTAGAATGTGTGTTTGATCATGTGAAATTGATTTCCTGATTTTTGGTTGTTGCGCGTTGTTGGATTCCCTCTCTGAGACGTTTGACACGGCTATGCTTGCTTGATGGAGTAGATATGAGCTAACGTGAGCATTAAGACGAGGATCCATTACTTGTCTTCAAAGGTAAGGGGAGTTTGCCTAGGGATATTCAATAATCGTGATGCATGTGTGTATGTGTTTAACTGGATATTTATATGTTAATTGAGCTTACTTGGATATCTGATGTACTTGAACTGTTATGCTATTATCTGATGTTGAACTGTACTTGTTCTAAATGTTATAATGCATATCTGTGATGAACTGCTTTCAACTGTGATATTAGCATTGAACTGATGATATATACTGTTGTTGATTGAAAGTTTGCTAAGCCAGACGTGTGTGTGTGCTCAACCGTTATAAGGATTAAAAACCTTAATAAGCTTTGAAGATGAAGGGATTGGTGTTCTTTTCCAAAAGCTCTTTAACTTAAAGTACTTGTCTTTAATGTTGAAATGGTTTGGTGAACTATTGTTATACAAGAGAAAAATCATTTTCGAACTATGTGTCTTCAAGTGAAAACTTTCAAGGCTATTTGGCAATATCCTATTGGGGGAGATATTTCAAAGACAAAAGTATTTCAAGGGTGCTTTATAAAAGATTTTCAAAGAAAAGGTTTTCCTAAATATTTTAGAAACTTTCCGATAAGCCTGGATAGGTTATCGAGGATTCGGTTTTGAATTTGTTTTTCACTGAACGAAAAATAAGTACTTAAGAAAGAGAATCTAGTACGCGAGACGTCGCCTCTAGTATTCAGTGATGTGCACGTGATCTTGGATCAGTGTTAATTCGGGACTACGAGTCCTGGCTATGATATTATGGACTTAGGTCCTAATCACGTTGTGTTGGACTGTGTCTTCTGACCGCGTGTGATGATTATGATTAAAGGTGAAGGTTGTTTTCTACGACCACAACCCTTGACTCGTGGCCCGCGGTCTTGGGCATTGTGATTGAGCATTCGGACTATGAGTCCTATGCTTCTGAGTTTTCAATGCGATGGGGAAATGATGATTTAAGTCGTTAGCCTTGAGCAGCGACAGTGAAAATGATGAACACAAAGAAATCCTTTTAAATAAAATATTTTCTCATGTGCATTTCCCCAAGCAGACGTGCTATTGATGATTATAACAGATACAAGGTGGTATCTGGGGAGTCATCCATGTAAACCGAGTGAAGAGGCACATGTGACGTTGCCCGTCCTGAGACCTTAATGCATGAGGGTAAGGGGGTAACTGCCTGATGGGCTAGAGCTTGACCAACTCTAATTCTTCTCCAGTGAAAAACGGTGTTGATATCTCATGAGATTAAGTTAGAGCCTGATATTGAAGTGCCATGCATATTTTCGAAAGATTGACTGTGCGGGTTTGATGCCCTTTGATATAACATTATTTTGTTGTGTATATGCATGATTTGACTGCTTATATGATTATGTGCTGTATGTATCATGTATATGGTTGTTGTGGGATATATCTTATGATGGTATCTCACCCTTACAAACATATCAGGTTTCTTCTGGTTTGCTATTGTACCTCAGATATTTTAGTACAGATGTGCAGAGGAGTCTTCCTAAGTCACTCAGAGACTTAGATCTAGTTGCTTGATGAGGTATTTGATTGTGGAGCGATCACGTGAGTTCTTCTCAGGAATAACTTTTAGAATGACCAGCTTAGGGTTTTGAGACTTAGATTATTTTGATAAGTATGTATGAGTATGGCTCAGAGAGCCTTTATTTTAAAATGAAATGTTTATGGCTCGGAGAGCGTTATTTTGAAAGAAAACTTAAACTTTCCCTTTTGGTCTTGTAAAGCTAATTGATATAACTATCTTTAGCATGTTATTGCTTGATTGTATTTGGTGTAACTGGAATTCTGGAATGAAAATGTAATTATTTTAGCAGGTGTTCTTTTACCTGGGATGTCCGAATTACAGAGGAGACTCTGTCAAAATTTTCATAAAATACTAGCTTTTATTCAAGAATATTCTTTAAATTAAATAGACTTGCCATACTACGATAGCAAGTCTGTGTGCCAATCAAGGCTTAGGAGTCGTGACATAATTTTTATACCCAATTTCAGACACTTGTATACTTATATAAATTATTTTCCGAAAGCACCAGCAAATTATCTTTTAATTTAAATTCCGCATGGGTTACGTAAGTAATGCCCCAAGGGGGGGCGTTACAGGAAGCAAACATGTGTCTTATGGCAAACACTGATTCCGATTGAGGTAATTTTTGATCTTAAGGAATTTCAAGATGCCTATGATTGATTGATTGAGGAATCTAACTGTTTAACTAAGGCCTCCATAACACTTAAGAGGCAATATGTGAAACTCCTAAAAGAGCATGAAAATAAGACTCAAGAGTGTGACAAACTGTCTCAGGAAAACAGTAAGCTTAAGGCTGAAAAGCCTAAAGCTGAGATCATAGTTGAGATGCCACATTCTAAGGAAGTTGTCAAACTTCAACAGAAGTTAGAAGAGATCACCTCTGATCTTGCTCGTTTTGTCAATGGTAGAGATAATCTGACTAAACTTCTAGGAAGTCAGAAACCCTCTCTTGATAAAACTAGTATAGGATTCATTGACCAAATGCATCATAAAGTATCTAACAAACTCTTAGGATGTAACACCCCGATTTTCATTGCTTTCATATATCTGTTAAAATATTTAAATGTGGATATTTTTATCCGAAACTACAAAATGATTTTGGCTAAAACAAAATCATTTCTGAATTCTATCAGATAGAATGAAGTTCCAGTAAAATTTTGGGTTGAAAATTCAGGCGAAACCCAGTCTGCGTTCTCACTGTCACTAAGAATTTACTAATCAGAAAACCTAATTTTGAATCGTGAATGAGACATCAATGAATCTTATCCATTTTTAAGAAATATGGGTCATTTCCAAAATTTCACTCTGAAATAAATATTATATTTTATTCGGACAAAATAATCAAATATAAGCGCGAGTAAGAACATTAAGACGGGTAAACGACGGAATTGGATGTGGTGCAGAGAAAATGTGGAGCAGAGATGATGAAAGTGATTGATGGGATTTGTGAAAATTTGTCACATCATAACTTTTAAATCATGATTACACTTTAATATATATTATTATATTATCTAAAACCTATTAATTTGATCCTAATGATCCAAACACACCCTAATTAGTAAAATATCTTCTCATATTTATCTACCCCAACCCACGGTGCCCCCCTTCTACAAACTCCCATTTTCTAAATTTCATCTTACAAAACTTAAGAGCTAAGCTTGTTGTGTGGAGAAGTTTCAACCAAGTTCATCAAGATCATTTCATTTCCTTCATCACTTGAGGTAAAATTCCTTGTTCTTGATCATGCTTTCCTATTGAGTTTATCTTCTTCTTCATGATCGTATTGATTTGAAACCCATTTCTATGTCTTCATGAACTTGAACCATGAACTCTTATGTGCTTGAAGTTTATGAAGTTTACTTTATTTTCTCATCTCCATAAGGCCTTAGTGAGTTGCATTGAAGTGTTTGAATGAAAAAAAATGGAACCCAAAACCCTATACCCTGCTAACCGAAACTGAGAAGAGAAGAGGGTTTGATGTTTTTGTGCTATTTTTGAATTCTAACACTTGATTTAAGCTCTCTATGACCTATATGATCAAACCCTAAGAGCTTAAATTCAACAAAATTCTCTAACCCATTTTCTTATTAGAGGCCGAAATCTACCCTAGGAGAATTAGTAGGATTTCTTCAAAACTTAACTAGTACTATGATGTTTTGTGAAGGAATCACTGAATAACTTGTTGTTTGAGACTGTGTGGAGGAAACTGAAGCTCACGCGATTACTTTCAAGACAAGAAACTCAAGGAGTTCCTAGTAGTCATATACTTAGTTATATGAAATGTTTGTGTTGGTTTAAAGTATTTTGAGTTTATATTGAATTATTGTGGAAAATATATTATATGTTGCTGAGTTATATAAGTTATATATCTGATGAATGTAATTGTTGTATTATTGTTTGGCTGAGACTGGTTGAAGCGTGACATTAGTCATTGCTGATTAAAAAAAATTAATTTATCAAAAGTACACGAACACATAAAAGTTGCTAAATGATGATGGCTTTCTTTAGAAAGTGAAAAGAGAAGAAAAGAAAGGATCTAGACTACCATGCTGAGATTCGGACTGGTTTCCGATTTCTAGGAAGCCGGACTAGAATTCCTACTGATAAGAACCTAGTGTTCCGAGACGTCAGCCTAGTGTTCGTTGAGAAAGAGACTATGAAACCTTTAATGATATTTTAAGACTCCAAGTTGATATTAAAAGACTAATTAATATCTAAAAAGATGAGCTGGCAGATGTGCCGTTGTTTATCGAGCTACAGTGTCACACAGGGTGAACTGACAAACTGGATAGTTACGGCCAAAGACATACTCTTTATCTTTGGGTCTTAAGGGACATTCGGGTTCGAAAACCCACGGGATATCCAAAGCATAGCAACCTCGGGTTGTGGAAATCGATACCCTTGCTCGAAATGTACTATATCAAGGACTATTCTGTATTATTTAGGTGAGACGCGATACCCTAGAATAATTGGGGAAATGACCCAGTTGAGAGGCCACTCAATGCGAAACAATTGTGTTATAGGCATTATCGCGGTCTATCATGCTCGATGAAGGGAAGTTAGGATCCGGAGATTATGAAAATCTAGAAAGTGGATATTGAAGTGCTAAGACATAATTTATGAAACACTTTTGGTTTTAAATCCTTTTGAGATATTTATACTTGTCATACTATGTATTGTTATTATTATATTACTGAGGTGGTTGTGATGTTAAGTACATGATTGCTATGATTTAAACTTATATACTGGCAACTCACCTTTGCATTATTTCTCTTGCTTTGGTTCTCTGTGGTGGTATTTTATTATACATACATAGATGGATCCCCTTCACAACATGATTCATTCGGGCTTCCTGACCCACACCTTTGAGTTTCGGGACGAAGCTGGCGCTTCGGTGATCCATCCCGAGGCACGAAGCACTACTTACACCGGGCCATTACTACCTACAGAGGGAGTCGAAGCAGGGATAACCTCATGTACATAGCGTGTGAAGACAGTTGAAGTACCGCTACCACCGATTTGGATGCTTCAGAGGAGTCTAGTGGAGACGGGGAACACATACCACTAGTCACCACCACTGCAGGTCATACCCGGAGTAGCACCAGTATCTCCAGCACCAGAGATGCCTGCTCCCATAATTCTATATGGAGGAGAGGAGGAGGATGAGGACATCATGGTCGCAGAGCAGCTTCCGGAGGCGGATCCTATCGGAGAGGATCCGACTGAGGATGAGGGAGTGGTACCTGAATACCACCCGCTGGACTAGGAGGTTGGTCCAGTAGTGGATGAGGCTATAGGCTTTGTGTCTCCTGACCCTTCTGATCCTGGGGATGACCATGGAGGTCTCCCTAATGGATTCCACTAGATGACCAGCTCGGTTTGATTATAGTTTTTTTTGAGGTAGTGTTAACTTTATTTGGTCTGTATATTCGGTTGATGAGAGCCAAGTCTTTTTGTATCAATGGTGTCTCCGCCGAACTTCTTATTTTGATGTTGTATATGTCTGTATGTATTTCTTGAAAACAGTAAAAAAAAAAAAGTCAAGACTAATGACTCGTAATTATAAGGGTCCTGATGTAGGTGAAACTACAGGTGTAATTATAATGATGATGCATATATATATATATGAGTGTTACGTTATATTCAGGTTGAAAAGAAATTTTATTTATGCTAGTTTTCGAACATAACCAAAATCGTAAGTATTTTTCGAAAGTAACCAACGATAATATTTTCTTTTCTTTTCTCTGCTTCATTTCCGTGATAAAGTAGAAAATCATGTAATGCCAAGTGTAACAGCCTGATTTTTAATTACATTGTTTAACCGGTTAAAATATAATTAATTATATTTTAATCAGAGAGTTAGAAAGTGATTTTAAATAAAATAAAATCATATTCATAGTCTCTCTTATGGTAGAAGGTTACGGTGAAATTTTGGGTTTAAAACTCAGACGGACACCGGTCTGCGTTTTTTTACTAACAATATAATTTTATACCGGCAGAAAACCCTAATTTGACTCGACACTGAAATTTGTAGATTTTTTATATTTTGTCCGTGTGGAATTATACTTTCCAAATTTCTGATCAGAAATAAAATATTATGTTTATTCAGACTAATTTTGGTAAAAGTTCGAACGGAAAATAGTCGGTGTTTTCACTGACAGTGAAATTTTAATGATTAGAAAACCTAATTTTGACTCGTGAACAAAATGGTTTATATTTAAATCATATTTCTAACGAGTTTGGTTGTTTTGAAAATTTTCATCCGAAAACGAAATATTACGCTTTTACGCGGGCGTAAAACCCTAATTGGGAAACCGACGGAGTCGAAAACGGAACTGCAGAGACCCGTCAAGAGATCGAGACAACGAGTCATATATGATGACTCATGGAGGATGAGTCACCAAACATTTATGAGTATTAAATGCTAGTAATCATGACTTTTGGGTAAAATGACCAAAATACCCCCAAGCTTTCGCGGTTATTAACAAGACACATCTACGCACTCTTAACCACTCATTTTACATGGTTGTAAACCTCCCACATCTCTCCAATTTCGTGCAGCCACATTCCATAAACCATACCTATTTTGTTTTGCTTTCGTTTCATCATTTTCCTCTCAAAAATCGAAATTGGGTAAATAACGGAGCTGCGTGTGGGGTTTCCAGGAACCGCTAACGGATTGAATCGATGAGTCATGGATGACTCATTAGATGTGGTCCAAAATCAGTCACAAATTAACTCTAGTTAGGTTATTATAACCATAATTAAGCTATTATATTATTTTATAAACTTAACCTATGTCAACTAACCTAACCTTGGTTCATTTTTAACATTAAACAACTCACTCCCTCACTCCATTTTGTGGCTGCCATACCCTCCCCACACTTAGACATTTTCATTTTTCATTCTAAGTCATTTTCTCAGCAAAACACAAAGAACATCATAGCGTTCATGCAAAGTTCATCACAGTTCTTCACTTGTTCTTCATTTCCTTCATCAAAAATCTTCATTCCAAGGTGAGGAATCATATCCTCATCATCTTAGCTTCATTAATCATGCATCAAATCTTCACTTCATCAACTTTTCACAAAACTCCATTTCTAGATCTAGAACTTCAAATAATTCTAGAAAATTGTGAAAAAATCATTTTAATGTGAAACCAATTTCTATCATCCTTATATGACTTATACTTTCATCATCTAAGAGTATGTAAGCAAAAGAATTTTCCTTCCTATTTTTCTATATATGGCCGAATCTAAGTATTGGTGGGCAAATGAGATTTTGTCCAACTTTTAACTTAGATGAAGTTGTTTATAAGCTATTTAGGGTTTCTATGTTCTAAATCTAAGAGTTTAAAATCAAAAGAAATTCCTAACCCTGTTTTCTTGTCTTGGCCGAAATTTGGGTTATATGAACAAAATAAGTTTTCTTCAATCTTTAACTAGATCATGATTTGTATCAACTATTTATGGTGTATAGGTTCTAGATCTCAGAGGTTGTGAGCAAAAGGAATTTCTAGCTTTTTTTACTTATTATGTCCGAAACCCTAACCATAGAGGTTAGAGGATTTTGTTACATATTTTTGAATTGTAACACTTGATTTATGTTAGTTAATACTCTAGGAACTAAGATCCAAAAGATGGAGTTGAGAAAATAACCCTAGCCTATTTTTGATATCATGGCCGAACCTAGCATGAATTAGTCATAGTTGGTTTTTGTTTGATTTATTTGTGTTATGTTGTTTTGGTTGAAGGTTAACCATTAACTGTGGTAGAGTAATGATGATCAAAAGTTCTGGACTTCGGTGATAAGTTCAGGTGGGGGAAAGAAACAATCTACCGTCGGAAACGATAAGTAGTATATTCTATAATAATTGTGTAGGGTGACCTAAACCCTACTAGTAGTTGAGTAATCGACAAGACCAAAATCACATTGGAAACATTTTCTGTAAAACCAATGGTGATTCGGGGATTGTAGGTTTATTGACGTTAGGATGATTTTAGATTGTTTATGGTTGATTTGACTTTATTATCATTATTGAAATGATATTGTGTTATTTTGGTGATATTGGAATATGTTGTAGATATTGTGTTATGCATGATCTGCCTGGTTTTAATATTGTGCTTAGCGGATTTTAAGCATATATATATATATAGTTCGGGAGATAATTGTTTGGGTGTGAGGATAATGGTGACTTAGAGGTGCCTAACCTAAATGGGTTATTTTAAAGAGGAAGGGTGACATAGAATATGTGTTAAGACTTTGATGAAAGGTTAGGGCACTAGGATGTTATTGATATAGATTAGTGATATTCATGTATTTACGTTGTTGTTCACAACCGTATATTTGGAATATACGAGGTCAAGAGTTCTCGTTAGACCGTTCCACCTTAGAATTTAATTGGTGCAACTATAGTGTCATTGCTATGCATGAGCACCCTTGATAGAGATGAGAGAGAACCAGGGTGTGCACCGACGATACTGTGCTGCTATAGTGTCATTGCTTTGCATGAGCATTCTCACCATGGATGAGAATGTGAACCGGCGTTAGGAACGCGTCAGCTGGACGACTGACTGACATTCCTAACAAGGAATGCGTGACAGGATTAGTGGTGGCCATGTCAGTATAAAGTGTAGTTGTGTGAGATTGGGGTAGAAGATGGTACATTAATTTGAGGATGATTTGTTAGTTATATATGTTGATTGTGTGTGACATTTATTGTATGACATGTTATGACTCTTTTCTGCTTTTGATGATAGAAATGTTTCTTATCCCCTATATCTTTCTGTGTGTTGTATTTTATTTCTGATGTGATCGTACGAGAAGACCCGATGGAGGAACCAGTTGCTGAGGAGTTAGATGGAACTCCGTATGAACCAGAGGCGGGAGGACGAGCTGTGGATTCCAGGAATGTAGTTTAGTGTCTAAGGCCAGTGAGTCTTATAAGATGTTTTATTTTCCGCTGATTATAAGCAGTTTGTATAACTAAATACATGTGCGGGATCCTACTGATAGGATACCCTAAATAGTGTTTTGGTAATGTAACGAACAAATATGTGTGTATTTAAATATTATAACTTTGGTGTGTTTAATTTGCAGAAGTTATATGGTTAGTAAATAAGTTTTTAATGTTTACATATTTTCAACGATAAGCGCACTATTAAGTAAATAGATAATAATGTTTTAATTTAATGGCACAAAGGGGTTACATTAGTGGTATCAGAGCGTATGGTCGTGTCTTTCGGGAATCTTTGGGAATAGGTCTGTTATGTTTAAGTTGTGTGATCTCTGACTGAGACTTATTTGAATTACTTCTTAGAAGTAATGTGTGTTGTTAAGTGAGTATAAGTTTCGGTTTCGAGTTGCAGTTTAACTGATTATAACTTGTAGGTCAGTTATGGAAATAGAAGGTGGACGTGGTCGCGGCCGTGGAAGGGGCCGTAGAGGTGGTCGAGTAGTTGGACATGGTGATTTTGAAGAGTATTATGAAGACACTGATGGAAATGATTATGCAGCACAAGCGATGGCAGATGTTGCCGCTACTATTACCCTTCAAACAGCTGCAATGAATGCTCAAACTCAACAAGGACAAATTCGTGCTGAGAAATCGACTGGAGGGAGAGGTCTGACGGATTTTCGACGTCAGAATCCGCCATAATTCCATGGAGAAACTGACCCGGACAAAGCAGATTTATGGATAGAAGAACTAGAGAGAATTTTTGAATTGATTCACAGTCCAGAAGAATTTAAGGTTCCTTATGCTACCTTCCTACTCTTGGGAGATGCTGAGTACTGGTGGAAAGGAACCAAACAGCTGTTAGCTGCTGATCATCAGGATATCACCTGGAATGTTTTCCGCGAGGTCTTTCTGGAGAAATATTTTCCTCAAAGTGCCAGAATCGATAAGGAACAAGAATTCCTGAGTCTAAAACAGATGGATCGATCTGTTGGGGAGTATGCAGTGAGGTTCGAGTTGCTTGCCAAATATTTCCGATTCTTTCAAGCACAAACCAATGAATTCTGGAAGTGCGAAAGATTTGAAGCATGCATGAGGTTCGAAATCAAAGAATCGCTTTTACCACTACAGATTAGAAATTTCCAAGCTTTGGTGGAAATGTGTCAGAAGGTAGAACAAATGAGGAAAGAAAAAGATAACCAAGGAAATATCGGAGGACCATCCAGATTCAAGAACCAATTCTAGAATCAACGAGGGAAGCAAGTCAAAGGAAACCATATTATAGACCACCCGGAAACAACCAGAACCAACAATATTATCGTCCAGTTATTTCTGCATATGGTAGTGGAGGACAAAGAAACCAAGATCAAGGAAATGCTCAGAGATGCGCCAAGTGTGGAAATCCAAACCATTCTACACAATACTGTCAGTTGACGGGAATGCAATGTTTCAGATGCCGAAATATAGGACACATAGCCAGAGAATGCAATGCTCAAAAGTCTGCACCAGTTTCCAACAACTCTAGGACCAACAAACCAACGACTAAGCGAAGGGTTTACACCATGAGTGGTGCTGAGGCTTCATAATCTGATGATTTGATACAAGGTGATTGTGACATAGTTGGTAATCTTTTAATTGTACCTTTTGATTCCGATGCAACGTGGTCGCGCTGTCGCGCACGCGCCAAAAAGAACGAGCGGTTTATAAAAATGTAGTTAGGGCGACAACTCGGATGTCGTCTCACAAGGACTCTTGACTTGCTATTTACCACAAAAATCAGTTTTTGGGGGGGGGGGGGGGGGGGGTTGGTTTGAAATTCAGATGGAAAACAATGCAATAACAGAGCAATAAAACAGGGCAGTTAAAAGATTATCAAGTAGCAAAACACGATTAGTATACTGTTCTCGAATCCCCAACTATCATCGGTTCATGTAATTTCCAAGCCCTAAGCAGATTCTAATCCCCTTTCGGTTGTAGCAACAATTAACAACGAAATCGCTACTACGGATATATGTTCCTATTCCCGAATTAACAACCGGGGTTAAGCCCTCATGAACTAACGAACATGAACGAACACACGCGAATTAACAAACGCGATTAAGTATAGGAACATAACATCACCGAAATGAATCAACAAAACACTATACACTCCTGAAGTAACAAACAGAAATGTATAATATGGTATTAAAAAGGGAAAAGCAATTAAAATAGGAATTACAAAACCTCAAGTGTAGTGGAATTCGATTACAGTAGACTAATCTAGAAAATTAGTTCTCCATAAAGAAAACGAAACACACAGAAAAATGTAAAAACTATGGAGAAGCCAAAAAATTCTTCCTAATCTGCCCAGACAGCTATTTATAACATTCAGGAATTTCGCCCTCTCGCGAGGCGAACACGCTCTCGCGAGGCGAATATTGTGAAAAGTCAGCAACCTTTGGCATTCTCGCAAGGCGAAGCATATCTCGCGGGGCGAGAGAACTGAGGAGTCTGCTTATTACGCCCGTTATGAACATCAGGGGCCAACCGTGATGCTTTCGGACTTCCAGGATCGCGAGGCGAGTTATTGTTCGCGAGGCGAGACTCTTCAACTTCAAAACTGCCACAGCCGTGACCTTCAACACGGGTAAGCAGTGATGGTCTCTGACTTTCAGGGTTGGATGACTCGCGAGGCGAGATCTTCTTCGCGGGGCGAGCCAGAGAATATGGCATTTCTTGCACAGTCAGGCTTCAGGGTCGCGAGGCGAGAATAACTCTCGCGAGGCGAATACCTCCAGGATGAAATTCCCCTTTATTTCTTCATTCCCTTGACTTCTAACTAACCTGAAAACAACAAAATAGTCATAAGTGTTTTATTTGACTCAAAACTGGCTAAATTAACCTAAAACTACTTTAGAGACTCAAAACCTTGCTTGAGGACAATCTAATCTAATTTGGGTGAAAATATGATATAATTTGCACAAAACCCTGGTCATACTAGCCATAAAACTAGATGAGCCAGCGGCTTATCAAAATACCCCAAACTTAAACTTTGCTTGTCCCCAAGCAAACTAAAACTCAAAAATCAAAAAGACTCAAGACCTGGCAAGCTCAAAAGATTCAATCAACCTTGCACAAATTCAAGCAGTTTCATCAAAACAGTTTTCTTCAATGTCCCCCCCTTTCAAGCAAACTAATCCCCACAATCATTCATTCTAAACAATTGAGAATTTCATCATTCAAACAATCATTAATCTAAGCAGGGGATCCAAGTTACACACAAGAGAGAGATCACCAAATTCAAACAACTGCCTTCCTCACCAGGGCATTTAGTGTTCACTCAATCGCTCAGTTTGTGTCAGGCTATCAACATTGCACTCAATTTCACTTTTCAAGAACACTTCCCATAAATTTGATTTTCATCTCCAAATGATTCCGACAGAAAACATGCAAGCAACATCAAAAGGTCTTTTATGGGTTGTAATGGGGTCTGGCTAAGGGTAGGATATACAAAGGTACTAGGCTGAAGACCCTAGGAACTAAGAGATCATGAGCTTTTTACACTTTGAATTTAAACTCAAGTTCCTTTTTTCATTTTTCACTTGCCTTGGGTGACTACAGCCTTTTTATTTTTTAACACTTTTTATTTTTATTGTTTTTCTTCTTTTTTCTTCTATTTTTTTCTATTTTTTTTAATCCCAAACAACACATTACACCTTGCAGTCACCCCAAACTTAGTTTCTTGCACCCATTATCTTTCTAAGATTCCATGCTCTCCTAATCCTAAGATCGGGTTAACATGGTTTCCAGATTTTGAGCTCATAACATATGGTTATCAAGAAATAACAGGCTAATTAGGCTCAAAGGGGCTAACTAAGGAACATGCATTAGGGATGATTATTTTAGGCCAAGTGGTTATTTACAAAGAAAATGCCTAAATCATCTGAAGCAAACACATAAACATGCAAACCAATAAGAGATTCAAGCAAATTCGGGAAAGTGCAACTTGAAAGCGATGTCACACAGTTAAAAAAAACATGTTGGAGGCTCAAATCCTCACCTGGACATTTTTTTTTGCAACTGTTTGACAGAGATTCTATCCCTAGTGTGTGCTTCCTATCACCCCAAACTTATCATAAATCATGTCATCATAACAAAATCTCAAAGTTCAGTTTTCAATCACATGGGGATCACTTTTTCAAAAACAAAAATTTTCAAGAAACCCATTGTTCAACCTAGGGGGAATCATAACATTAATCATGCAATCAATCTGTGCAAAATCATCAAAATAAATCAAACTT
The DNA here is from genome assembly GCA_030762895.1 of Sophora flavescens. Classification (NCBI taxonomy): domain Eukaryota; kingdom Viridiplantae; phylum Streptophyta; class Magnoliopsida; order Fabales; family Fabaceae; genus Sophora; species Sophora flavescens. The sequence continues at coordinate 133,732,671 of CM061065.1, forward strand.
GCCAACATAATACTTAACACAATTTATTTAAGAGCTAAAAGAAAAAAACAAGACAAAACAAAACTACAACTAGTTCCCTCCCCCACACTTAAAACATGCATTGTCCCCAATGAAACAACATGACTATAAAATCAGAGTGAGGGAAAGGACAGTTGACTCCCTGATCAAGTGTCAGTGTAGTTGGGAGCTTCCAAGGAGAGCTCCTCAACATTAGCATCTGTAGGAACACCAGCATCCACACCATGGAATGGTTTCAGCCTCTGCCCTTTAACCTTGAAGGACTTGTGGGTACCTGCACGTTTAATCTCTACTGCACCATAAGGAAAAACGTTAAACAACAAAGGGGCCATCCCATTTTGACCTAAGTTTCCCAGCCATCAATTTCAGGCGGGAGTTAAACAGTAAGACTTGCTGGCCCACAGAAAATTCTTTTCTAGCAATCATCCTATCATGAAAAAGTTTTGTTTTCTCTTTATAAATCCTGGAGCTTTCATAGGCTTCTAGCCTAAGCTCCTCAAGTTGCTGCAGCTGTAGTTTCCTTTCAACACCTGCTTTCTTCATGTCCATGTCACAGCACTTGACTACCCAATATGCACGGTGCTCAACTTCCACCGGGAGATGACATGCCTTACCAAATACAAGCCGAAAGGGGGACATTCCTATTGGCGTCTTGAAAGCGGTCCTCTGAGCCCACAGTGCGTCTTCCAGACGGCGGCTCCAGTCCTTTCTATTCGGCTGCACCATTTTCTCTAAAATCTGCTTGATCTCCCTATTTGATAACTCAGCCTGGCCATTGGTCTGGGGATGATAAGCAGTGGAAACTCTATGCACAACCCCATATTTCCGGAGTAAGTCTTCCATGGTACGGTTGCAGAAGTGAGTGCCCTGGTCACTGATGATAGCCTTAGGTATGCCAAACCTGCAAAAAATGTTGGACCTAACAAATTTGGAAACAACTTTAGCATCGTTAGTCCTAGTGGGGATTGCTTCCACCCACTTTGAAACATAGTCAACAGCCAAAAGAATATACAGAAAACCAAAAGAAGCAAGGAAAGGACCCATAAAATCAATCCCCCACACATCAAAAACCTCACAAAAAAGCATGGGTTGCTGAGGCATCTCACTCCTACGAGTGATGGCAGGGCCTGCTGTTTGACATTCCTTGCAATTTCTATAGACCACATAGGCATCTCTAAAAATTGTGGGCCAATAGAACCCAGAATCCAGGACTTTTCTTGCCGTCCTCTGTGGTCCAAAATGTCCTCCAACTTGAGAGGCATGTGAAAAGTGCAAGATGGACTCTGTTTCATGATCGGGGACACACCTCCGAATCACCTGATCACTGCAAAACTTCCAAAGGTACGGATCATCCCACACATAGTACTTTGCATCGCTCCTGAGCTTGTGGAACTTGGATCTACTTGTACCTGCAGGAACAACACCAAAGAACTGTAAAGTTAACTATGTCAGCAAACCAGGGGGTTACCCCATACAGATGTAGAAGTCGCTCATCCGGAAAATCATCTTGGATGGGAGAAGGATCCTCATCCCTTGCTATTCGGCTCAAGTGATCGGCTACCAAATTTTCAGCTCCACTCCTGTCTTTTATCTCCACATTGAACTCTTGGAGCAAAAGCATCCACCGGATCAGTCTTGGCTTAGCTTCTGGTTTCTTTAACAGGTACTTCAGTGCTGCATGGTCAGTGAAAACAATAACTTTTGAACCTAGCAAATAAGACCTAAATTTATCAAGTGCAAACACAACAACTATCAGTTCTTTCTCAGTGGTGGTGTAGTTGGATTGTGCAACATCTAATGTCCTAGAAGCATAATGAATTACATGGGCAGCCTTGCCCACCCTTTGTGCCAGAACCGCTCCCACAGCAAAATTGGAAGCATCACACATGAGTTCAAAAGGGAGTGTCCAGTCTGGGGGCTGGATGATGGGGGTAGAGGTCAATGCTCTTTTCAGGTAGTCAAATGCCTTCTTGCAATTTTCATCAAAATGGAACATGGCATCATTCTTCAAGAGGTTTGACAATGGCGAGCTATCTTCTTTGAAGTCCTTAATAAAGCGCCTGTAGAAACCTGCATGGCCAAGAAAAGAACGGATCTCGCGTACGCAAGATGGGTAAGGCAATGAAGAAATCACATCAATTTTTGCAGGATCTACTGAAATACCCTCTTTAGAAATAACATGACCCAAAACAATCCCCTGTTCTACCATAAAGTGACATTTTTCATAGTTCAAAATCAGATCAGTCTCAATGCATCTTTGTAGAACTAAACTCAGACTATGCAGACATGCATCAAATGAGGAGCCATATACAGTGAAGTCATGCATGAACACCTCCATGCAATTTTCAATGAATTCAGTAAAAATGCTAAGCATGCATCTTTGGAAAGTGCCAGGAGCATTACAAAGGCCAAATGGCATCCTCCTATAGGCAAACGTACTGAAGGGGCACGTGAAAGTGGTCTTTTCCTGATCCTCAGGGGCAATATGGATCTGGAAATACCCGAAAAAGTCATCAAGAAAGCAGTAATGAGATTTACCAGCCAGCCGATCCAGTATCTGATCTATGAACGGCAAAGGAAAGTGATCCTTTCTGGTGGCCTGGTTCAACTTCCTATAATCTATACAGACTCGCCAGCTATTCTGGACTCTAGTGGGTACAAGCTCATTATTATCATTTCTAACTACTGTGAGACCGGACTTCTTGGGTACAACTTGCACCGGACTTACCCAAGTACTATCAGAGATGGGGTATATAATACCTGCCTGCAGAAGTTTAGTCACCTCTTTCTTCACCACATCCAGAATCAATGTGTTTAGCCGCCTTTGGGTCTGCCTTACTGGTTTAGCCCCATCCTCCAATAGAATTCTGTGCATACATTTGGAGGGGCTAATTCCTGGAATGTCAGCTAAGGTCCACCCAATAGCCTTCTTGTGCTTCTTCAGAACCTCTAAAAGCTTAGCTTCCTGGTCAGAGTTAAGGCTGGAGGAAATGATGAATGGAAGTTTTTCATTCGTCTCCAGGTAGGCATACTTCAGGTTCCCAGGAAGTGGCTTGAGCTCTAGGGAGGGTGGCTGCTCAACGGATGGTACATTGGGAGTAGCCATGATGTTAAGGACTTCTGCTGAACAGACAGCTTCTCTCTCACTATCACTATCACCCTGCAAAGTTGAATCAAGAAACTCAGCACAAACAGCACACGGGTTAGTGTTAGTACAGTTAGTACATGAATATAAATCATCGAAACCATAAATAAATGGAAAATCTAAAACAAGGTCCTCATGGGTATCATCAATGATCTCAGAAAGCAACTCTAATTGGAAAACCGAGTGCTCCTCCAGTGGGTGTTTCATAGCATCAAAGATGTTGAACTTTGCCACAATATCACCAAACTCCATAGACATGGTCCCATCATTAACATCAATTTTAGTCTTGGCTGTCTTCATGAATGGTCTGCCCAAGATTATTGGTGATCTAGTGGAATTTGTTTCTCCTGCCATGTCTAGGATGTAGAAGTCAGCAGGGAAAATCAGCTCATCAACTTGCACCAGCACATCTTATACCATTCCTATGGGGCGGGCACTGGTCCTGTTGGCCAACTGGATGGTGAGACCTGTATACTGCAAGGGCCCAAGATCAAGGTTATTGAAAATAGAAGTGGGCATGACATTTATGGAGGCTCCCAAATCCAACATGCAATTTTCAAATCTTCTATCCCCAATAGTGCATGGAATAGTAAATGTGCCCGGATCCTTGCACTTTTGTGGTAGTGCCTGAGTAGGGGCTAAAACAGCAACTCTTTCTGGTGCAGGCTTAGACTGGATAAGAGCTGAAACATTTCTTCCCAAATCAACTCTCTCATTATTCTTCAACTTCCTCTTGTTAGTGCATAGATCCTTCAGAAATTTTGCATACTTGGGCACCTGCTTGATCACATCTAGAAGGGGAATATTCACAGCTACCTTTCTGAACACATCTAAAATCTCCCTTTCCTTGTCTTCACCACCAATCTTCTTATTTTTCTGTACTCTGTGTGGGAAGGGGATCAGTGGAATGTACACCTTCTCAACTTCAACATCAACTGAAGGCTCAGGAGTTACCACAACAGTCTCTTCATTTTTCTCAAAGGCTGCCTCAACAACTTTTCCAGATCTCAGAGATATGGCACTCACATTAGGATTGGAGGCATTGGTATTTATCACTGTTTGTGCCGGCAGTTGGGTTGTCCCTTGAGCTTGCTGTATGTTATTTATGGAAGTGGCAAGCTGCCCAATCTGTGTCCTCAAATCTTGAATGCTAGCATCTGTTCGCTGCTGGGTCTGGCCAACTTGCTGCTGAAACTGTGTCTGTGAGGCCTGAAGCTGTCCGACTTGCTGCTGGAAAAGTGTAGTCATTTGTGCAGTCATTTGTCTGAACATGTCCTCTAGTGAATGTCCGAAAGGTGCAGAAGTGGTCACTTGAGGAGGATTCTGTGGTGCTGCCATCGGTTGTTGTTGGGATGAGTTCCCATACCAAAGATTAGGATGATTCCTCCAATTAGGATGGTACCTATTTGTGGAGAGGTCTGGAATGCTGTACCGATTCTGACTGTTTCCTTGATTATAGGGATGAACTGCATAAGCCTGAGACAGATCAGTGACGAACTCTTCCTTCGGAATGGGGCATGCATATACGGGTGCTCAGGAGAGTTGCACATGCTACACAACCTTGCAAGCTGAACCCTATCTATTGCCAATTGCCTTACAAAATAAGTGAGCTCATCCATCCTATTCTCAAGGGCCTGGTTGGAAAAGGAACTATGGACCTCATGCACACCTCTTGTCTCAACAGAATTTCTTCTGGTAGTAAACTGTTAGGAATTCAGTGACATATTTTCAATGAGTTGCTTGGCAGCAGCTGGGGTCTTATCAACAAGTGCTCCCCCACTAGCAGCATCCAAAATATTCCTATCCATCGGCAGTAACCCCTCATAAAAGTACTGGATAAGAAGTTGTTCAGAAATCTGATGCCGGGGGCAACTGGATACCAAATGCTTGAATCTTTCCCAATATTCAGCTAACGACTCATTTCCTTGCCTGATGCCACATATTTCCTTCCTTATTGACGCAGCTCTGGAAGCAGGAAAATATCTCTCTAAGAAAACCCTCTTCAAATCATTCAATGTGGTGATAGAGTTTGGCTCAAGATATAACAGCCAATCCTTTGCAGCTCCCTGGAGTGTGAACGGAAAAGCTTTCAGCTTGATGCTATCCTCAGTTACTCCCTCTGATCTCGAGGTTGTGGAGCAGACAACCTGGAATTCCTTCAAGTGCTTGTGTGGATCCTCACCTGCAAGACCATTAAACTTTGGCAACAAGTGAATGAAACCAGATTTTAATTCAAAAGGAGTATCAGCACCAGGATATGCAATACACAAGCCATTGTAATTTACATCAGGGGCAGCAAGCTGTCTTAATGTCCTTTGGTCACCCATATTGTCAAAAACAGTTTTGGAATTAGAATCACTACTAGTGCTAGCCCGAAATTCTCTACGGCGTGTGTGCAGTGTTCTTTCAATTTCAGGATCAAAATCACACAATTCAGGGCAATTAGACCTAGTAGCCAGACCAATTCAAAACAAAAACGAAAATAAAAGAAAAAGAAAAGAAAGACAAAAAAAAAAGGGAAAATAACAAATAATAGTCCCCGGCAACGGCGCCAATTTTTGGTCGCGCTATCGCGCACGCGCCAAAAAGAACGAGCAGTTTATAAAAATGTAGTTAGGGCGACAACTCGGATGTCGTCTCACAAGGACTCTTGACTTGCTATTTACGACAAAAATTAGTTTTGGGGGGGGGGGGGGGGTTGGTTTGAAATTCAGATGGAAAACAATGCAATAACAGAGCAATAAAACAGGGCAGTTAAAAGATTATCAAGTAGCAAAACACGATTAGTATACTGTTCTCGAATCCCCAACTATCATCGGTTCATGTAATTTCCAAGACCTAAGCAGATTCTAATCCCCTTTCGGTTGTAGCAACAATTAACAACGAAATCGCTACTACGGATATATGTTCCTATTCCCGAATTAACAACCGAGGTTAAGCCCTCATGAACTAACGAACATGAACGAACACACGCGAATTAACAAACGCGATTAAGTATAGGAACATAACATCACCGCAATGAATCAACACAACACTATACACTCCTGAAGTAACAAACAGAAATGTATAATATGGTATTAAAAAGGGAAAAACAATTAAAATAGGAATTACAAAACCTCAAGTGTAGTGGAATTCGATTACAGTAGACTAATCTAGAAAATTAGTTCTCCATAAAGAAAACGAAACACACATAAAAATGTAAAAACTATGGAGAAGCCACAAAATTCTTCCTAATCTGCCCAGACAACTATTTATAACATTCAGGAATTTCGCCCTCTCGCGAGGCGAACACGCTCTCGCGAGGCGAATATTGTGAAAAGTCAACAACCTTTGGTATTCTCGCGAGGCGAAGCATATCTCGCGGGGCGAGAGAACTGAGGAGTCTGCTTATTACGCCCGTTATGAACATCAGGGGCCAACCGTGATGCTTTCTGACTTCCAGGATCGCAAGGCGAGTTATTGTTCACGAGGCGAGACTCTTCAACTTCAAAACTGCCACAGCCGTGACCTTCAACACGGGTAAGCCGTGATGGTCTCTGACTTTCAGGGTTGGATGACTCGCGGGGCGAGATCTTCTTCACGGGGCGAGCCAGAGAAGATGGCATTTCTTGCACAGTCAGGCTTCAGGGTCGCGAGGCGAGAATAACTCTCGCGAGGCGAATACCTCCAGGATGAAATTCCCCTTTATTTCTTCATTCCCTTGACTTCTAACTAACCTGAAAACAACAAAATAGTCATAAGTGTTTTATTTGACTCAAAACTCGCTAAATTAACCTAAAACTACTTTAGAGACTCAAAACCTTGATTGAGGACAATCTAATCTAATTTGGGTGAAAATAGGATATAATTTGCACAAAACCCTGGTCATACTAGCCATAAAACTAGATGAGCCAGCGGCTTATCACAACGCATTCTTTTATTGCGATTGATTGTGTGAGACATTTGGAATTGCCTATTTCTTCCATGACATATGATTTAATTGTTTCAACCCCTACTGCTAAACCCATTATTGTGAATTCAATATGTCTAAACTGTCCTATTATCATTCAAGATAGAAATTTTCTTATGAATTTGATATGCTTGCCTTTAATACAGTTAGATGTAATTTTAGGCATGGATTGGTTATCTCCCAACCATATCCTTTTAGACCGTGCTCAGGAAATTTTAGTATTTCCTAATCCCGAGCTTTCTGGATTTTTATCTACCATCCAATTAAGAATTTCCTCGAAAGAAGAAGATTAGGGATACTTGTTTTTATCTAGCTTAGAAGTCGAGGGGGGGATCGATCTGAGTATGGTGCCTGTAGTAAGAGAGTTCACGGATGTTTTTGAGAATGATGTTCCGGGTTTGCCACCAATTTTTGATATCGAGTTCTCCATCGATCTAGTTCTAGGAACCGGTCTGATTTCTATGGCTTCGTACCGAATGTACCCCATGGAGCTTGTGGAATTGAAAGCTTAACTGAAAGATCTTCTATCGAAGCAATTCATATGACCGAGTGTATCCCCGTGGGGAGCACCAGTTTGCTAGTGAGGAAGAAAGACGGAGGTTCGAGACTCTGCGTAGATTTCCGACAACTCAATAAGGTGACGATCAAGAACAAATATCCTCTGCCACGTAGTGACGATCTGATGATCAATTGAGAGGAGCTGTGGTATTCTCAAAGATTGATCTAAGGACGGGTTATCACCAAATAAGGGTGAAGACAAGATATACCAAAAACGGCGTTCAGAACTCATTATGGACATTATGAGTATCTCGTAATGCCTTTTGGAGTGATGAATGCGCCCGCTGTCTTCATGGACTACATGAACCATATTTTTCGTCAATTTCTTGATAAGTTCGTCATAGTGTTCATCGATGATATTCTCATTTACTCAAAGAGTCGTGAGGAGCATGAAGAACATTTGCGACAAATCCTACGTGAAAAATTATTATACGCAAAACTTTCCAAATGCTAGTTTTGGCTCGAAGAAGTGAAATTCTTAGGGCACGTGATCACCAAAGAAGGAATTGCTGTAGATCCCGCGAAAGTAGAAGTTGTACTTTCTTGGGAAAGACCAAAGACAGTGACGAAAATTCGAAGCTTTGTTGGTTTAGCGAGCTATTATCGGAGGTTCGTTGAAGGTTTTTCAAAAATAGTAGCACCTTTGACTCAACTTACAAAGAAAGATCAACCTTTTGTGTGGACTGCGAAGTGCGAGGAAAGCTTTCCGCGAATAAAGGAACGACTTACAACCTCGCCGGTACTAATACTTCCTGAACCAGATGAACCTTATGAAGTATATTGTGATGCTTCACATAAAGGTTTAGGTCATGTGTTAATGCAACATTAGAAGGTTGTAGCCTATGGGTCACGTCAACTGAAGACTCGTGAGAGGAATTATCCGACGCACGATCTAGAGTTAGCTACTGTGGTTTTTGCACTAAAAATGTGGAGACACCATCTTTTTGGAGTCAAGTTTGATGTTTTTAGTGACCACAGGAGTTTGAAGTACTTGTTTGACCAAAAGGAGCTCAACATGAGGCAAAGATGGTGGATGGAGTTTCTAATTATGACATCACGTTGCAATACCATCCAGGAAAAGCGAACATAGTGGCAGATGCACTGAGCCGAAAACCATTCATATCTCAACTATGATGGTAAAGGAACTCGAATTAATTGAGAAGTTCCGTGATCTCAATTTAAATATGGAAGTAAGCCAAGAGAAAATCAGTTTATGAATGATAAAGATTTCTAGTGGACTAATGGAAGAAATTCGAGAGCAACAAGCTGTTGATGAATTCATTCGAGAGAAGAAAGATTTAATGGAAAAAGGAAAATTTGCCGAGTTTAGCTTGGGATCAGATAACATCTTAAGACGAAAAGGAAGAATCTGTGTACCAGATAATCCTGAGATGAAGAAGATGATTCTGGAAGAATCACACAAGACCAAGCTAAGTATTCATCCTGGATCAACTAATATGTATCGAGATCTAAAACAAAGGTTTTGGTGGCCAGGCATGAAAAAGTAAGTAGCGGAGTATGTGGCATCATGTCTGACTTGTCAAAAAGCAAAGGTAGAACATCAATGACCTGGAGGAAAGCTTACGTCATTGGATGTACCTGATTGGAAGTGGGATAGCATATCAATGGATTTCGTAGTAAGTTTACCCAGAACTTCCAAAGGTTTTGATTCAATTTGGGTAATCGTTGACAGGTTAACTAAATCAACACATTTCATGCCTGTCAAGATAAATTACACTATGGAAAGGCTAACTTATGTTTACATCAAGGAAGTGATCAGACTTCATGGAGTGCCTTCGAGTATCATTTCAGATCGAGATCCAAAGTTCACTTCACGTTTCTGGGGAAGTTTGCATCAGGCACTAGGAACAAAATTGCAGTTAAGTTCAGCATATCATCCTCAAACAGATGGACAAATAGAGAGGACAATTCAATCATTAGAAGACTTGATGAGAACATGTGTTTTGGATCATCGTGGAAGTTGGGATGATCTTTTGCCACTGATTGAATTCACGTACAACAACAGTTTTCATGCAAGTATAGGGATGAATCCCTATGAGACTTTGTATGGGCGAAAATGCCAAACACCGTTGTGTTGGTACCAAGATGGAGAAAGCATGATTCTCGGTCCCGAAATCGTGCAGCAGACGACGGAGAAGGTCAAACAAATCCGCGAACGGATGAAAGCAACTCAAAGCAGGCAAAAGAGTTACTCTGATCGGAGAAGACGACCTCTCGAATTTCAAGAAGGTGAACACGTATTTCTGAGAGTCACACCCACGACTGGGGTAGGTAGGGTTATAAAGTCCAGAAAACTCACTCCTAAATTCATTGGACCTTACCAAATTCTGTGTCGTATTGGTCCAGTAGCCTACCAAATTGCTTTACCACCTTTTCTTTCAAACATTCATAATGTATTCCATGTCTCACAACTGAGGAAGTATATTCCTGATCCATCGCATGTAATTGAACCCGATGTAGTACAATTAAAAGAAAACTTGTCCTATGAGGCTTCACCTATACGAATCGAAGATAAGATGATTAAGCAACTCAGGGATAAACAAATTTCCTCAGTCTAGGTTATTTGGAATGATGTAACTAGAGAAGCAACATGGGAAACTGAGGACAGGATGAAATTGCAATATCCTGATCTTTTTCCAGGTGCGTAATTTCGAGGACGAAATTTTTTTAGTGGGATAGTAATGTAACACCCCGATTTTCATTGCTTTCATATATCTGTTAAAATATTTAAATGTGGATAATTTTATCCCAAAACTAGAAAATGATTTTGGCTAAAACAAAATCATTTCTGAATTCTATCAGATAGAATAAAGTTCTAGTAAAATTTTGGGTTGAAATTTTAGACGAAACCCGGTTTGCATTCTCACTGTCTGTAAGAATTTACTGATCAGAAAACAACTTTGAATCGTGAACAAAAAATCAATGATTCTTATCCCTTTTTAAGAAATATAGGTCATTTCCAAAATTTCGCTCTAAAATAAATATTATATTTTATTCGGACGAAATAATCAAACGAAACGCACGTAAGAACATTAAGCCGGGTAAAGGACGAAACTAGATGTGGTGCGGAGATAATGTGGAGCAGAGATGATGAATGTGATTAATGGGACTTGTGAAAATTTGTCACATCATAACTTTTAAATCATGATTACACTTTAATATATATTATTATATTATCTAAAACCTATTAATTTGATCCTAATGATCCAAACACACCCTAATTAGCAAAATATCTTCTCCTATTTATCTACCCCAACCCACGGTACCCCCCCCCCCCTCTACACACTACCATTTTCTCATTTTCATCTTACAAAACTTAATAGCTAAGCTTGTTGTGTGGAGAAGTTTTAACCAAGTTCATCAAGATCATTTCATTTCCTTCGTCACTTGAGGTAAAATTCCTTGTTCTTGATCATGCTTTCCTATTTTTGAATTCTAACACTTCATTTAAGCTCTCTAGGACATATATGATCAAACTCTAAGAGCTTAAATTCAACAAAATTCTCTAACCCATTTTCTTATTAGAGGTCGAAATCTACCCTAGGAGAATTAGTAGGATTTCTTCAAATTGAACTTGTACTATGATGTTTTGTGAAGGAATCACTGAATAACTTGTTGTTTGAGAGTGTGTGGAGGAAACTGAAGCTCACGCAATTACTTTCAAGACAAGAAACTCAACTTTCAGAGGTAAAGGGAGTATGGCTGAGGAGTTACTAGTAGTCATATACTTAGTTATATGAAATGTATGTGTCGGTTTAAAGTATTTTGAGTTTATATTGAATTATTGTGGCAAATATATTATTTGTTGCTGAGTTATATAAGTTATATATCTGATGAATGTAATTGTTGTATTATTGTTTGACTGAGACTGGTTGAAGCGTGACATTAGTCATTGCTGATTAAAAAAAATTTAATTTATCAAAAGTACATGGACACAAAAAAGTTGATAAATGATGATGGCTTTCTTTAGAAAGTGAAAAGATATGAAAAGAAAAGAACTAGACTACCATGCTGAGATTCAGACTGGTTTCCGATTTCTGGGAAGCCGGACTAGCATTCCTATTGATAAGAACCTAGAGTTTTGAGACGTCAGACTAGTGTTCGTTGAGAAAGAGACTATGAAATCTTTAATGACATTTTAAGACTCCAAGTTGATATTAAAAGACTAATTAATATCTAAAAGTACGAACTGGCAGACATGCCGTTGTTTATCGAGCTACAGTGTTACTCAGGGTGAACTGACAAACTGGATAGTTACGGACCAAAGACATACTTTTTATCTTTTGGTCTTGAGGTATATTCGGGTTCGAAAACCCACGAGATATCTGAGGCGTAACAACCTTGGGTTGTGGAAATCGGTACCCCTGCTCGAAATGTACTCTATCAGGGACTATTCTATATTATTTAGGTGAGACGCGATACCCTAGAACAATTGAGGAAAGGACCCAGTTGAGAGGTCACCCAACGTCAAACAATTGTGTTATAGGCATTATCATGGCCTATCATGCTCGATGAAGGGAAGTTAGGATCCGGAGATTGAAAATCTAGAAAGTTGATATTGAAGTGCTAAGACATAATTTATGAAACACTTTTGGTTTTAAATCCTTTTGAGATATTTATACTTGTCATACTATGTATTGTTATTATTATATTACCGAGGTTGTTGTGATGTTAAGTATATGATTGCTATGATTTAAACTCGTATATTGGTTACTCACATTTGCATTATTTCTCTTGCTTTGGTTCTCTGTTGTGGTATTTTATTATATATACATAGATGGATCCCCTTCACAACATGATTCATTCGGGCTTCCTGGCCCACACCTTTGAGTTCCGGGACGAAGCTGGTGCTTGGGTGATCCATCCCGGGGCACGAAGCGTTACTTACACCGGGCCATTACTATCTACAGAGGGAGTTGAAGCAGGGATAACCTCATGTACGCAGCGTGTGAAGACAGTTGAAGTACCGCTACCACCGATTAGGATGTTTCTTAGGAGTTTAGTGGAGACGGGGAACACATATCACCAGCCACCACCACTGCAGGTCATACCCGGAGTAGCACCAGTATCTCCAGCACCAGAGATGCCCGCTCCTATAATTCTATATGGAGGAGAGGAGGATGATGAGGACATCATGGTCGCGGAGCAGCTTCTGGAGGCGGATCCGACTGAGGATGCGAGAGTGGTGCCTGAATACCACCCACTGGACGAGGAGGTTGGTCCAGTAGTGGATGAGGCTGTGGGCGTTGTGTATCCTGACCCTTCTGATCCTGGGGATGACCATGGAGGTCTCCCTAATGGATTCTACTAGATGACTATGACAAGCTCAGTTTGATTATAGTTTTTTTTTGAGGTAGTGTTAACTTTACTTGGTCTGTATATTCGGCTGATGAGAGCCAAGTCTTTTTGTATCAGTGGTGTCTCTGCTGAACTTCTTATTTTGATGTTGTATATGTTTGTACGTATTTCTTGAAAACAGTAAAAAAAAAAAACTCAAGACTAATGACCCGTAATTATAAGGGTCCTGATGTAGGTGAAACTGTAGGTGTAATTATAATGATGATATATATATATATGAGTGTTATGTTATATTCAGGTTGAAAAGTAATTTTATTTATGCGAGTTTTCGAATATAACCAAAATCATAAGTATTTTCCGAAAGTAACCAGCGATAATATTTTATTTTATTTTCTCTCTTTCATTTCCGTGATAAAGTAGAAAATCATGTAATGCCAAGGGAGGTGTTACGTGGGACAAAAGCTTAAAGCTCTTTATGATAAGGTCAATTTATATAAGGATAGCTGTAAAAACTGTGGAAAAGCTGGACATATGACGTCTAAGTGCATCCACACAAGAAAGAAGTTGTCATAAACTTCAAGAACTAACAAGAAAGGACCCAAGAAAATACGGGCACCTAAAGCATTGATTATTCCTGTTGCAGCTATCCTTAATAGGACAAAGAGCACACCTATCATGGTACCTGGACAGTGGCTGCTCACGACACATGGCAGGAGAAAGGTCTATGTTCGTAGACCTCCAACCTAAAGAAGGATGACATGTTACCTTTGGTAGAAATCAGAAAGGAAAGGTTATTGTGATAGGTAAAATTGGTGGGAGATCACCTTTACCATCTATCTCTAATGTTCTTTTAGTTAAAGGATTGAGACATAATATGCTTAGCATGAGTCAATTATGTGATAATGGATATAATGTTTCCTTCACTAAGAATGCATGCATAGTCAAAGACAATCAAGGCAAAGTTCTCTTTTCCGCAAACAGGCAACAAAATATTTATAAGATTGATTTAACTGAACTGTCTGATCAAAGTGTGACCTGTTTTGTGTCAAGGGAATATGAAAGATGGGTATGGCATAAGAAGCTAGGACATACAAGTATGAAACAGATAACCAAGCTTCAGAAATATAGACTTGTGAAAGGTCTACCTGATATAAGTTTCAAAAAGGATGTCTTATGTGATTCTTGCCAATGTGGAAAGCAAGTTAAATCTAGCTTTAAACTCAAAAATCTAGTGTCTTCCTCTAGACCATTACAGTTATTGTATATGGATCTGTTTGGTCCAATAAGTGTTGCTAGTAAGGCTTGAAAGAAATATGATTTTGTCTTAGTAGATGATTATTCTAGATTTACATGGGTACTCTTCTTAACCCACAAGGATGAGTGATTCAAGATGTTTTCCATATTCTATAAGAAAGTATAGAATGAGAAAGGATTATGTATCTCAGCTATCAGAAGTGACCACGGGGGAGAGTTTGAAAATGAGAACTTCAATACATTTTGTGATGATAATGACATCTCTCACAACTTTTCTGATCCTAGAACTCCTCAGCATAATGGAGTAGTAGAAAGGAAGAACGGGTCTCCACAAGAGATGGCTCGAACAATGCTCAATGAAATCAAACTCCCAAAGTACTTTTGGGCCGAGGCAGTAAACACTGCTTGTTATATGTAGAACAGAATACTGATAAGACCCTTCTTGAATAAAACTCCCTATGAATTGTGGAAAGGTAGAAAATGAAATAACCAAAGTTAACACAAGAAGGGGGGTTGAATTGTATTTACCAACTTTTTAGAAAACTTTGATAATTATTTTCGCAGGTACAACAAGCCAAAATAAAGCTACAGAAAATTAGACAGGTGACTCATCTAATTTTGAGACAAAACACACGTGCACATAGAGAAGGTTAAAAAAGAGTTTGATATTCACAATATCAACTCCCCAAGTTAAAAGCATAAATAAATAACTCTTAAACAAAAATAAAGAGATAAGGGAAGAGAAATATCACTCAAGCGTTTTATACCGGTTCACCCCAAAATCCACATGGCTACGTCCAGTTCTTAGTAGCACCAAGTTTCCACTATAACTGATCAGATTATAGTACAAGTATTCTTTGCAAACCTAGCTCCTCCAGGCTCAACACAGTAATGAGTAAAGGTTTTGTGTAATTAATACAACCTGCAAATCTTTTAGATAAAAATCAGAGAGTGAAATAAATATGAAGGAATGAAAGACTGTGAATTAATATCAAAAGATTGAAGAGCTATTCAATGAAGGAATGAAGAAGTAAATGAAGAGAGTAAATGCTTCTTGAGTATTTGTACAAAGCTCTTTATGTTGTTCTTACTTCTTGTCTTCATCTTCATGGTTTGGTCTATATAAACACCTCAAACAATTTGATCCGTTAGGCACAGCTTCAGAAAGTGTGCTCCTTTGATTTGAGCTTCTGGTACACCATTAATGCCAAAGAGTCGTTCTATATAAATATTAAATGTTTAGGGACGTTGGACTTTGACATATGAAACCAAGATTACACATTGCTTCTGGGCAGTTGTTGTTTCAGATTTGCAGTAGCAGACTTCTTGTACTTGCAGCAGAGAGCTTTCCTCTTTCAGTGCAACACTCAATTCACTTTCTGGAAAGAACTTTTACTTTGTACTAAAATAGTTAAAAGCTACTGACTTGGTGCACAGGTTGCGTGTTTATTCCTTAAACACTTGAAAGAATGAATTCTTTATTCTTTATCCTTGATGTTATTGTCTAGAGGTATTGAGATCCTTAAGAAAGACATCCTTTTCAAATAAGGTTGACTTGGACTTCCTTCTGACAGACTGACACTTTAACTAGTGTAGCAGTGTTTGAAAATTAGACGGGTGCTTGTGCAGTCCAAAATTAGACGGGTGCTTGTGCAATCCAAAATCAAACGGGTGATCCACTGAAGCTTCTTCAGACTTGAGATTCTTGCCACGCCATCAACTAGATCAGAACCTTGATTGAGAGTTGACTTGGTCTATGTCTGAGTTGACTATATTATCAGACGGATGAGTTTTTAGACGAGTCTAAAAACTGCATTGTATTGAAACTTAGATAGGTCAGATTTCAGACGAGTGACCTAAAGTCTATTTTCCTGCACACTTAACACTCTTATCAGTAATTTCATATGGTTTAATATTACCTTACTAAATTTATTTGAAATCATCAAAACTTAGAGAATTTACACACTAAATGTTTTTCAGACTTGTGAGGTCTCAACATTCTCCCCCTTTTGATGATGACAAATAATTTTTCTGATTTTATTGAACATCAAAAAGTAGTAGTAGAAATTTACAAACAGATATAAGTATGAAATTATGATATGCTCCCCCTTAGTTTATGCAGCAGATATAAGCAAGTATCAGAACTTATCAGAGTTCAAACAAATATTTATCAGAGCAAAAACATTTTTCAGAGCAATTCATATTAACCATGTTAAGTTATAATTTCTGTTACTTTTATTTTCTCCCCCTTTGACATCAATCAAAAAGATATAACAGATATATAAAAAGCCAAAAGTGATACCAAAACTTCATCTCATTTTATCAAGAGTCAAAAAGATTACAAGTGATAGGAACATCACTGACAATACATTGCATGACCCAGAAGAAATAAAAAATAAGTCTTATGACCTAAGAACTAGGACCTCCTTGACTTTTGAAGAAAGCTTCCATCATCCTTTGTATCCCTGCTTGCTGAGCTAACATCAGAGCCTGAAAAGCAGCTTACTGTTCCAAAGCTGCATCCTGCCTCTGCATGACAATTTGCAAACCGGAGGCCATTTCATCAATCCTTTGATGAGCAGCAGGATCATATGCAACGACTAGAGCAGTAGAATATGATATAGCTAGGGTAGTTAAGATGCAGAAGGAGGATAGCTAGGAGGAAGGGTAGGAGGTAACTCTTCAACTTGGATGTTATCCTCAGGCTGAGGATCCAGAAAGACATTTGTTGACAGAGTTGAGACAAAATCATTATTTGGGTAGAATTCCTCTAGGAACCCATGAATCCTTTCATGATGAAGGGGTGAGTCAACAACTGAAAGAAGAAATTCATAAGATCTCCTACTGAGATTTATGGGAGTAATTGGGGTAGTTGCAGGGAAATTTAGAAGAAAGAAAGGGAAGACCATAAAGAAATGAGGTAAAGTATAAATGGAAGGGGAAAAGGGATAAATGGCATAAGCTTGGCTACCTCTAGTAGGGATGGTTTTATTTTCTTCTTCTGATAACCCAAAGTTAGAGCCACATCTGTAGTAGATGTCTGACTTTCAGAAACTCATGGGAGGTTTCAGTTGTGAGTAGCCTTCTTTTGAATTTGCACTTATTGTCTTTCAACATGATAAGGCGGAATTTTTGATCAAGAGGCAAGTTAATAACCTTTTGCTTGCCTTTCAGAGGCATAGAGTCAGGCATCACCTTGATCTCTGTAGAGGGCTTCATGAAGACATGTGGATTAGGCATCCACCTTCCCTAGGTCTTTTACTTTCTCGCCAGCTTCACAAGCTGTCTTTCTGCTTCCAATGAGGCAATAAGGTCCGGATCTTTTCCAATAGAAAATATGAAGAAGAGTCTTATGAAACAGGAAAAAAGGTGTGGTTCTGGAGGATAAGTGATAAGGGGAGAATACGTCAGGAAAGAATACTCTCAGAGGGACCTGGCATTGGTTTATGATATGGTCAAGTGTTGGTGGTCTAGGTGGAGGTGGAGGTGTGGTAGGGTTGTCAAAATACTCAAAGTCATTGAGATCATTATGATGAGTCTCAGAATGGTGAGAGGAGTGTGGTATGGAAGGTTTAGACAATTGAGGTTCAGTTTCATACACTTGTGGTTCTGAAACAGTAGGGTTGGGTTCAGAAGTATGTGGTTCAACAATAGAAAGGTTAGGTGAAGGTTCATGAATAGGTGAGGGTTGTGGTGGTGGTGTTGGTTGTCTATCAGGTGATGAATGTGGTGGAGTTAGGATTCTTGGTGAAGTAGGTGGAGGTGTTGAGGCTCTCTATGGTGAGGGCATAGGTGTTATTTGTTTTGGTTGTGGTGAAGGTGTTTTGGCTTGGTTTGGTGAAGGTGGAGGAGTGGTAGTTTTGGTAGGTGTTGGCTGTTTTGTTGGTGAAGGTGAGTGTGTTGGAAGCAAAACCAATTTCCTCTTGGTGATAATGGTCCTCTTATTTTTAGGGATCACAGTCTCTTCAGGTTGAGACTCCCCCCATCTTGCACAACTCTCTTCCTTTTGAAAACCTTAGTAACACCAGGGACATTAGGAATAGAGGCAGATGCAGCGACAGGTTCTTCAGCAACAGGTTCAGCAACCTTAGTAGGTCCAGCAGTTGCTTGAGTAGAGGTCTCAACAACTCTTTTTATCTTTCTCAATAACTGAGTAATTTCTTCCTCAATAGGTTCAACAAAGGGCTTAGCCTTGATAGCAGGAATGTTGAGTTCCACTTCCACTTGAGCAGTTCTAGCAGGGACTGATGATGAGGCTTCAGCAGTGGGTTCAGTAGTAGGTGTCAGTTGTACCTTCATCAAATACAGGGTCTTTGTTGTGATTTCTGTGTAGAGATCATCATGACACGCTTTCCTCAAATCCTTCAGCTTGTTTGCCCTAAAGATCCTTGTCATAATCATTCCATAAGGATAATCCTTATCTTTTTCTTTAACAGCCTTCCCAATGTGCCTAAAGATTAAATCAGTAATGTCTATCCTAATTTTCTAGACTAGGTGGTAGATAGAAAACTTCTATATCTTACTCACATGATTCCTAGATCCAGTCCTAGGCATAACACAATTAATTATGAGAACATGGAGAAATCTTGCCTTTGATGTCAGATATTTGGAGTATGGATTTCTAGGTTTTGGAACTCCATATAGAACTATATTTACATTCTGTTCTCCTAGGGTATTCAACCAATCCTTGTCATACCCAGCACCTTCTCGTGGGAATTTGGTCACTTCGGCGAGTGACTCGTAAGTGATGATGACGTGGTCATCGCCCACATCTCCAGAGATCATGGAGGTTGTATCTTCCTTGGTGATCTTTGTAGTTCTCCAAAATTCCCTAGCCAGAAATGGAAAGACGTCTTCTTGAAGTTGAAAGGAGGGTAACCATCCAGCTTGATCAAGTTCAGGTTGAACGTCTAAACCTTCGGTTCTCATTTCATCAAAGTTAGGTGGCCTTCCAGGGTGCACCTTCTTCAGTTCAGATACAAAGATTTTAGTCTTTTAAGCTAGGGTTTCCAGAAGGCTTTTGGGTGCCATTGATTCAAAAAGGAGTTTTAGGGTTTAGAGATGAAATGTTTTGTGAGATTGAGAACGAAGAGAATCAGAGAGAGATTGATAGCAGAGATTGTGAGAGCAACGATTATGATTGGGGAAATTTTGAAACGACACGGGTTACTTTTGTTAGACACTTGAGTGCTTTTTGCGTTGGGAACAAGGAGAGAGGTTATTACCATAAACAGTAATAACTTTTGAAATGACAGTTGTGAAAAGATGGAAAGTTTTAAAGAAAAAGGAGGGAAATTTTGTAATGTACACGTGTCTCAGTCAGGGTTAGCACTTAGTGCTTTTAGCCACGTCATTAGACCATTGGCTAAAGTAGACAAGTGAAACATAAAGGAAATAGACAAGTTAAGCATAGAATTTTAGACAAGTAAATTTTCAGACATATCAGCATATACTCATTTAGACACAATATGCACATTAAGATTCTTTCTAATAAAAAACAAATCTATCTCCACTTAAAGGTTTAGTAAAGATATCTTCCCGCCGATACTCAGAGTTCACAAACTTAATTTCAAAAACACCTTTTTGCACATAATCTCTAATAAAATGATGCTTTATTTCCATATGCTTTGCTCTAGAATGTTGTATGGGATTTTTAGACAAGTTGATAGCACTAATCACACCAAACAGGTATATTATGCTCAAACATTGAATAATCCTCAAGTTGATATTTTACCCAAAGTAGTTGTGAACAACAACTTGCTGCAGATATATATTCAGCTTCAGCAGTTGAGAGAGCAATGATGCTTTGCCTTTTGCTTGACCAGGAGATCATGTTTGCACCAATGAAGTGACATCCTCCACTGGTACTTTTTCTATCAATTCTATCTCCAGCAAAATCAGCATCACATAATTCAACTAACTTGAAATCTTCAGATTTCTTATACAATAGACCATGGTTAGTGGTTCCAACTAAGTATCTGAAAATTCTTTTAACAGCCTTATGATGAGATTCTTTAGGATCTGATTGAAATCTAGCACATAGACAAACACTGAATTGAATATCAGGTCTGCTAGCAGTTAAGTAAAGAAGAGATCCAATCATACCTCGGTAGATAGTTTGATATACCATTTTACCTTCCTCATCCTTGTTTAGAATAATTGATGGATGCATAGGAGTACTCATAGGCTTTGAATTTTCCATCTTATACTTTTTGCTGATGGATATAGATTCCATCACTTTTCTGTTTTATTTGAAGACCAAGGAAGAACTTCAATTCTCCCATCATGCTCATCTCAAACTCATTCTGCATCAACTTAGATAACTCTTTGCAGAGCATTTCATTAGTAGCACCAAATATAAAATTATCCACATAAATCTGTACTACAATGAAATCTTTCTTTGAGCACTTCTTGAAAAGTGTAGTGTCTAATTTTCCTGTAATGAAATTATTTTCCATTAGATATGTGCTTAACCTATCATACCAAGCTCTAGGAGCTTGTTTGAGTCCATATAAAGCTTTCTTAAGCTTATACACATGGTGAGGATTTTCAGAATCCTCAAACCTAGGAGGTTGATTGACATAAACTTCCTCCTCAATTATCCCATTTAGAAATGAACTTTTAACATCCATTTGATAGAGAGTTATATCATGTTGTGCATCATAAGACATCAAGATTCTAATAGCTTATAATCTAGCTACAAGTGCAAAGGTTTCAGTGAAATCAATACCTTCTTGTTGATTATACCCTTAAGCAACTAGTCTTGCCTTGGTCCTTACCACTTTTCCATCTTCATCCAGTTTGTTTCTAGATACCCATCCGGTTCCAATGATAGATTTATCCTTGGGTTTAGAAACTAGAGTCCACACATCATTCCTTTTGAACTGATTCAGTTCTTCTTGCATGGCTAGAATCCAGCTTTCATCCTGTAAGACTTCTTGAATCCTTTTGGGTTCCAAATCTAATATGAAAGCAATGTTATTGTTTTCATTGAAAGCAGATCTGGTGCTAACTCCTTGTGATGGACTTCCAATGATAAGGTCTTCTGGATGATAAGTCTTAAATTTCCGGTCTCATTTCTCATTCAGACTTTCAGACATTTCAGCACTCATTCGATTTTCTGAAATTTCAGACATGTCTACATTTGCCTTATCTAATATTTTTCCACTGCAGGATTAATATCAATACTTGCAATATCATCTTCTAGATCTGATAGTTCCCTATCAGTCATCAAACCATCATTAAACTTTACATGAATTGATTCTTCTACAACACAGGTTCTAGAATTAAAAACTCTAAAAGCTTTAGACAGTTCAGAATATCCAATGAATATGACTTTATCTACTTTAGAGTCAAATTTAACCAAATGATCTTTTATATTTAGAATATAACATTCACATCCAAATGCATGAAAATATGATATGTTGGGTTTTCTACCTTTCCACAATTCATAAGGAGTCTTATTTAGGATAGGTCTAACCAGAATTTTGTTTTGCATATAACAAACAGTGTTAATAGATTCTGCCCAGAAGTACTTAAGGAGATTATTTTCATTGAGCATTGTTCCACCCATCTCTTTGAAAAGACATGTTCTTTCTCTCAACCACTCCATTTTGCAATTGAGTTCTAGGTGCAGAGAAATTGTGAGAAATACCATTTTCCTCACAGGAAAGTTTAAACTGCTCATCTTCAAATTCACCCCCATGGTCACTTCTGATAGCATAGATACAAAAACCCTGCTCATTGTAACAACCTGTTTTTAATTACGTTGTATTATCGGTAAAAATATATTATATTTTTATCTGAGACCAAGAAAATGATTTTGGATAAAACAAAATCATATTCATACTATATCTTATGGTAGATGGTTACGGTGAAATTTTGGGTTTAAAACTCAGACGGAAACCGGTCTGCATTTTTGCTGCAGTATAATTTTATACCGGCAGAAAACCCTAATTTGACTCGAAACTGAAAAACTGTAGATATTTATATTATGCCCGTGAGGGATTCAACTTTCCAAATTTCTACTCAAAAATAAAATATTATGTTTATTCGGGCGAATTTTGGTGAAAGACGAACGAAAACCCTCATCGAGAAACCAACGGAGTCGGAAACGGAACTGCAGAGATAGAACCGGACACCGGAGGAGCTGAGTTATGGGGTGACTCACCAAGCATTTATGAAGCATTTAATGCAAGTAATCATGTCTTTTAGGTGAAATGACCAAAATGCCCTTAACCTTAACCTAATGTGTCCTAATTAAATATTAACCATGGTTAAGACAAGTAATGGACACGTTGGCTTCTTCCTCCTCATGTGCGGTGTAAAACTCGGTCACACCACCCCATTCACCCATTCACCACACATTTTTCCTATTCATAATTACCATTAACTATAGTTAAGTATTATATTATTTGTTTAAGCTTAACTTAACCTATGTCAAGTTACTATCAATTATGGTTCACACTTAAGTAATCAAACAAAAAAATTTCACTCATTCACACCCTCACATACACGGCCTCAACACCCCTCCCCACACTGAACCAAATTTCTTTATCTTCCTATTACACATTCAACTTGTTCTTAACATAAACAAAAAGAACTTCATAGTGTTCTTGATAAGTTCTTCATTTCTTCTCAAGTTCTTGATCAAACTTCTTCATTCCAAGGTGGGGAATCTCTTCCTCATCATATTAACTTCATTAATCATCCATCAGTCTTCATGTTCATCAAGTTTTTCACAAATTTCTATTCTTAGATCTAGATTTTCAAATAATTCTAGAAAATTGTAGAAAAATCATTTTAATGTGAAACCAATTTCTATGAGCGGATTGCTGGAGTTAGCAATGTTGAAAATGATCATGCCGGAGGTGGAGGAGAGTCAGCTGAGACTCTCAAAACCATGAGGGATATAGCTACCGCTGTGTTACAGCAGACATAGCAGAACACCGAAATGCTGCAGATGAACAAAGAGCAGCAAGAATTGCAAAATCAGAGGAAAGCTGCAGAAGCTGAAGATGCAAGAATGAACACTTTCCTGAAGTGCAAGCCACCACAATTCCGAGGAGATTATGACCCAGAGAAGGCAGAGTGGTGGTTGCAAGAGTTATAGAAAATATTCAGCACCACACACTGCAGAGAGGATAGGAAAGTGACTTATGAAGCCTTCATGCTGACATGAGGAGCAAAGTCGTGGTGGAGAGGCAAGAGAAGACTATTGGAGGCAGAGTGTAGACTAATCAGCTGGCAGTTATTTCGTGACTGTTTCCTTGAGAAGTATTTTCCGCGACTAGTTCGATACGATAAAAAAAGGGAGTTCATGAATCTGAAACAGGGTAACATGACTATTGGGGATTATGCATCACACTTTGAGGCTCTGATTCAGTTTTCAGAGTTCTATCAGAGATTCCCCGATGAGGATTGGCAGTGTAGAAGATTTGGGGAGGGAACGACACGAACTATAGAGAGCAATCATGTCTCTCGATATCCAGAGTTTCCCGGAGTTGTTTGAGAGATGTAGTGCCATTGAAAGCATAGATCAGAGGCAACCTGCTGAACAGGAAAATAGAGGAGTGGAGGCCCTATTCGATCATGCTTTCAGAGTAGAGTAGGTAGTGGTTCTCAGTGGAGATGAGGACCATATACCAGCCCAGTGCAAACAGTTGCATCAGCACCAGTTGCTACAGCACAAGTGGTTGGAACAGGCCAGCAACAGAAAGACTTTGCTTGTTTTAGGTGCGGAGGACCGCATCATATAAGAGATTGCAGGGAGAAACCTGATTGTTCCCACTGTGGGAAACCAAGTCATATGGCTCAGGATTGTAGACAGCGGGCTACGCAGCAGTCGGTAGCTGCTGGTAGAGGAGCTGGAGGTTATAGAGGTGGAGCTGGGAGTGGAGCCCCAGCAGCAGGACAACAAGTGGCTAGACCTCGGGCAACTGGAAGAGTATTTATCGTGAGGGGAGCTGAATCCTCTCAATCTGCAGATCTTATACAAGGTATGTGTTTGATATCAGGTAGACTTTCGTCAGTATTGTTTGACTTAGGTGCTACGCATTCTTTTATTTCGCATGAATGTGTAGATCAATTACACCGACTAGTGATTCTTTGACTACTATGTCTATTTGTTTACAGTGTCCTATAGTTGTTGAGAATAGGACTTTTACTGTATACCTTGTCTGTTTGTCTATGCAACAGATAGATGTTATCCTTGGCATGGATTGCCTTTCGGCTAACCATATAATGCTAGATTGTTCTAGTAAGACCATACCATTTCTTGAGTCTTCTAGTGTAGTCTCTGCCAATGAAGGAGTATCCATGAGGAGCGATGATTCTTGGCAGTACGTGATGCTGTTCGCGGTGGAAGCTAATGAGACTCCTAATAGAGATTCTATGCCTATTGTGAGAGAGTTTCCTGAATTTTTCCTTCCAGATGTTCCAGGTTTGCCACCAGAGCGAGGGGTGGAATTCACCATAGATCTTGTAGCGGGGACATGACCTATATCTATAGCGCCCTATTGGATGTCACCCGTAGAGTTGACTGAGTTAAAGAAACAATTGGATGACATGTTGGGGAAAGAGTTCATAAGACCGAGTGTTTCACCATGGGGAGCTCCGGTGTTGTTTTTTAAGAAAAAATATGAAAGTGCTAGGTTGTGCACGGATTACAGATAGTTGAACAAGGTAACAATTAAGAATAAGTATTCGTTGCCTAGGATAGATGATCCGATGGATCAATTGAAAGGAGCGGCAGTGTTTTCTAAGATTGATTTGAGGTTTGGATACCATCAGATTAGAGTGAGGAAAGAATATATACTTAAAACAACTTTTAGGACGAGGTACGGGCATTATGAGTATTTAGTTATGCCTTTCAGTGTGACTAATGCTCCAGTAGTGTTCATGGATTACATTAACAGAATCTTTAGACCATTACTCGATAAGTTTGTTGTTGTGTTCATCGATGACATTCTTATCTATTCTCGTACATGGGAAGATCATGAGGAACATTTGAGAGTAGTGCTGCAAGTTTTGAAGGATAGGCAGCTTTATGCTAAACTTTCTAAGTGTGAATTTTGGATGGAAGAAGTCCAATTTCTTGGACATGTGATTAACAAGGAAGGTATAGCAGTAGATCCAACTAAGGTAGAGGCAGTTCTTAAGTGGGGACGACCTAAGTCAGTAAGTGAAGTACGAAGTTTTCTACGGTTAGATGGGTGTTATTGGCGGTTTATGGAGGGTTTCTGGAAGATTGCGTTGCTTATGACGCAATTGACGAGGAAAAATACAGCTTTTGTTTGGACGGACAAGTGTGAGCAGAGTTTCCAAAAACTGAAGGACAGGTTGACTACATCACCTGTGTTGACTTTACCTAATCCTTTAGGACAATTTGACGTATACTGTGATGCGTCATACCAAGGTTTAAGTTGTGTTCTGAAGCAGGAGGGCAGAGTTGTGGATTATGCTTCCCGACAATTGAGAATTCATGAGAGGAACTATCCGACTCATGATTTGGAGTTGGCAGCCATAGTATTCGCATTAATGATATGGCGACACTTTCTATATGGAGCAAAGTTTAATGTTTATAGCGATCATATAAGTCTGAAGTATTTGTTCGATCAAAAAGAATTAAATATGAGATAGCGGAGATGGATGGAGTTTATCAAAGACTATGAGTTTGATTTACTGTACCATCAGGGGAAGGCGAATGTTGTAGCAGATGCTTTGAGTAGGAAATCATTGCATGTATCCGCAATGATGGTTAAGGAGTTGGAATTGCTGGAACAGTTCAGAGATTTGAATTTAGGAATGGAATTGGTTGATGATAAAATTTGTTTAGGTATGATCACTATTAGTAACGATTTTATGAAAGATCTTAAGGATAAACAAGTTCAGGATCTATATCTTTAGGAGATAAGTAGAGGTATAGACGAGGGTAAGATTTATGAGTTTAGCAGAGGAACGGATGATATGTTGAGATTTAGAGACAGGATATGTGTTCCAGAGGACTTAGAACATAGGAAGATGATTTTGGAATAAGCTCATAAGAGTAAGTTGGGTTTTCATTCTGGATCCACTAAGATGTATCAGGATTTGAAGAAAATGTTTTGGTGGACAATGATGAAGAAAGAAGTAGCAGAGTATGTTTTATCTTGCCCATGTGTCAGAAGGCTAAGATTGAACATCAAAAGCCGGCAGGTTTATTGCAATCATTAGATATCCAAGAGTTGAAATGGGATAGCATCACTATGGATTTTGTGGTTAGATTACCACGAACTACGAAGAAGCATGATGTGATTTGGGTTATCATTGATAGGTTGATGGAGTGTGCTCACTTCTTACCTATTGGGGAGAGTTATAGTTTGGAGAAGTTGACCCAGATTTATATCAAAGAAGTTGTTAGGTTGCATGGCATACCGTCAAGTATTGTCTCAGACCGAGATACTAGATTCACATCTAGATTTTGGAGACAGTTGCACAATGCTTTGGGGACCAAGTTGAGGATGAGTTCTGCTTATCATCCCCAAACAGATGGACAGTCAGAAAGGACGATTCAATCATTGGATGATCTTTTAAGAGCTTGTGTTTTGGAACACACTAGCAGTTGGGATGAGGTTTTGCCATTGATTGAATTTACTTATAACAAAAGTTTTCATAGTAGTATTGGAATGGCACCATACGAGGCTTTGTATGGCAGGAAATGTAGGACCCTGTTATGTTGGTATGAGATTGGTGAAAACCAAGTTTTGGGTCCAGATGTGGTGCAACAGACTACGGATCACGTTAGGAAGATAAGGGAAAAGATGAAGGAAGCACATGATAGGCAAAGAAGCTACAATAACAAAGGGATGAGATCTTTAGAATTCCAGGAGGGTAATCACATGTTTTTGAGAGTCATTCCTGTTATTTTGGCTTCAATGACTCGGGGGGGGGGGGGGGGGGTGAAATGAGTTTTCTTAAAAAAGATTTCCCTCTTAAAAACTTTTCACAAACTTTTCAAATCAGAGTTGCGGATTTGTGGCCTCAGGATCTTTTACAAGATCAATGAAGGGTTTATATAAAATCTTGAATAGAAGGTGATGAGGATAAGAAGGATTTACTCAGAATTAATTCAGAATAGATTCAGGTTCAATAACTCAGTAATAACAAAATACAGATCAAGAACAGAAATTATATTGAACTTTAAACATCAAAGTTGCAGGTTCTTGAATATAAACAGAAAGTAAAGGAGTTTGAGTTTAGGGATACCACACAACCAGATTTATCCTGGGTCAGTCACCTTCACTGTGACCTACATCTAGTCCCCACTCCACTTGTGGGATTTCACACACTAGCACACAAGCTTTGCCAGGTAGCTTGAAAAACCTTTACACCAAAGAGCACTCCTTCACCTCGAGATACCACACTCTTGTGAAGAGACTATATGTTCAACCTTAGGGATATCTCACCCTAATCACTCAGAGAGACTCCCTCTCTCTTTACAATCAAAATGTAAAACAAAAGTTGATTCCTAACTCTCAATAGTCAGATAAACAAATTGAAGCACTTATAAATATTGAAACATTCTTTTCACAGTAAGCTCAAGAAATATGATGAATGATGTGTATTGTATTTGATATGTTATTCGATCTTTTTTTAATACGTAAAAAATGTTCCTTTGATCCCTCTTTATATAGAAAACAAGTTATAGTTGTTGGGATCAATCAAAACAGATTTGGATATGATTTAGCAGAATCTATTTTCTTGATTCTGGTTCTTGAAATAAGATTCTGATGGTTCTTATAGAATTCGCGTCCATCTTGAAAATAACCACGTCCATCTAGCCATTAAGATTTTACATTCGGACGGACTAGTAGACGAGCTCCATATGCCACGTCAGCAGACGGGAGTACTAAAAAACAAAGTAATTGGACGAGTTCCAATTAGTAGACGAGCTCCATATGCCATGTCATTGGACGGAGCTTCTCATTAAGATCTTAGCAAGTCCAAAGACTTGTGTGGACGAGCGCTCGTGTCACCTTAGTGGACGAGCGCTTGTGTCACTTTAGTGGACGGGCGCTTGTATCATTTCAGTGGACGAGCGCTTCTGTCACTTGTTGGACAAGCGCTTGTATTACTAGTTGGACGAGCGCTTCTGTCACTTGTTGGACGAGCGTTTGAATTAAAAAATCTTATTTCCAGAAATCATTTTCATTAACGAAAACTTATTCCTTTTAATGCAGGTTATGAAAATTGATTTTCTTCGTGCATCTTTTCAAATGAGCTTTTTGTGAATAAGAGATTCCATCTCTTACAGATCATCTAAGACTTAAATCTAATTTCTCCTTTAAGCTCTTGTCTTGATGATCCTTTGATCTCTGTATTTGCTATTTGATTCCTCCAAGTTCTTCCTTGAATATTCTCCTTTGATTGCTCACTGAACTTGTTGATCACTGCTTGATACCTGTCTTTGCTATTTGATACTAAAACATTTGCATACACATTAAGTTGTATTTGTCATATATCAAAATCTCTAAGTCATTGAATCTAACAATCTCCCCCATTTTGATTATGACAAACATTTTAACAAATTATAAGATCAGTGTATAAGTGTAGCAGACGCTAAGTGTTTTTTTGACAGATTTATATCATGGTATCAGAGCAATTAGAGCAGAAGTATATCAGAGCAAAAAAAATATTATCATGGCAGAATTTGATTTACTTCCCCTTAATCATGTAAGCTTTTAAGCTCTCCCTCAACATATGCATGTATAATTCATTTTCGCTATTTCATACTTTTTTTTTTCATGTATAATTTGTTATTATTCCCTTTCTCTATATCATACTTTTTCCTCTCCTTTTTGGAATCATCAAAAAGGTAAAGAAAAGAAACATTCAAAGCAATAGAGAAGGTAAGCATTTTAAACATTCAAACATAGCATATAAAATTGTTCATGATAGAGGGATAGGTGTAGGGACAAATCAAAGAATAAGTGTGTCCATCTAATTTTCCTCCCCTTTTTGATTTTCTTCTGTTTCTTTAGAGATTAGATATAGGATTGATCAACTATGCCCAATTCTCTTCTAATGAAAAAGAAGCTTTCCTTGTTCAAGGGCTTGGTAAAAATATCTGCAAGTTGTTTAGTTGTATCAACATATTCAATCTCAATTTCTCTACTTTGTATATGATCTATAATGAAATGATGTCTGATTTCTATGTGTTTAGTTCTAGAGTGCATTATGGGATTCTTAGTTAGGTTAATTGCACTCGTATTGTCACATCTAATAGGAACTTGGTTTAGTTGCGCACCATAATCAACTAATTGTTGTTTCATCCATAAAACCTGTGCATAATAGCTACCAGCTGCTACATATTCAGCCTCTGCAGTGGATAAAGACACACTAGATTGTTTCTTATGGAACCATGATACTAATGAGTTTTGTAGTAAATGGCAAGTTCCACTAGTACTCTTTCTGTCTAGTTTACAACCAGTAAAATCAGAGTCTGAATAGCTAATTAAAGTACATGTAGCTCCCTTGGGATACCATAATCCCATGTCTTTTGTTCCTAACAGATACTTAATTATCCTTTTAACTGTTGTTAAGTGTGATTATTTTGGATTTGCTTGATATCTAACACACATGCATACACTAAACATGATATCTGGCCTACTAGCAGTAAGATAAAGTAGTGAGCCTATCATACCTCTGAATTTAGAAACATCAACAGGTTTACCTTGCTCATCCTTGTCTAGATAACAGGAGGTACTCATTGGAGTAGCCATCTCCTTAGCTTTTTCCATGCCAAACTTCTTGATCAACTTATTGCAGTACTTGGTTTGGCTAACAAAGATTCCATTTTCAGTTTGCTTTATTTGCAGTCCAAGGAAAAAGTTCAGCTCACCCATCATTGACATTTCAAACTCACTCTGCATAAGACTTGCAAACTCATTGCACAACTGCTCATTAGTGGCACCAAAAATTATATCATCCACATATATTTGTACAAGTAAAATGTTGTGTGCCTTTTTCTTAGTGAACAAAGTTGTGTCAACTTTACCTCTTTTAAATCCTTTTTCAATGAGAAAATTACTTAACCTTTCATACCAAGCTCTAGGAGCTTGCTTTAAGCCATATAGTGCTTTAAAAAAGTTTATAAACATGATTAGGCAATTCATTATTCTCAAAACCAGGTGGTTGACCAACATACACTTCCTCTTATATAAATCCATTTAAGAAAGCACTCTTAACATCCATTTGATACAATTTAAATCCTATTATGCAAGCATAAGCAAGTAGCATTCTTATAGCTTCTAATCTTGCTACTGGTGCATATGTTTCATCATAATCTATGCATTCTTCTTGGTTATATCCTTTGGCTACCAATCTAGCCTTGTTTCTTACAATTTTACCATTTTCATCTAGTTTATTCCTAAAAACCCATTTTGTACCTATTACTTGACAGTTTTTGGGTTCAGGCACTAGTTTCCAAACTTGGTTTCTTTCAAACTGGTTTAACTCATCTTACATAGCCATCATCCAATGTTAATCAATTATAGCATCATCTATGTTCTTAGGTTCTACTTGAGACACAAATGCCATATGATTACAAACATTTCTAAGAGATTGTCTAGTAGTTACCCCCTTTGTAATTTCACCGATGATGTTATCAATTGGATGATTTCTGACAGTCCTCCATTCCTTTGGTAGGTCAGGCTGTTGTTCTGCTTGCTCCTGCTGCAGCGATTCGTTCTTTAAGCTTTCATCTTCTTCATTGTTCAGTTTCTCTTCTAGGAGAGTTTTCTCAATTGAATCTGCAGGATCATCAATAATAGAATCCTTTCCTAACCTTTTAGGGTTAGACTCATCAAATGTCACATGCACAGATTCCTCAATAGTTTGTGTTCTCTTATTATATATTCTAAATGCTTTACTAGATAGAGAGTAACCTAGGAAAATTCCTTCATCAGCCTTTGTATCAAATTTTCCAAGATTATTCTTTCCATTGTTAAGAACAAAGCATTTGCAACCAAAAACGTGTAAATGTGCTATGTTTGGTTTGCTTCCTTTGCAAAGCTCAAAAGGGGTTTTATTTAAGATTGGTATTATCAAGACTCTATTTAGAACATAGCAGGCTGTATTGACAGCATTTACCCAAAAATGTTTTGGCAAGCTAGAGTCGTTCAACATAGTTCTTGCTATCTCCTCTAATGATCTATTCTTTCTTTACACTACTCCATTTTGTTGTGGAGTTCTAGGAGCAGAAAAATTATGTTGAATTCCATGCTCATCACAAAAGTTTTCAAATACTTCATTTTGAAATTCTCCCCCATGATCACTTCTTATAGAAACAATTTTTACGTCATTTTCATTTTGCACATTTTTCCCATTTTCTTAAATGCAGTAAATGAATCACTCTTATGAGATAGAAAATATATTCATGTATATTTAGAGTAATCATCTACTATTACCAACGCATACGAGTTACCACCAAGGCTTTTGGTTCTAGATGGACCAAATAAATCCATGTGTAAAAGTTGCAAGGGTCTAGTTGTTGAAACAATGTTCTTTGGTTTAAAAAAGACCTTAACTTGCTTTCCTTTTTGACATGCATCACATAGTCCATCTTGCACAAATTTCAGTTTAGGCAAGCCAACTACAAGATCTTTACGAATCAGTTTATTCAAGTGGTTCATGTGAATGTGTGCAATTCTTCTATGCCAAAGCCAATTCTCTTCTTCTTTTGATATAAGACAACATATAGTATTTGAAGAGATATTGTCTAAATCAAGCATATAGATGTTATTTGTCCTATGCCCAATTAATTTCAAATTTTCATCATGCTGATTTTCTATTATGCAACTATTGGAATTGAATTTTACCTTAAAGCCTTTGTCACATAGTTGACTGATACTTAATAGGTTTTATTTCAGTCCTTCAACATATAGTACATCCTTAATGATTGTTGTTAAGTCACTTCCAATGTTGTCAATGCCAAGTATTCTCCCTTTATTATTGTCTCCATAGGTAACACTACCACTCGACTTAGGGGTAAAGGAAATGAACTTGCTTTTGTCTCCAATCATGTGCTTCGAACAGCCACTGTCAAGATACCATTTCACATTCTTGGCTTTGCAACACACCTACAAAATAGAACCATGTTTTTGCTTTAGGTACCCAAATGTCCTTTTGAGTTAGTTGCAGCAATAGTTCCTTTAGGAACCCATATATACTTAGACTCATTATAAGCAGATTTTCTGTAATGACATGTAGAAGCTGTGTGACCTTTTCTAGCACAAAAATTTCATTTAACAAATGGTGTGTTTGATGTCTTAGGTGCAGCAAAAAATTTCTTGAAAGATTTCTCATGTATCTTAGGTTTATATCCTATTCCAGCCTTATCATAAACACACTTTTGCTATCCTAATAAAGCATTCAAGTTATCTCTACCATTTGTGAATTTGGCCAAGTCAATTTTCAGTTTTTCAACTTCTTTAGTCAATGTACAACACTTAGAACAATTAGAGCATATAGGTGGTTCCAAAACAGTAGCCAATTGACACGTTGTCGCGCACGGGTCAAAAAGCGAGTGATTGGAAAAATATGTAGCTAGGGAGCGACAACTCGAGTAGCGTCTCACAAGGACTCTTGGATTGTTATTAACAGCAAAATCAGTTTTTTTTTGGGGGGGGGGGGGGGGGGGTGGGTGGGTGGTGGATTAAAGATTCAATTAAGAGACAGTTAAGAAATTAGTGATTATCAAATAAGCTAAAACGATTAATCTACTGTTCTCGATTTCCCACTATCATTGATTCATGTAAATTCCAAGCCCTAATCAGATTCTAATCCCTTTTCGATTGTAGCGACAATTAACAAGCGAAATTGACACTACGAGATATATGTTCCTAATTCTCGAATTAAGCAAACGGGGTGAAGCCCTCGTGAATTAAGCAAACACGATTGAACATACGCGAATTAAGCAAACACGATTAAGTGTAGGAACATAACATCACCGAAATAAATCAATACGAATTCTATACAATTCTGAATTAAGTAAACAGAACATACAGAACAATATTGAAAGGGAATAACAAATCAAGTGGGAATTACAGAACCTCAAGTGCGGCGGAAACCGATTACAGCAGATCAATCTTAGGAAATTAGTTCTCCATCACAGATGAAAACACAAAACCTAGAAAATAATTCGTATACAATGGATAATGAAAAGTCCCCTCTAATATGCCCTAAAACAGCAATTTATAACTTTCAGAAACTGTGCACGCTCGCAAGGCGAGTAGCCTCTCGCGAGGTGAATATTAAGAATGGCGCTAGTTTGAATTTGGATTCTCGCGAGGCGAATAGTGGCTCGCGAGACGAGACAAAAAGGGTCTTCTTATTACGCCCGTGATGAGTATCAGGGCCTGGGCGTGATGGCTTCTGGTCCTCAGGCTCGCGAGGCGAGATGGTGATTCGCGAGACGAGACAGAAAGGATGACATTCTGCTGTTCAGGCTGGTTTTCAGTCTCGCGAGGCGAGTAGCCTCTCGCGGGGCGAACATTTCCAGAATTGCATTCTCCACTGTTTCTTCATTCCCTTGACTCTAAGTTAACCTGAAAATTATGAAATAGTAGTAAATGCTTTATTTGACTCAAAATCAATGAAAATACCCTAAAACTACTCAAGAGACTCAAAATGTTGCTTGAGGACAATTACATCCAAATTTGGGCGAAAACTAGATTAAACTCGAATAAAACCATGGTCTTACTAGTTAAAAACTAGTCGAGCCAGAGGTTGATCAAAATACCCCAAACTTAAACTTTGCTTGTCCCCAAGAAAACTAAAACTCAAAAAGACTCAAACTTGGCAAGCTTAAAGGTTTCAATCAAATTCGCACAAATTTCATGCAATTTCAACAAAACAATTTTTCTTCAATGTTTCCCCCCCTTTGTAACAATGTAACCCCCACATTCATTTACTTTAAAAGATTGAGAATTCCATCATTCATGCAATCATTTATTTAAGTTGAGGATCCAAGTTACACACAAAAGGGAGATCACCAAATTCAAACAATCACCTTCCTCACAAGGGCATTTAATGTTTCACTCATTCGCTCAGTTTGTCTAGGCTATGAATTTTCACTCAATTTCACATTTCAAGAGCACTTCCCATGAATTTGATTTTTATCTCAAACAAGGTTCCCACGAAAACATGCATTCAAAATCAAAAGGTCTTTTAAAGGTTGTAATGGGGCCTGGCTAGGGGTAGGATATTCAAAGGTACTAGGCTTAAGTCCCTAGGAACTAAGAGAGCATGAGCATTTTGACACATTGAATTCCAACCAAGTTCCTTTTTCCATTCTTCTTTTTGCCTTGGGTGACTACAACCTTTTTCTTTCAATACCTTTTTTTGACATTTTTGTTCTTTTCTTCTTTTCTTTTTTTTTCTTTGCCTTTGGCTCTAACCTTTATTTTTTTCTTTTTCACAACCCAGAATGACATATCACACCTCGTAGCCACCCCAAACTTAGTTTCTTGCAACCCTTGTCTTGCTAAGCTTCCATGCTCTCCTAATCCTAAGATCGGGTTAACATGGTTTTTCCAGATTTTTAGCTTATAACATGAGGTCATCAAGAAACAATAGGCTTATTAGGCTCAACGTGGCTAACTAGGGAACATACATTAGGGATGATTCTTTTAGTCCAAGTAGTTAATTCAAAGAAAATCGCCTAAATCATTTGATGCAACACATAAACATGCAAACCATGAAGAGACTTAAGCAAATTCGGGAAAGTGCAACTTAAAAGTGATTCACACAATTAAAAACATGTTGGAGGCTCAAATCCTCACCTGGACATTTTTGCAAATTGTTTGACCAAGATTCTATCCCTAATGTGTGCATCCCTTCACCCAAAACTTATCATAAATCATGCAATCACAATAGAATATCTCAAAGTTCAATTTTCAAATTTTCACATGGGGATCAAATTTCCAATTTTCAAAACCTAGGGGGGGGAATCATCAAAAATCAACATATATCATGCAATCTATCTATGCAAATTCAACAAACCCAATCAAGCTTGCCGACACAAGACTCAACACACATACGACACAAACAAGAAAAACAAAGCAAAACAATTGGTTCCCTCCCCCACACTTAAAACATACATTGTCCTCAGTGAAAGAACACAAATATAAAATACGAGTGAGGGAAAGGAGAAGGTTTAGAAAAAAACTCGTGGAGGCAGTTCCACCGGGATCCCACTGTCTGTCATACAGCGGCCAAGGAATGCCCAAAATGCAATATGATCCTCCCGGATCCCGTGGTATGCAGCATAAGCATGAGAGTGAGCGCTTGACAATCATGGTGACCTAGCCCAGTGCGGCGGACTTCTCACTCCCTCTTGGGTCAAAGATGACCTCCTTGTCAATCTTGTCAACAAAGTCTTCCCAATAAAAATGGGGTTCAACCTCTTGGACTGGCCATAGTGCCTTCATATTCAAGGGTGCAAAATCCAATCTCTCGGGTTGAGGCTTGAACTCCATTGCTGGTTGTTCCACAGTGGGTGGTGGCAAACAAGTGGAGAGGATCCCTGGTGCTGCTTCAATAGATGGCATGTTTGGGGCAGCCGTGCTGTCAAGAACTTCAGCCGAAGAAACAACTTCAATTACACTGTCACCCAAGTCATCATAAGTTTCACCAACAATTTCAGAGAGCAGCTCTATTTGAAAAACAGAGTGCTCTTCCAAGGGGTGCTTCATAGCATCGAAAATTTTGAATTTTGCCACAATGTCACCAAACTCCATGGACATGGTTCCATCGTGAACATCAATCTTTGTCTTTGCCGTTTTCATAAACGGCCTGCCCAGAATGATTGGTGATCTGCTAGAATCTGTTTCCCCTGCCATGTCCAGAATGTAAAAATCAGCAGGGAAAATCAAATCATTAACCTATACCAACACATCTTCTACCACTCCAATGGGGCGAGCATTGGTCCTGTTTGCCAACTGAATAGTAAGACCTGTATGTTGCAAAGGACCAAGATCAAGGTTGTTGAAGACAGAAGTGGGCATGAAATTAATAGAAGCTCCCAAATCCAACATGCAATTGTCGAATTTACTGTCCCCAATGGTGCATGGAATAGCAAAAGTTCTCGGATCCTTGCATTTCTGTGGCATTGCCTGACTGAGGGCTGAAACTGTAATCTTCTCAGGCGCAGGTTTAGGTTGAATAAGGGCTGAAACATTTCGCCCCAAGTTGACTCTCTCATTTCCCTTCAACCTCCTCTTGTGTGTGCACAAATCTTTCAGAAACTTTGCGTACTTCGGAACCTGCTTGATCACATCAAGGAGCGGAATGTTTACCGCAACTTTTCTGAACACATCCAGGATCTCTCTCTCCTTGTCTTCCTCAACAATATTTCTATTCTTCAGCACTCTTTGTGGGAAGGGGATCGGTGGCACATACTCTTTTTCAGCCTCAATAACAGCAGGAGGTTCAGGTGTTACCTCAACAACTTCATTCTTTTCAGGGGCTGCCTCTACAACTTTCCCGGATCTCAAAGAAATAGCACTCACATTAGGATTTGGAACATTAGGATTCACCACTGTTTGTGCAGGTAGTTGGTTTGATCCTTGAGCTTGCTGCATGACATTTATCGAAGTGGCAAGCTGTCCAATCTGTGTCTGCAAAGCATGAATACTAGCATCCGTTCGCTGCTGAAACTGTCCAATCTGTGTCTGCAAAGCATGAATACTAGCATCCGTTCGCTGTTGAAACTGGAGATTTTGACCAGTCATTTGCTTGACCAGGTCCTCTAGTGAAGGTCTAGAAGGTGCAGAGGTGGTCACTTGGGGAGAATTCTGTAGTGGTGCCAGCGGTAACATTGGTTGTTGCTGTTGTGCAGACGAGTTCCCATACCGAGGTTTGGATGATTCCTCCGGTTGGGATGGTACTTATTTGTGGAAAGGTCAGGAATGTTGTACCGGTTCTGATTGTTGTCTTGATTGTAAAGATTGGCTGCATAAGCTTGAGGCAAATCAGTGACTGACTCATCTTTCAGAATGGGGCATGCATCGGTCAGGTGCTCAGGAGAGGTGCAAATGCCACACAACCTTGCTGGTTGAACCTTATCCATTACCAACTGCTTCACCAAAGAAGTGAGCTCATCAAGTCTGGTCTCAAGGACCTTGTTGGAAGAAGAAACATGGACCTCATTCACTCCCCTTGTCTCGGCAGAATTGCTTCTAGTTGTGAACTGTTGGGAGTTGAGTGACATGTTCTCAATCAATCGCTTGGCAGCGGCTGAGGTCTTATCAACTAGTGCTCCCCCACTAGCAGCATCTAAAATATTTCTGTCCATTGGCAGCAATCCCTCATAAAAGTACTGAATAAGTAGCTGCTCAGAAATCTGGTGCTGAGGACAACTGGATACCAACTTCTTGAATCTCTCCCACTACTCGGCCAATGACTCATTGCCTTGTCTAATGCCACATATTTCCTTCCTGATTGATGCAGCTCTGGAGGCAGAGAAGTACCTCTCTAGGAAGACTTTCTTCAGATCATTCCAGGTTGTAACAAAATTCGGTTCAAGGTAATACAACCAATCCTTCGCAGTACCTTGAAGTGAGAATGGGAAGGCTCTCAGCTTGATATGATCTTCTGTTATTCCAACCGGTATCAAGGGTGTAGAGCAAACAACCTGGAATTCCTACAGATGTTTATGTGGATCCTCACCTGCAAGACCACTAAACCTTGGCAACAAGTGTATCAAACCAGGTTTTAATTCAAAGGGAGCAACAACATCAGCATATTCAATACATAACCCATTATAATTAACATCAGGGGCAGCAAGCTGTCTTAACGTTCTTTGATCAACCATGTTATCAAGTGCAGGTGCAGAATTAGAATTACTACTGGTTGGTGAACTAGTGCTAGCCTAAATTACTCTACGGCGTGTGTGCAGTGTTCTCTCAATTTCAGGATCAAATTCAAACAATTCAGAACACCCAGACCTAGTAGCCAGAACTAATTCAGCAGAAAATCAAAAAGAAAATGTGAGAATAACAACAAGAGTCTCCGGTAACGGCGCCAATTTTGACACGCTGTCGCGCACGGGTCAAAAAGCGAGTGATTGGAAAAATATGTAGCTAGGGAGTGACAACTTGAGTATCGTCTCACAAGGACTCTTGGATTGTTATTAACAGCAAAATCAGTTTTTGGGGGGGGGGGGGGGGGGAGGGTGGATTAAAGATTCAATTAAGAGACAGTTAAGAAATAAGTGATTATCAAATAAGCTAAAACGATTAATCTACTGTTCTCGGTTTCCCACTATCATTGATTCATGTAAATTCCAAGCCCTAAGCGGATTCTAATCCCTTTTCGATTGTAGCGACAATTAACAAGCGAAATTGACACTACGAGATATATGTTCCTAATTCCCGAATTAAGCAAACGGGGTGAAGCCCTCGTGAATTAAGCAAACACAATTGAACATACACAAATTAAGCAAACGCGATTAAGTATAGGAACATAACATCACCGAAATAAATCAATACGAATTCTATACAATTCTGAATTAAACAAACAGAACATACAGAACAATATTGAAAGGCAATAGCAAATCAAATGGGAATTACAGAACTTCAAGTGCGGCGGAAACCGATTACAGCAGATCAATCTTAGGAAATTAGTTCTCCATCACAGATGAAAACACAAAACCTAGAAAATAATTCGTATACAATGGATAATGAAAAGTCCCCTCTAATCTGCCCTAAAACAGCAATTTATAACTTTCAGAAACTGCGCACGCTCGCGAGGCTAGTAGCCTCTCACGACGCGAATATTAAGAATGGCGCCAGTTTGAATTTGGATTCTCGCGAGGCGAATAGTGGCTCGCGAGGCGAGACAGAAAGGGTCTTCTTATTACGCCCGTGATGAGTATCAGGGCCTGGGCGTGATGGCTTCTGGTCCTCAGGCTCGCGAGGCGAGATGGTGATTCGCGAGGCGAGACAGAAAGGATGACATTCTACTGTTCAGGCTGGTTTTCAGTCTCGCGAGGCGAGTAGCCTCTCGCGGGGCGAACATTTCAAAAATTGCATTCTCCACGGTTTCTTCATTCCCTTGACTCTAAGTTAACCTGAAAATTATGAAATACTAGTAAATGCTTTATTTGACTCAAAATCAATGAAAATACCCTAAAACTACTCAAGAGATTCAAAATGTTGCTTGAGGACAATTACATCCAAATTTGGGCGAAAACGAGATTAAACTCGAATAAAACCATGGTCTTACTAGTTAAAAACTAGTCGAGCCAGAGGTTGATCACCAATCTTTTTTTTACGTTACAATTTTATGTTTTTAATTCATCTAGCTCTTTGTTTAAAACAGAATTGTTCTCTTCTAAGAATGTGATGGTTTTCTTAGACTTAATTAGAAATATAGCAAGTCTAATGGATTCTTTATGAAGTTCTTCAAAAGCATTTTGCAATTCATCATAAGAAGGTTGATAATTAGAACTTACTTCACTTTCTGAATCACTATGATTGCTGGCCATCAAGCATAAGTTTGCCTCCTCAGATTCAGCATCGTTAGTGGAATCTACATCATTATCATCCCAAGCAATGTAGGCCTTTCTTGGCTTTCTCCACTTTTTGTCCTTTGAGTCAAACTTTTCAGTTTTGTCCTTCTTTTGCAGCTTTGGACAGTCAAGATTCATGTGGCTAATCTTTCCACATTCATAGCATGTGATGTTGTTGGAAGAGTTGTCACCTTTGCTGAAATTTCTCCTTTGAATGGTGGATGGATTTCTTTTGAAGTTGCCTTTCTTCTTTAGGAACTTCTTGAAATTTCTAACTAGCATTCCCATCTCTTCTTCAGATTCATCCTCTTGTTCTGCATCATCATCACTGTCTTCTACTTCTTTGACTTGTGATTTCAAAGTCAATCCCTTTTTCTTTTTGTCAGTTTCTTCATTCTCATTCATCTGTTCAACTCCAATTCATGCTCCTGCAGTTTTCCAAACAATGTGGCAATGGTCATTGATGAGAGGTCTCTAGATTCTGAGATTGCAGTGACTTTAGGTTGCCATTCTCTGCTCAAGTATCTCATTACTTTGTTAATTTGATCCTCATTTGATATAGTTTTTCCAAGACCATCCAATTGATTTACAATGTGTGTGAATCTCTTTTGTATTTCAGTCATAGGTTCTCCTCGATTCATTCTGAACAACTCATACTCATGTGTTAGGGTGTTCATTCTTGCTCTTTTGACATATGAGGTCCTTCATGTGTTACTTGCAATG
Organism: Sophora flavescens; assembly: GCA_030762895.1. Taxonomy (NCBI): domain Eukaryota; kingdom Viridiplantae; phylum Streptophyta; class Magnoliopsida; order Fabales; family Fabaceae; genus Sophora; species Sophora flavescens. The sequence goes on from CM061065.1 coordinate 133,773,189, forward strand.
TATCCCACATCTCCTTTGCTAATTTGCAATTTGAAACCCTGAAAAACTCATCACGGCTTAAAGCAGATGTTATACTATTCTTAGCACGTGCATTATATTGAACTCTTTTCTTATCATCCTCATTCCATTCAGTTTTAGGCGTATTTCTTGGAGCACCATTAGCATCTACAGTAGAGGGTACAAATGGTCCATTTTCTACTGCATCCCATTTGTCAACACCTGCTGCCTTAAGAAAGATTATCATCATTTCTTTCCAATAGATATACTCAGATCCATTGAAGGCAGGAGGACGTGCAAGGGAAGCCACTTCATTTAAACAGTCATTGTAAGCCATACTCTTATAGCTGTTAAGCCAAACTTAAGAGTTTAGCTCTGATGCTAATTGTTGTTTTGGCTTCAATGACTCAAGAGGGGGAGGGGGGGGGGGGGGGTGAATTGAGTTTTCTTAAAAAATATTTCCCACTTAAAAACTTTTCACAAACTTTTCAAATCAGAGTTGTGGATTTGTGGCCTCGGGAACTTTTACAAGATCAATGAAGGGTTTTTATAAAATCTTAAATAGAAGGTGATGAGGATAAGAAGGATTTATTCAGAATAGATTCAGGTTCAATAACTCAGTAATAACAAAATACAGATCAAGAACAGAAATTATATTGAACTTTAAATATCAAAGTTAGGTTCTTGAACATAAACAGAAAGTAAAGGAGTTTGAGTTTAGGGATACCACACAACCAGATTTATCCTGGTTCAGTCACCTCCACTGTGACCTACATCCAGCCCCCACTCTACCTGTGGGATTTCACACATTAACACACAAGCTTTGCCAGGTAGCTTGAAAAACCTTTACACCACATAGCACTCCTTCACCTCGAGATACCACACTCTTGTGAAGAGCCACAATGTTCAACCTTAGGGATACCTCACCCTAATCACTCAGAGAGACTCCCTCTCTCTTTACAATCAAAATGTAAAACAAAAGTTGATTCCTAATTCTCAATAGTCAGATAAACAAATTGAAGCACTTATAAATATTGAAACACTCTTTTCACAGTAAGCTCAAGAAAGATGATGAATGATATGTGTATTGTATTTGATATGTTATTCGTTCTTTTTTTAATACGTAAAAAGTGTTCCTTTGATCCCTCTTTATATAGAAAATAAGTTATCGTCGTTGGGATCAATCAAAACAGATTTGGATATGATTTAACAGAATCTGTTTTCTTGATTCTGGTTCTTGAAATAAGATTCTGATAGTTCTTATAGAATTCGCGTCCATCTTGAAAATAACCGCGTCCATCTAGCCATTAAGATTTTACATTCGGACCGGCTAGTAGACGAGCTCCATATGCCACATCAGCAGACGGGAGTACTAAAACACAAAGTAATTGGACAAGCTCCAATTAGTAGATGAGCATATGCCATGTTATTGGACGGAGCTTATCATTAAGATCTTAGCAAGTCCAAAGACTTGTGTGGACGAGCGCTTGTGTCACCTTAGTGGACGAGCGCTTGTGTCACTTTAGTGGATGGGTGCTTGTATCATTTCAGTGGACAAGCGCTTGTGTCACTTGTTGGACGAGCTCTTGTATTACTTGTTGGACGAGCGCTTCTGTCACTTGTTGGATGAGCGCTTGAATTAAAAAATCTTATTTCCAAAAATCATTTTCATTAACGAAAACTTATTCCTTTTAATGCAGGTTATAAAAATTGATTTTCTTCATGCATCTTTTCAAATGAGCTTTTTGTGAATAAAAGATTTCATCTCTTACAGATCACCTAAGACTTAAATCTAATTTCTCCTTTAAGCTCTTGTCTTGATGATCCTTTGATCTTTGTCTTTGCTATTTGATTCCTCCAAGTTCTTCCTTGAATATTCTCCTTTGATTGCTCACTGAACTTGTTGATCACTGCTTGATACCTGTCTTTGCTATTTGATACTAAAACATTTGGATACACATTAAGTTATATTTGTCATATATCAAAATCTCTAAGTCATTGAATCTAACAACTCCGAAGATCGGAATTGGCAGGGCTATCAAGTCTAGAAAACTTACTCCTAGATTCATTGGACCTTTCCAGATTCTTCGAAGGATTGATCCAGTAGCTTACCATATCGCTTTACAACCTAACCTTGCTAACCTTCATGACGTCTTTCACGTTTCTCAGTTGAGAAAATATTATCCTGATTCTTCACATGTTATTGAGTTTAAGTCTATACAACTGCGAGAGAATCTAAAGTATGAGGCTTTACCTGTTAAGATAGCAGATAGAAGGATTAAGGAGTTTCGCAGTAGACAAATTCCTTTGGTTAAGGTTATACGGGACACGATTACTGGAGATGCTACTTGGGAACGTGAAACAGACATGCAGCAGCAATATCCACATCTTTTGAGGTACGTAAATTCAAAGGATGGGATTTTTTCTAAGTAGGGTAGTAATGTAAAAGCCTGTTTTTAATTACGTTGTATTAGCGGTAAAAATATATTATATTTTTATCTGAGACCAAGAAAATGATTTTGGATAAAACAAAATCATATTCATACTCTATCTTATGGTAGAGGGTTACAGTGAAATTTTGGGTTTAAAACTCAGAGGGAAACCGGTCTGTATTTTTACTGACAGTATAATTTTATACCGACGTAAAACCCTAATTTGACTCGAAATTGAAAAATTGTAGATTTTGATATTATGTACGTGAGGGATTCTACTTTCCAAATTTCTGCTCAAAAATAAAATATCATGTTTATTCGGGTGAATTTTGGCGAAAGACGGACGAAAACCCTAATCGGGAAACCGACGGAGTCGGAAACGGAACTGCAGAGACAGAACCGGACACCGGAGGAGCTGAGTTATGGGGTGACTCACCAAGAATTTATGAAGCATTTAATGCAAGTAATCATGTCTTTTAGGTGAAATGACCAAAATGCCCTTAACCTTAACCTAACCTATCCTAGTTAAATATTAACCATGGTTAAGGCAAGTTATGGACAAGTTGGCTTCTTCCTCCTCGTGTATTATGTAAAACTCGGTCACACCACCCCCTTCACCCATTCACCACACATTTTTCGTACTCATAATTACCATTAACTATAGTTAAGTATTATATTATTTGTTTAAGCTTAACTTCACCTATGTCAAGTTACTGTCAACAATGGTTCGCACTTAAGTAATTAAACAAAACAATTTCACTCATTCACTCCCCCACATACACGGCCTCAACACCCCCTCCCCACACTTAACCAAATTTCTTTCTCTTCCTATTACACATTCAACTTGTTCATAACATAAACACAAAGAACTTCATAGTGTTCTTGATAAGTTCTTCATTTCTTCTCAAGTTCTTGATAAAAATCCTTCATTCCAAGATGGGGAATCTCTTCCTCATCATCTTAACTTCATTAATCATCCATCAATCTTCATTCTCATCATCACAAATTTTTATTCTTAGATCTAGATTTTCAAATAATTCTAGAAAATTGTAGAAAAATCATTTTAAAGTGAAACCAATTTCTGTGATCTTTATATGACTTCTAATTTGATCATCTAAGATCATGGGAGCAAAATAATTTTCCTCCTTATTTTTCTATTGAGGGCCAAACCTATGCATGTGTGAGCAAATGAGATTTTGTTCAACTTTTAACTTAGATGAGGTTGGTTATAAGCTATCTAGGGTTTCTATGTTATAAATCTAAGAGTTTGAAAACAAAAGAAATTTCTAAATAATTTTTCTAGCCTTGGCTGAATTTGTGCTCATGTTGGGTAAATGAGTTTTCTTCAATCTTTAAGTGGATAATGATTTGTATGAACTATCTAAGGTGTGTAGATTCTAGATCCAAGAGCATGTGAGCAAAAATAATTTCTAGCCAATTTTACATATGTGGGCCGAAACCTTAACCCTAGAGGTTAGAGGATTTTGTTTCATATTTTGAACTACTAACACATGATCTATGTTAGTTAATGCTCTAGTAACTAGGATCCAAAAGATGCAATTGAGAAAATAACCCTAGCCTATTTTTGAGTCATGACCGAAACTAACCTAGGGTCATGATTGGATTTTGTTTGATTAACTTGTGGTTATGTTATTTTGGTTGAAGGTTAACCGATAGTTTGTGGTGTAGTAACGAGGATCTGAAAGTTCGTGTTTCTAGTGATAAGTTCAGGTGGGAGAAAGAATCAACCCGTCGTCGTAATGGTTAAGTAGTATATATTATAATAATGGTGTAGGGCGACCTAAACCCTACTAGTGGTTGAGTAATCGACAAGTCCAAAATCACATTGGAATCTTTTTCGCAAAACCAATGATGATTTGGGAATTGTAGGTTTATCGCCTTAGGTTAATTTTATAATATTTGAGGATGTTTGACTTACTTATTGTTAAATTGTTTGTGATATGCTAGTTGAGGTATTCTACTGCATGTGACGTTTTATTTTAGTGTTTGAATATTTTGAGTATTGTATTATGCATGATTTGCCTGGTTTAATAAATTGCTGAGTTGGTTTTTAAGGAAGGATATGAGCTATTCGGAGATACTTTATTTGGGTCAGAGATTGAATATGACTTAGAGGTGTCTAGATTAAAGTGATTATTTTATAGACAAGATGTGATATAGAATGCGAGTTGAGGCTATGATGGAAGCTTGAGGTACGAGGTTGTTATTGAGGCGAGTCAGTGAGATTCATATATATGCATTATTGTTCACAACCATGTGTTGGGAACACACGAGGTCCGAAGTTCTCGCGGGGCTGTCCCAATTTAGTTTTAGGTAATGCAGCTATAGTGTCATTGCTTTGTATGAGCATCCTTGAGAGACGATCAGGGTGTACACTGACTGTGCTGTGCAGTTATAGTATCATTGCTTTGCATGAGCATTCTCACCATGGATGAGGGTGTGCACCGGTTAATGGGGATGTGTCGCTTGGATGACTGACTAACATCCCTCAGCAGGCAAGGGATGTGTGATAGGATTGGTGGTGGCCACATCAACATAAAGGATTGTTTCTTATCTCCCTATTTCTGTATTTTTTGTGTGCACGTCTAGTTTATTCTGTTAGAAGACTCGATGGAAGAATACGTTGCTGAGGAGTTGGATGAAACTCCGTATGAACTAGATGCTGGAGGACAAATTACAGATTCTAATGATATAGTGTAGTAAGTTTAGGGCCAGTGAGTCTTAAAAAACGTTTTATTTTCCGCAAGTTATAAACAGTTTGTATAATTAAGTACATGTGAGGGATCCTACTGATAGGATACCCTAAGCAGTGTTTTGGTAATGTAATGGATAAACACGTGTGTATTTATATATTATAACGACGATGTGTTTAACTTTCAAAAGTTATATGTTTTATAATTAATATTTTAATTTCTTTGTATTATTTTTGGGTTATAATTAAAGTTAAGTACGTGATTAAGTTTAATAAATAATTAATGGCACAACGGGGTGTCTCACTCATTCTGTACTCTTTTACTGAATACTGTAAAGACCTTATAAGACTCATCCTTGTGGGTTAAGAAGAGTACCCATGTAAATCTAGAATAGTCATCAACTATGACAAAACCATATTTCTTTCCACCTAGGCTAGCTACACTGACTGGTCCAAACAGATCCATGTGTAACAGTTGCAAATGTCTAGAGAAGGTGACTTCTTTCTTAGATTTGAAACTTGATTCTACTTGTTTACCTCTCTGACATGCATCACACAAATCATCTTTCTTAAAAGAAATATCATGCAATTCTTTCTCAAGGTTATGCTTTTTCAATTAGAAATTTGTTTCATACTAACATGCCCTAGTTTCTTATGCCAAAGCCACTTCTCATCCTCTTTAGACATAAAGCATGTCACACTTTGATCTGAAAGTTCAGACAGGTCAAGCTTATACAGATTGTGTTGCCTTTTAGCAGAAAAGAGGGTCTTTCCATTTTTGCATTGACTATGCATGCATCCTTAGAAAAAGATACAGAAAATCCACTATCACACAATTGACTTATGCTAAGCAGATTATGTTTTAACCCTTTGACATATAAAACATCACAAATGATAGGTAAGGGAGGTTTACCACCAATTTTACCTACACCAACAACTTTTCCCTTCAGGTTGCCACCAAAGTTTACATGTCCACCTTTCTTAGGTTGAAGGTCTAGGAACATAGACCTTTCTCCTATCATATGTCACGAGCATTCACTGTCCAGGTACCATGATAGGTGTTTGCTTTGTCCTGTTAAGCATGCCTGCAACAGGACTGATCATGGGCTTAGGTACCCATATTTTCTTGGGTCCTTTTTGTTAAGTCATAAAGCGTCTGACTCGTCATGCATCTGACTCACTCATGTGGCCCTTGTGTGTTTTGATGAACTCAAACATTGAGTAATTGATTTTACATTGAACCATATGAACGTTGCTAATCATATACTTGAGTTGCGTAGCCAAAGATTTCTATCATAGCAAGACAAGTCAACAAAAGATTATGAAAAAATAAAATAGTTGCATACAAGCGCCTGAAGTATAATGAGTCTGAAGTCTGACTTACTGAAGTCTACATCAACATCTTTTAGACTTATCAAACTTTGAAGAAGAACAACAAGCATCAGTATCAAAGCAAAGCAATCAATGATTGTCATCTTCACCGAAAGCTAAAGGAAAAGGACTTACTCGATCATGAGTAAATGAAATAGTAGATAGTGTCAAGCAATACTCTTATGAAAGGTTATTCGTTCTTACTTGACTGGCTATGCTGAAGACCAAAGAAGCATGAAGTCATCAGTCAGAGTAATGATCAAAGTATTCAAAGAATGCAAACACGATTTTCTGAAGTAAGTTGAAAGAAGAAAAAGGATCAAGATTAAAGATCATGAAGTCTTACTTCAATGAAGCGTCTATCTCTCTCAGTATACGTCTAAGCCTCTGACAAAGTCAGAACAAATTTTATGTCAGATTAACGTGTTTGATCCAAAAGATATTCAAACATCCACAAGCTCAGAAGATATGGAACACCAAGTCACTTCTGTGATATTGAAGCACGCGCCAAGAAGAAAAGCTCTCTATGAAGGAATCACTTAATCTCTGATTCAATATTAATAGTGATTTGAAATATAGTTAATTAAACTTGAAAGAAGTTTATTAATATATTTCTTATCTTCAATCTAAATCAGAGAAAGGAGAAAAGACAAAAGGGCAAAGCTACAGAAAAGCATTCCTTATGTTAGCAAAAGAAAATCTACTTTATCTAAGCCTTTCTAAGTGTTACACAAATACGGAAAGAACACTGCCCAAAGCCAGAAAAGCATATCTGCTATACTAAGATGTCAACAAGGAATCTTCAATGTTCTTCAAAGCATTTATTATCAAGTCAGAACGACTATTTCCTCGAGAACAAAGCTGAAAACTCTCAAATGCATCTCAGCGGATCTTTGTGATCAAGTATAAATAGAAGAAGTCGAAGACTGAACAACTAGTGATGTGATATAGTGATAAGCAACCAGAGAAATTACTCATCAACTGAAATGCTATATTACTCAAAGAACAACACTCGTCATATTATATTGATAGCTGAAAGCTCTCATCACTCATATATCTTCTTCACACTCTGAATATCATTTGAAGAAGAACTCATCTGCAACTCACTAAGTTCCAAGTTCATATCCACTCTCTGCAGTGTTTAAAGATTGGTTGAATTGCTTTGTAACTTTGATGTTGTGCTTTAAAACTCTCTCAAACTCTGAGCCTGAAGAGGCTTGTTTCAAGAATACTTGTTGAACCTGAAGAGAATATGTGTGCAAACAATACTTGTGTTTGAGCCTGGAGAGGCTAGTTGTGCAAATAATACTCGTCTGTAACCTTGATCAGTTATAGTTTTAAAACTTGGTTAAGTCAAGGACTGGATGTAGCCCAAGGTTTGTGGGTGAACTAGGATAAATCTGAGTATATTCTCTCCCTATCTTTTACTTTATTATTCAGTTTGTTTAACTATTTTAAGTAACTAACTTGGGTGTGTCATATAGTTCTAATCAGTGTGTTGTAAAAGGCGTCTGTCCTAAAAGCCACTTTCATTCACTAATTTTGTTTTTGTGCTTCTTAAACTCTGATTTTCGAAAACACTATTCAACCTCCCTTCTAGTGTTGTTTTGTGCCATTTCAGTTGTTATCAGAGCTCAGCCTCTGGGTTGAGCACCTCATAGTGTAGAGGAAAAGATTCTGAAGAATGGCAAGTGAAGCAACCTCAAGCAACAATATGTAAAATCAGGGTACATATCTTAGTAAACCACCCATGTCCAGTGGAAACGATTATAAGTACTGGAGGAGTAAGATGAGAATGTTCATAGAGTCTACTGATCTAGATCTATGGGAAATCATATCTCAAGGTCCTTACAGTCCAACTGATGAAAGTGGAAATGCTATTCCAAGAAGTAGATGGACATCAGAGCACAAAAATATGGTGCAACTTAATGCCAAAGCAAAATATCTTAGTAGTTGTGAAATATCCAAAGATATCTGGATCAGACTTGAAGAACTATATGATGAGGATGCTGTTGTCAAAGAAACATCTGAAGAAAGATCAGTTAACAATGTTGACAAACTTCCATCTTCAAATACACCAATAGATCAATATTCTCAAAATGATGATGAAGATGAAGAAGTTTATGAAGTAACCAGAAAGATGAGAAGATTTTGGAATAAAATAAGGGCTAAGAAAGTAGCAATCAGAACAACAGGTGATAGAATGCCACCTCTCAAAAATTTGATCACATGGGAAGATCTGGACAAAGAATCAGATGAAGAGTTCAAATGTTTACTTGGAGACACTGACTCGGATTACGAGGTAAATTCTGAATTTGAGGATTTACAAGATGCCTATCATGAACTTCTCAGTGAATTTAATTGTATTCTTGATAAGTTCAAAGAACTTAAGAAAAAGTATGTGAAGCTCACTAAGGAGCATAAACAGAAAAATCTTACGATTGATGAACTAGTCTTTGAAAACAGAAAGCTCAAAGCAGAAATGCTTCAAGATGAGATCATTACTGAAACATCACCATCTGAAGAAGTTGTGAAACTTCAACAGAAAGTGGAAGAGCTTACTTATGATCTTGCTAGATTTGTCAAAGGCAAGATCAACCTGATGAAACTTCTCGAAAGTCAAAGATCTAGTTTTGGTAAAACTGGTATTGGTTACATTGAAGAGAATCATGATAAAGTATCTGACAAATTCTCAGATAGTGTGAAAATTCCTATTAAACGCTTTTTTGATATATCATGTACTTTTGTGGTAAATCTGGACATATCATGTCTAAGTGCTTTCACAAAAGAAAAGTCAAGTCATCACAGACTAAAATAACTTACAAAAGTCGACCCAAAAAGGTATGGGTTCCAGAGCACCTTATAATTTCTCTTGCAGATGTATTGAGTAGAACAAAGAAGACTCCTTTAATAAAGATTGGAAAATGGACTCTCACTACTCACAATTACAAAGGAGTATATATTCCAAAGCCTCCAATTTAAGCAAGAGCATCTCAAAGAAAAAGGAAGACAATGCACGAGGTCAGTGATTTTTGAGACAAATCACTTACAAGTAAGTATTTAAAGTCTTATTTTAAAAGAACTTTATGTGTGAATATTTGATTAATGCGTCTGTTAGTTTAAAACCCGTCTGACTTGACGTGGACCCTCTTTAAAGACTGAGAAAGACATATTAATTTCAAAATTCTCGAATGATTAAGTGGGAAGTTAACGAGAAAACGTTTCACTCCCTTCAGCTAGTTTCTTTCTCCACACGTCAGCGTAATAAATGCGAAGTGCTTTTCGTAAACCTCTTCATCACACACAAAACCGTTCACCTTTAGACTCTCTTCTCTCTCTCACTCTCAAAAGTTTCTACCTTTCGCTCTTCGTCTGCCCTAAATCTCTCTTCACCTTCTACCCTAATGACTTCAAGAAGAAATGCAAACCCTACTATTATTCCTAATATGGACGTCTCTGAAGCAATGAAGTTAACTATAGAACACATAGTCGAGTTCCAAGAGATCAAGGATGCTGGCTTAGATATTTTTGTAGAACTAGAGTTTGCTGGTTGGATGAACTTTTTCTTGATTAGAGAAAATGTCTACCCGCACGTGGTTAAAGAGTTTTGGAAGAACTATCCCCCATCAAGGCATGCTCTCCTTTTCAGCGTTGGCGGAAACGTGAATGCCGTGAGACATAGGTTTGACATTCGCGATATCATTCAAGCAATTGGTTGTCCCAGGGAAGGAACAGGATTATCGGATGATGGGGAAGATTATGAAGACAAGGAAGAAGTCAATCTCACTTTGTTTGGAGACAGACTCATGGAAAGCAAGTTCACTTGCTATCTTCTACCCAAGGCAAGGTTTTTACACCTTCTCTTAACTAGGTGTGTGACTCCTAAGAAAGGTTCCTTAAATGTCATTTCTAGGGCAGATAAGTATGCTTTATATCGACTTCTTCAATTTTGGAAAGTTGATGTAAATGATCTTATTTTCAATCATATGCTTAAGATAGTTAGTGGAAAGACATGCTATCCTTATGCAATGCTTTTGACAAGAATGATAAGGAATAAGGGAACCATCTTAAGTACAGAAGTTATGGATCAGATTCCTATTATTTCAGTAAGAACCCTTATAGATTTGGAAATGAAGACTGAATATGGAAATGATTTCATGATTGCTGAAAACCCCGTTGTTGAAGAAACCCCTGAAAGAGTCTCTGAAGACTCAGATGATGATAAGCCCATAGCCTGTATAGTGAAAAGAAGGAAGGAAGTGCATGTGACTGAAAAGAGTAAGAAGAAAATAAAAGTGAAGAAACCAAGGTCTGGAAAATCATCAGTAACTAAAGCTATATCTAAACTAGTTGCTGGTGTGTCTGACTGTTTTAATAAAAAGAAAAGGTTGACTAGAAAAAGGAAAGGAGGAAGGATTGACAAAGAGGAAGGAAGACTAAGTAAAGGAATCAAGATATGTGAACCAAGAAATGAGGAGATCAGGCTATTTGATCAAGAAGAAAATCAAGAAGAACAAGAGGGAATGCAAAGAGAAGAGACTGTTGAAGAATCTGAGGAACAAAGAAGAAAAAGGTTGAATGAGTTTGACCAAAATCGGGAGAAGTATAAATGTGGCTGGTGCATGAGGTACAGACCAACTCAAGATACTACACCACAACCAATGAAGACAAATGGTGAGTTATCTGAAAATGATTTAGAAGCCCTACAAGCTCTTGAAGTTTTGAAGAAACCTGTTAAAGCAAGAAAGTTCATTGCAAACGATACTCATGTCCCCATTCCAAGGTTTCTTCTGGATGACACTCTGAAAAAGGATCCCAAGAGAAAGATTGATGAGAGGATTTGCACTCCAACGGATGTGGCTGTGTATTTTGAGGACAAAAAGGGTCAATGGGATGCATAGTCATCTAGATCTGGGCTGACAGAATATCAAAAATGGAAGACTCCAACTCTGAATGGAAGGATTGGCTTTGTTTCATTGCAACATTTTAGGTATGTCGGACCCCCAAAACCTCTGCCTCTGTATCCTTGGTACAAAAGCTATCTCTTTCTGATTGTTCATGATCCTAGTATCTATTTCTTTGAAAATACCTTTTTTCTTTGCTGTGCTGGACCAAGATTCTTGATTAATTGGCTAGTAGATTCCATTGTCTATGAGGGTGAAAAAGAGCCTCTCCCTTCTCAAAGGATAACTGACAGTTTGTTCTATACCATAATGACTCATTCCTTGATTAATAGATTGAGTCTGTGGTGCAGAACTCCTTTGTTTGAAGAATCTGTTTCTGGAAACCTCCCTAACCTGTATCAATTTGTGTCTGAACTTTTTACATCACTTCATATGCTCCATTTCTAACACTTTTCTTATGTTAAGAAATTTTGTCACTGTTCTATCTGAAAATTATGGTTCAAGTCTGGTTATCACGTCTGAGCCAAGTTATCTGATATTGAGGATGAAGACTATGCTCCTGATCATGTATCTGTGTCTGCTCCACCCCTGATTAACCTCTCTGCAACCGTTCCATCTGTTTTCGATCTATTTGAAGAAGAAACAAGAAATATGTTGGTTGCATCTTCTGAACCAAATGAAGAAATTGTAGTAAAGGAAGCTATGACCGGTGAAGTCACTGAAACAAGCCTGGTATCTCTCTGGAACTGTGTCTGGTCTATCTGAAAATGAAACTCAACCTTCTGCATGTATCAAACTTCTGCCATGGTACGATAACTACCATGAGGCAATGTTTTCTGATGAGAAAATGGTTGAAGCTATCCCTATCCAAGAAGAATCAGTGCAACTACCAGGAGAAGTCCCACAACAAGAACAACAAGCAAATAAGCATGAACCAAGAGCTAAACATAATCCTACAGTGGTCGGTGATCCTGTAGCTGGAGCTGAACTGCGAGGAATGCGCCAAGAAATGCAAAAAGTCGTGACTCTTCTATATAAAATTCTTGAAAAGATGAACTAATCTGTCTTTCGATGATGATCTTATTTCACCCTATTTCTGATATTATGTGTTGATTATTTGTCCTTATTTTAGCTGTTTTTGTGGACTCAGTGTGTTTTTGATATGTTTTGATTGAGCCTTTGGATGGACTCATTATGTTCTTATTGTTGGTTAATTTTATCCTATATCTGTGTGTCGGTACAAATTGCTTGTTATTTATCAACTTTTACTTGTATGTTTTCTAGCAAAATGCCTCCCCAAAAGTACCAAAGTACTTTCCTTTTTGATAATGCCAAAAGGGGGAGAAATAACATGAAATAACATGAAGCAATATAGCAACTTAAAGCAAAAGAGAATAAGTCTAAAAAGAGCAAAATTGTATGTTAGGATAATGCTCTTTGTTGTTTTAAATATAGCATAAGTTTAGGGGGAGTCTCTAAACTTTCTTGGAAACAAAGTGTTTTGATAATCTCTTATTTGCTATACTAATTTGGTTGTTCAATATAAAATCTTATGGAATGTTTGTCATCATCAAAAAGGGGGAGAATGTTAAGTCATAAAGTGTTTGACTCGTCATGCGACTGACTCACTCATGTGGCCCTTGTGTGTTTTGATGAACTCAGACATTGAGTAATTGATTTTACATTGAACCATATGAACGTTTCTAATCATCTACTTGAGTTATGTAGCCAAAGCTTTCTATCATAGCAGGACAAGTCAACAAAAGATTATGAAAGAATCAAATAGTTGCAAGCGTTTGAAGTATAATGCGTCTGAAGTCTGACTTACTGAAATCTATATCAACATCTTTCAGACTTATCAAACTCTGAAGAAGAACAACAAGAAGCAGTATCAAAGCAAAGCAATCAATGGTTGTCATCTTCACTAAAAGATAAAGGAAAAGGACTTACTCGATCACGAGTAAAGGAAAGAGTAGATAGTGTCAAGCAACACTCTTATGAAAGGTTATCCGTTCTCACTTGACTGACTATGCTGAAGACCAAAGAAGCATGAAGTCATCAGTCAAAGTAATGATCAAAGTATTCAAAGAATGCAAACACTATCTTTTGAAGTAAGTTGAAAGAAGAAGAAGGATCAAGATTACAGATCATGGAGTTTCACTTCAATGAAGCGTCTATCTCTCTCAGTATGCGTCTAAGCCTCTGACAAAGTCAGAACCAATTTTCTATCAGATTAACGTGTTTGATTCAAAAGGTATTCAAACATCCACAAGCTTAGAAGATATGTAACACCAAGTCACTTATATGATATTGAAGCACGTGCCAAGAAGAAAAGCTCTCTATGAAGGAGTCACTTAATCTTTGATTCAATATTAATAGTGATTTGAAATATAGTTAATTAAACATGAAAGAAGTTTATTAGTATATTTCTTATCTTCAATCGAAATCAGAGAAATAAGAAAAGACAAAAAGGCAAAGCTACAGAAAATCATTCCTTATGTTAGCAAAAGAAAAGCTACTTTATCTGAGCCTTTCTAAGTGTTACACAAATAAGGAAAGAACGCTGCCCAAAGCCAGAAAAGAATATTTGCTATACTCAGATGTCAACAAGGAATCTTCAATGTTATTCAAAACATTTATTATCAAGTCATAACGACTATTTCGTCGAGAACAAAGCTGAAGACTCTCAAATGCATCTCAACGGATCTTTGTGATCAAGTATAACTAGAAGAAGTCGAAGACTGAACAACTAGTGATCTGATACAGTGATAAGCAACCAGAGAAATTACTCATCAACTGAAAAGCTATATTACTCAAAGAACAACACTCATCATATTATATTGATAGCTGAAAGCTCTCATCTCATATATCTACTTCACACTCTGAACATCATTTGAAGAAGAACTCATCTGCAACTCACCAAGTTCCAAGTTCATATCCACTCTCTGCAGTGTTTAAAGATTGGTTAAATTGCTTTGTAACTGTGAAGCTGTGCTTCAAAACTCTCTAAAACTCTCTGAACCTGAAGAGGCTTGTTTCAAGAATACTTGTTGAGCCTGAAAAGGCTAGGTGTGCAAACAATACTTGTGTTTGAGCCTGAAGAGGCTAGGTGTGCAAATAATACTCGTTTGTAACCTTGATCAGTTATAGTGTTAAAACTTGGTTAAGCCAAGGACTGGATATAGCCCAAGGTTTGTGGGTGAACCAGGATAAATCTGAGTATATTCTCTCCCTATCTTTTACTTTATTATTCAGTTTGTTTAAATGTTTTAAGTAACTAACTTGGGTGTGTCATATAGTTTCTAATCAGTGTGTTGTAAAAGGCGTTTGTCCTAAAAGCCACTTTCATTCACTAATTTTGTTTTGGTGCTTCTTAAACTCTGATTTTCAAAAACACTATTTACCCCCCCCCCCCCTTCTAGTGTTGTTTTGTGCCATTTCACTTTTCTGTTTGTGTAAGCAGTTTGTGAAGACTTCCTTCTCTTTTTGTGGATACACTTGAACGTGATATGTCCAGCTTTTCCACAGTAGGTACATATAGGTTTATTTGAACTAACTGACACAGATTTGATGGAAATTTCTGAGAACTTTGTTGATCCTTTATGATGTTCTTGACTGGAATAACCTATACCTTCTTTGTTAAGGGAGTGCCTCTGACTTCACAAAATTTTAGTCAGATTATCTCTACCATTAACAAATTTGGCAAGATCTGAGTTGAGCTCTTGTACTTTATGTTGAAGTTTAATCACTTCTTCAGAATGTAGAGTTTCAACTGAGATCTTAGCTTTAGACTTTTCAATCTTAAGCCTATTGTTCTCTTCAGCTAACTTCTCACACTCTTGAGATTTCTGTGTTTACTCAATTGAGAGTTTAACATACTGTCTTTTGTGGGATTTTAAAGCTATAGATATACAGTTGGATTCCTTCAATAGTTCATCATAAGCATCACTCAATTTCTCAAGTTCAGATTGTACCTCGGTTTCTGATTCTGAATCAGTATCTGCCATAAGACAGATTTTCTTCAAGCTCTTCTCCTTCACTTTCAGTGGAGATTTCATCAAGTTCTTCTTAAGTATCCATCATTCCCTTCTTTTTTTTTGTTGAAGAACTTGTTGGGAGGTTACTTCTTGAGTTGAGGACATTCTGCCTTGATATGACCAGGCTTTTTGCATTCATAACACACAATGACATTTCTGTCATTTGATCCACCATCTTTGTTGTATTTTTCTTTGTTGAAGCACCTGAAAGTTGGTCCTTACGGAAGTTTCTTTTCTTCTAGAGCTTTTTTATTTTTCTGGTAAGAAGATAAAGTTCATCATCAGAGTCATCCTCATTTGATTCCTCAGATTCTTCTGAAGATCCATCAACTTAAAGATTTTGGTTGCTAAGATAACAACGATCTTTAACTCTAAGCGATTAAGCTTCTCTACAGAGCACGTAGCTCTGATACCAATTGTTGGGTCAAAGCAACCATCACACAAGAGGGAGGTGAATTGGGTGATGATAGAAATTTAAAACTTTTTCGAAACATCAAAACATAAATCAGAGTTTTTCAAATAAAGAGAGTGTAGATGGATAAAACATTTAAGAATGACTTAGAACACAAAGCTTAAAATCAGTTATAAAACTTGTTGAAGAACATAAAACAATAAAGATAAAGAGATAAGGGTAGAGAGAAAAGAGACAACAAGATTTATCCTGGTTCACTCATATAAACGATAAGCTACATTTAGTCTCCAGTAGCTGCTGAGTTTTTCCACTATCATATCAGATAATTACAACGAGTAGTCTTTGCACACCTAGTCTCTCCAAGCTCATTGAGTATTGTTCTCAACCAGCCTCTCCAGATGTTGCAAGTATTATTTGCACACCTAGCCTCTCCAGGCTCAATGAGTATTGTTCTCAACCAACTTATACAGGCTGTTGCAAGTATTATTTGCACCTAGCCTCTTCAGGCTCACTAGATTTCGACGAAGGTTACATAGAGAAAATCTCACAACACTCATAGAGGGATTTTACAATGAAGTACAGAGATGGGTTCTTCCTACACTTACAAGAGTGGATATATTTTCAAGTACTTCAGAATCAAAAAAGAAATCTCTCATAACACTCACTTGAGTGACTATAGAATGTTTACATTGAGAAGGATTTCTATTGAGATGAAGATAGTGATGCTGTAATTTTTCATCAACTGTAGCAGCAGTAGCAGCACCAGCAACACTTCTTGTTCTTCTTCTGTTTTGATCTTCATTATAGAGGCTTGACAAAATATACCCGTTGGAGTTTTTGACCATTGCACAAAACTCCTTGATGCTGACCACACTTTAGATAAAGTGGTTTTGCTTTTAAAGCTTTTATCTTTTTGCAGCAGTGGTATATTTCTCCTTTTTCTTTTCTTTCACCATACAGTTGTATATGTCTTTTATCAATAAAGTTATTCTGACCAGCTGCACACCTTTTAGACTTTTGCACTTTTGTGATGATATATAATATTATATAGCCTTGCAACTTTGGTAGAAGAGAAACCTCAATACGTAACAGCTATATTTCACTACATGTCAACATATCTTCAATTGTTGACACCTCCTGCTTTCCCAAATAAATATTTAACTAATTCAGCTTTGTCTTGTACTGGGAAGACACTTGGTTAGCTTCATTAGACACTTCTTAGATGAGCTTGTGAGATGCTTGGCTAGTATTCATTAGATGCTTGCTCCTTTAGCTCCTAAACTCCATCATCTTCGTATTGTGCAATTTCGACCTTCTTAACGATTGATTCAGGCTTCTCTGTCTTCATTAAAGTTGTAGCACTGGATGTTAGCTTTCTAATGCCATCTGTTTCATCCAATTTATACAAGTACAACTCGAGTTATGACCATCAGACGCTTCAAAGGTCTTTCTGTCAGAACAGCATCACGTCACCATATTACGAATGCAATCTGACACCGATATAGATCGAATTTGGTTTCGACATATTCATCAAAGTTTTATATATGTTTCTTAGCTTTCCAAATATACTAACATCGATATGTTTGGACACCTACAGCTCCAGATATTTTCAGCAGACGCTTGTATGTTCTGACTGTTACGAACAATATCATATCTCCAACTTGTAGAGGACATTTCACTTAGATGGAGATTGATTCAGGTCTCGACTTCTTCATGGAAGTTGTAGATATGTCTCTTATCTTGCTAATGAGATCAAGATATATTGATTTGGATGAGTGTAGCTCAAAATATAATGGCACAGATACTTGAATGTAGTACCAGACGCTTTGTGCAGACGCTTGACTCCAGTCTTCCATCTTTGTTTCTATACTTCTGTTCTTTATAAGCAGTAGTCTGATCTATACTTGAATAGTCTTCAGAAATTTTATAAGATGATTCTATATAGACACTTGGGCAGAGACACTTCGAGATAGATTCTTGAATTGAGACGCTTCGGGATAAGATTCTCCACTTGTCTTTATATCCTTCACCGGTCTTAAGATGCTTCTGGTCTTAAGACACTTCACTAGAGACGCTTTGCGATACTTGAGCTGAAGCTTGGAATAAGACACTTCATCAAGCTAAGACACTTCCATCCTTAAGACGCATCATCAGTCTTAAGATGCTTCCAATAAGAAACTTGAATCTTCTATTCAATCTTTTTCATTTCTTCATTTTTAAGAGTCTGTAGCTTAAATAATTATTCTGCACACTTGAGCACATAGTTAACGATGTTCACACATTCATGTAAATTATTTATGCTATATATTTAGGAACTTAACTTGTTTCTTTGATTTGTCATTACTCAAAACCACATAAGCAATTATTCACAACATATGTAGCATTTACATTCTCCCCTTTTTTGATGATGACAAATCCCTACAATATGCTACAGATTTTATACTTCTCCCCCTATTTGTTATCAACAAAAAGGGTTATCAAGTTTTATCTCCCCTATATGAGACATGTTCATGTTCAAGATAACTTGTTAAAGAAATTACAATAATGCAACAAATATTTGAGACATGCTCCACTTAAAATATTGTATCATCACTCCCCCTGAACTAATGCTTAGTTAAAAGAACATGTATATAGGTGTAAAGACATATTTAGCATAATAAGACATATTACTCCCCCTAAGATAGTGTAGTTTCATCACTATCTTTTCTTTTTCACAAAAAGATTCTAAAACAGTTTTAAGCATATAAAAAGACAATCATATCAATTATGTACTCACAATTTATGAAAGCAACATGTTTGAACATTAAGCATCATACTATTCAGCATAATTAGACATTATAATAATAATGGGATAGAGATACTTATTCGAGTTTGTGAGGTGTGATGCTCTATAATTGAGATTAATCATTGTGCTTTCCTTTTGGTCACATGCTCTTGGAAAATTTCAGCTTTAGCCTTTGTTCTTCCACTTCATTCCTTTGATTTGAACATTAGTGCCATGTATCTTCTTCAATATCCATCTTTCAACCAACTTTCCATCTGTGATAGTCTTCACAACATCTTCTAAGAATGGTGCTTGGAAGTGGTCTAGGAGGGTACTCAACATTTTTCTCAATTCATCTCCTTTTGTCGATACTTTCTTTGTTTTTCAATTGTTGTATACAAAACTTGCAAAAACTTCTCTAGTACTCAGATTAGCAATATATAATTTTCAAGCATAACTTTGCAAGCATTTTCAATCATATAACCTTCCAGCAATTATAATGATGACAAAAATAAACTCTTATACATTGGACTATTATGATTTCAACACATATAAGCATTTCATTTCAGATTGGATACCATTTCATCATAAGTTGAAGCATAAGAAATATTTAAGGCACACATTTGATCATTTCAAGTGAAAGGAATTTTTATCAATATAGTTCTTCCAAGTATGCATGTTGAATCGTTTGAATATGTATAACAAACACTTTATGAGAATATTCAAATTCATATGAGGGATAAACAAATGCAAGCTTAAGTTAATGTAAATTAAAATTATTATCTTATTTTAACATGAATGCACTTTAGCACACACAAAAGATGCATGTGTAAAATAATTTTTTTTTCATACTCACAAGTTAAACAACGACAAGAGATAAGGAGTAGATATCACCGAGCTTGATTCCTTTAATTTTTCAGCTGCCATGTTGTTCTGCATTTTCCCATTGTAGGAGTAGGATCAAGCAACTTCTTATGTAGCTTCTCAAATTTAATAAATTCAATTCCATAAGTATTTCTTGAATTTTATCCTTCATGAAAAATTCTTCTTCATCCATATCTTCTCATTTGAAGTTTTGAACTTTATGAATTTCAGTTTGCATGAGAAAGGCTTGGATGGGTGCATCTTCCTTGAACGATTGACACATTCACTTTTAAAGAAGGTTTCCTTCTTGTTGGGTGATCCTTCCATCTTGTGAAGTACTTTTCCTGCAAAAATGAAGTACTACAAAGGGCTTTTGGTACCCACTTTGACTTGGGTCCTTAGGAGTTAGTAGATAAGCAATTTGAAACTGTAAGAATCCCAATAAATTTGTTTCTCATATTATGATTCATTCTATAGTAGCGTACATGAGAATTATGTCTACAACAACAATAACTGCACATAATGAAATTAGATGGTAATCTAGTCTTCATAACAATATGTATATAAAAAGTCCAAGTTTTAGTTTGAAGGAAACATCATTGAGAAGAGCATATTCAATAAATTTTTGCAATCTATGGATAACATCACATTGACCAAATAATTAAATATATCATACAACACATTGGACCAACATTTAAAATTTAAATTTTGTACCTCATAGGCTTCTTGAGATGAAGAGCTACTAACTATGTTGTGCTCTTCCTCTTGATGACATTTTTCTAATCCAACTTCTATTCAAGATCTGCATTCTTTTGATTCACAGGATATACTTTCACACGAAAAAGCATTGTTAGTAACATAAACATCATTGAACACAAACAAAATATTTTTTAGATTTAAAGTATTCTCTAATTTGCCAAAACAACATTTTTAAAAGACAAATTTCTTAAAAACATTTTTCCAATGTTTAAAGAAAAAAGTATTTTAACAAAATCAGTCCAAATGAATTTTGGTTTAGAAGAGAAAAGAGTATCAAAAAACAACATTTCACAAAACAAAATTAACATCTTATAAAAACATTTCCAGTTTGAATTTTTGTGAAAAGAAATTCAAAGACATGAGGTTTTTCAAATTTAAAATCAAACATTTGAAAAATGTGATTTTGGTTGTTAAGATAACAAGGATCTTTAACTCTAAGCGGTTAAGCTTCTCTACAGAGCATGTAGCTCTGATACCAATTGTTGGGTCAAAGCAACCATCACACAAGAGGGGGGTGAATTGAGTGATGATAGAAATTTAAAACTTTTTCGAAACATCAAAACATAAATCAAAGTTTTTCAAATAAAGAGAGTGTAGATGGATAAAACATTTAAGAATGACTTAGAACACAAAGCTTAAAATCAGTTATAAAACTTGTTGAAGAACATAAAACAATAAAGATAAAAAGATAAGGGTAGAGAGAAAAGAGACAACAAGATTTATCCTGGTTCACTCATATAAACGATGAGCTACATCCAGTCCCCAACAGCTACTGAGTTTTTCCACTATCACATTAGATAATTACAACGTGTAGTCTTTGCACACCTAGCCTCTCCAAGCTCATTGAGTATTGTTCTTAACCAGCCTCTCCAGACGGTTGCAAGTATTATTTGCACACCTAGCCTCTCCAGGCTCAATGAGTATTGTTCTTAACCTCTCCATGCTGTTGCAAGTATTATTTGCACCTAGTCTCTCCAGGCTCACTAGATTTTGATGAAGGTTACATAGAGAAAATCTCACAACACTCATAGAGTGATTTTACAATGAAGTACAGAGATGGGTTCTTCCTACACTCACAAGAGTAGATATATTCTTAAGTACTTCAGAACTGAAAAAGAAATATCTCATAACACTCACTTGATTGAATATGGAATGTTTACATCGAGAAGGATTTCTATTGAGATGAAGATAGTGATGCTCTCATTTTTCATCAACTGTAGCAGCAGTAGCAGCACCAGCAACACTTCTTGTTCTTCTTCTGTTTGGTCTTCATTATATAGGCTTGACAAAATATACCCGTTGGAGTTTTTGACCATTGCACAAAACTTCTTTAAGCTGACCACACTTTAGATAAAGTGGTTTTGCTTTTAAAGTTTTTGTCTTTTTGCAGCAGTGATATATTTCTCCTTTTTCTTTGCTTTCACCATACAACTGTATATGTCTTTTATCAATAAAGCTATTCTGACCAGCTGCACACCTTTTAGACTTTTGCACTTTTGTGATGATGTATAATATTATATAGCTGTGCAACTTTGGTAAAAGAGAAATCTCAATATGTAACAGCTATATCTCACTACATGTCAACATATCTTCAATTGTTGACACCTCTTGCTTTCCCAAATAAATATTTAACTAATTCAGCTTTGTCTTGTACTGGGAAAACACTTGGTTAGCTTCATTAGACACTTCTTAGATGAGCTTGTGAGATGCTTGGCTAGTATTCATTAGATGCTTGCTCCTTTAGCTCCTAAACTCCGTCATCTTCGTATTGTGCAATTTAAACCTTCTTAACGATCGATCCAGGCTTCTCTTTCTTCATGAAAGTTTTAGTAATGGATGTTATCTTTCTAATGGAACCAGTTTCATCCAATTTGGACATGTACAACTCAAGTTATGACCATAAGATGTTTCAAAGTGTTTCTGTCGGAACAACATCACGTCACCATATTACGAATGTAATATGACACCGATATAGATCGAATTTGGTCTCTACATATTCATCAAAGTTGTATATATGTTTCTTATATTTCCAATGATACTAATATCGATATATTTAGACACCTACAACTCCAGATATTGTCAGCAGACGCTTGTATGTTCTGGCTGTTACGAACAGTATCATATCTCCAACTTGTAGAGGACATTTCACTTATATGGAGATTGATTCAGGTCTCGACTTCTTGATGGATGTTGTAGATATTTCTCTTATCTTTCCAATGAGACCAAGATCTCTTGATTTAGATGAGTGTAGCACAAAATATAATGGCACAGACGCTTTGTGCAGACGCTTGACTCTAGTCTTCCATCTTTGTTTCTATACTTCTGTTCTTTATAAGCAGTAGTCTGATCTATACTTGAATAGTCTTCAGACACTTCATAATATGATTCTATATAGACACTTGGGCAGTACACTTCAAGATAGATTCTTGAATTGAGACGCTTCAGATAAGATGCTTTACTTGTCTTAATATCCTTCACCAGTCTTAAGACGCTTCTGGTCTTAAGACACTTCACTAGAGACGCTTTGCGATACTTGAGCTGAAGCTTGGAATAAGACAATTCATCAAGCTAAGACACTTCCAGCCTTAAGACACATCATCAGTCTTAAGATGCTTCCAATAAGAAACTTGAATCTTCTATTCATTCTTCTTCCTTTCTTCATTTTTAAGAGTCTATAGCTTAAATAATTATTCTGCACACTTGAGCACACAGTTAGCGATGTTCACACATTCATGTAAATTATTTATGCTATATATTTAGGAACTTAACTTGTTACTTTGATTTGTCATCACTCAAAACCACATAAGCAATTATTCACAACACATATAACATTTACATAAAGGTTTTGTGTAATTAATACAACTTACAAATCTTTCAGATAACACTCAGAGTGAAATAAATATGAAGGAATGAAAGACTGTAAGTTAATATCAAATGATTGAAGAGCTATTCGATGAAGGAATTAAGAAGTAAATGAAGAGAGTAAATGCTTCTTGAGTATTTGCACAGAGCTCTTAATGTTGGTCTTACTTCTTGTCTTCATCTTCATGGTTTGGTCTATATAAAGACCTCAAACAATTTGATCCGTTAGGCATAGCTTCAGAAAGTGTGCTCCTTTGATTTGAGCTTCTGATACGCCATTAATGCCAAATAGTCGTTCTGTATAAACATTAAATGTTTAGGGATGTTGGACTTTGACATATGAAACCAAGAGTACACTTTGCTTCTGAGCAGTTGTTGTTTCAGAGTTGTAGTAGCAGACTTCTTGTACTTGCAGCAGAGAGCTTTCATCTTTCAGTGCAACACTCAGTCATTTTCTGGAAAACATTTTTACTTTGTACTAAAATAGATAAAAGCTATTGACTTGGTGCAGAGGTTGCGTGTTTTTTCCTTAAACACTTGAAAGAATGAATTCTTTATTCTTTATCCTTGATGCTATTGTCCAGAGGTCTTCGAGATACTTAAGAAAGACATCCTTTTCAAATAAGGTTGACTTGGACTTCCATCTGACAGACTGACACTTTAACTAGTGTAGCTGTGTTTGAAAATTAGACGGGTGCTTGTGCAGTCCAAAATTAGACGGGTGCTTGTGCAGCCCAAAATCAGACGGGTGATCCACCGAAGCTTCTTCATACTTGAGATTCTTGTCACGTCATCAACTAGATCAGGACCTTGATTGAGAATTGACTTGGTCTATGTCTGAGTCGACTATATTTTCAGACGGGTGAGTTTTTAGACGAGTCTAAAAATTGCGTTGTACTGAAACTTAGATGGGTCAGATTTTAGAAGAGTGACCTTAAGTTTATTTTCTTGTAAACTTAATAGTCTTATCAATAATTTCATATGGTTTAATATTACCATACTTATTCTATTTGGAATCATCAAAACTTTGAGAATTTACACATTGAATGTGTTTCAGACTTATGAGGTCTCAACAGAAAACCCAACATCTCTTATTTCCATGCTTTTGGATGTGAATGTTTTATTTTAAATAATAGAGATCAAATTGGAAAGTTTGATTCAAAAGTAGATAAGGCTAGATTCCTCGGTTACTCGGACACTTCTAAAGCTTTTAGAGTCTACAACTCTAGAACAGAAGTTGTTGAAGAATCTATTCATATTGAATTTAATGATAGTTTAAAGACTGATAAGAGACTATCAGATCTTGAGGATGATCTTGCAGGTTTAGATCTTGGAAGAGAAGACAATCAGACTGATGACAACTTAAAGAGTGAGGATTCATTAGCATATACTCAAGCATCTGATCCACCCGCTCAACAAGTGTCTAAAACTAAACCCAGACAAGATAGGAAGTTAAAAACTCATCATCCTGGAGAATTGATCGTTGGTAATTCCTCTTAAGGAGTCAGAACCAGATCAACATTCAGAGACTCAAACAACATGGCATTCCTATCTGAAATTGAACTTAAAAATATCAAGGAAGCTCTTGAGGATGAAAGCTGGATCTTAGCTATGCAAGAAGAGCTGAATCAGTTCAAAAGGAATGATGTTTGGTACCTAGTTCCAAATGTAAAAAGAAAATCAATTATTGGAACAAGATGGGTGTTCAGAAACAAACTTGATGAAGATGGTAAAGTACTGAGAAACAAATCAAGGTTAGTAGCCCAAGGCTATAACCAACAAGAAGGTATTGACTACATTGAAACCTTTTCACCAGTAGCTATAATAGAAGCTATTCGCATACTCATGTCATATATTGCACAACATCAAATCACCGTATATCAAATGGATGTTCAAAGTGCATTTATTAATGGAATAATTGAAGAAGAGTTATATGTTAAACAACCACCTGGTTTTGAAGATAATGATAAACCAGATCATGTTTATAAAAATGATTTTGTTAGAGGAAAAATTGACACAACACTCATCGGGAAAAGTTCTAAAAATGATTTTATTATAGTACAAATCTATGTTGATGATATTATATTTGCTGCTACTAATGAAAAGCTCCGGAAAAAGTTCTCCAAGCTTTTACATGATGAATTTGAGATAAGCATGATGAGAGAATTGAAGTTATTCCTTGGTCTACAAATCAAACATACGGATGATGAGATATACATCCATCAACAGAAATATACCAAGGAGATCTTAAAGAAATATAAGCTGGATACAACAAAACCCATGAAAACTCCTATGGAAGTAAATGCAAAATTAAACAAAGATGGAGAAGGTAAAAAGGTAGACCAAACTGTCTATAGAGGAATGATTGATTCTCTTTTGTACTTAACTTCTAGTATACCTGATATTCAATTCAATGTCTGCATGTGTGCAAGATTCTAATTTGATCCTAGAGAATCACATATCAAGGACATTAAAAGAATATTTAGATATTTGCTTGGAACCATTAATCTTGGTTTGATGTATTTAAGAACACAAGAATACAGATTAGTTGGATTCTGTGATGCTGATTATGTTGGAGACAGGGTAGAAAGGAAAAACACAAGTGGAGGATGTCAATTTATTGGAGCAAACTTAGTCTCATGGACAAGCAAAAGATAAACTACAATTGCTCTATCTACTGCAGAGGCAGAATACATTTCAGCTGCAAGCTGTTGTTCACAGCTTTTATGAGTAAAACATCAACTTGAAGATTACTCTATCTTTGAACATAATATATTTGTGTGGTGTGATAATTCTCATGCTATTTGCTTATCTAAGAACCCCATACAACATTCTTTGGATAAGCACATAGAAATTAAGCATCATTTTATAAGAGACTATGTTTTAAGTTTGTCAAAACTGAAAATCAGTGGGCTGATATATTAACAAAACCCTTAGCTGAAGATAGGTTCATATATATCAGAGATAATCTGAACATGCATTTCATAAATGAATAATGTTTAATGGAATGTGTCTGATCTGAGTAAAGCGTCTAATGACGTGGATTAATGACTGAGACTGTACATTGCAGTTTTCGAAAACCTTCACTTTTTTCTTCTCAAAACTAAAAATCCATGGCACCCAAAGGACCCTCAAAGAAACTCGTGCGTGCTGCTACTTGATTAGGTATGAGTATTGAAGACATCTCCATGGTTGTACAAGGGAGATTCGTCAAAATGAACAAAATCATTAAAGGAGGTATGAATGTGATGCCTGAGTTGGAAAAGGCTAAAGAAAAGATGACTCTGACTCGGATCTCCATTCAAACTCAATGCAATGGGAGACCCTACTCGTTCACTCTCAACAGTATTCAGAAAGCAACTAGCTGCCCTAGGCAAGGTGCTGCTTTTACAGATGATTGGGAAACTGAATTTGGTGAAGAAGCTGTGCATCAAGTTATGTACAAGGTATCTAATCGTAGGAATAAAGCTGCCTCCAAGTTGATTCCAAAAGGAATATTCTTACATGTCTTGATGATCAACTGTGTGATGCCACGAACCAGTGCTCGTGATAATGTCAACAAGATGGATATGTTTGCCCTATTTCATCTTTTAAGACTGATGAAGATTGATATCAATGATCTGATCTTCAAGTATATGCTGAGGATGGTAAAGCCCCAAACTAGGACCTCTTACACCTATAGGATGCCGATTACCAAACTCCCGGATATCAAAGGCATTCCCCTCACTGGAAAAGTTGATATGGCAACTGCCATAGATGAAAGAACTTTTTCTCAGATGAAGTTAAGACCCCCAGGAAGGATTCCTGACTCTGATGAAGAACACAAGAAGAAGAAACCTTCAGATGAATCTGAAGAAGAAGAAGAAATTGACGAGTCTGATGACTCAAGCAATTGAGGAGTCTGCACCTTTAGGTTCCAAGGTCAGACCAAAGCTTCAGGTAAAAAGGAAGCTGGTCATCTCAGAGAAGTCTGATGATGATGACCAACCAATCTCCAAGGTTCTAAAGAAGGGATTGGCTAAGGAGCTAGCTGTTACTCCTCACAGGGAACTGAAGAGGAAAGTGATAGGCTCCGGCAAGTAAACTGGATCGAAGCAAGTAATAATAAAAAGGTGAGAAACCAAGTATCGAACTCAGGGATTGGGAAACCAAGTAGCACTTCACAAATTAAACAAATATTTTAGACTAAGAAATAAGTGTGAAAAGATTTCAAGAAAATAAATGAAACAATAAAAGAAATCAAATATTTTTGGGTTTTCAAATATGAGAAAGGAGCTTCCAGGATCGGGTCTACCACAATGACCAATTATGAATCCTAATTGACTATACCTTTGTTAATATCCAACTCAATTGAAGGTGAATCATCCTAACTTAGTTAATGTTCCCTCTCGAGATACAAGAACCGTGCCCAATTAATCCAACTCCTACTCTCGTGGTAATTGAATTTAAATTGAACCCATTACGATTTATGATAATTCAGTGGTACCCTCGAAGGACTACTTCTAACTCTCATGATTTAAGTCCAAAGTTCAATTCCTATGGATCCAATACTTAGGTTCACTTCTCAGTTCATCCCTAGAATATCTAAGACATGTAAATAGGTGGTCAGTCAATTCACATGGATACAGCATAATAAGAACCAAATAAATGAATCAAACATTAACAAAAGGGAAAAATCAAATATTCATCATAATAATGTCAAAGGGTATTGCCCAACCCTAGACACAAAACAACTACTCAGCTATAAAAGAAATAACAAGAAGAAGAAAAGAAAACTCCATTGAAAATTCCACTGTGTGGCCTAGGCGGTACTGGACTGGCGGTCCTCCGACTCCAACTATATTGTGCTGTTGGTTCTTTTTATATTCCAACTCCTTTTGCTGACTGATCTGCTATCCGGATTTTACGTTATTGTATCCATATAGCAATTAATTGAAAATTACAATCTTTTGCATTGATATTTATCATTTCTTTAACTGCCCAATATCTTCTCCAATTTGAGATTTCACGCATGGGTCGCATGGGTCCCAATATTTGTAGTGTTGTGATATTAAGTTCCAACTTGATTTATACTTTCACAATTAGATGTGGGTCCCAATGTTCCAAAACAAATTCATTTGCTTGCCAATATTCAATTTAATTGCAATTCTTCTTCTTCATTCTTGATATCTTCCTAAAAATTAAAATAATAAAAATATTAGAAAATTAACTAAAATCTAATTAAAATTAATTAAATGCACACATTGACTCTAAAATAGTTAAAATAGGAAAACAAAGTCTAATTTGGGTAAAATCAAGTATTTAACTCAACTTAATTGATGAAATCCTCTCTAAAATAATAGATAAAACATGATAAGCCAACGGATTATCAAAAATACCCCAAAATTAAACTTTGTTTGTCCTCAAGCAAACTAAAAAAAAACCAAAAGACACTACTAAACAAAAACCAAGAGTTGACATCAAAATCAATGGACCAAAAATCATGTATGTCCCCACTCTTGCCACACCATAGCCACAAAAATCCAATACAATTATGTCTTCCTAAGATCAAAACAATCAACTTGCAAGATGAATTTAAAGATGGCCAAAAGAGAGAATCACACAAGCATGCAATCATCAATCAAAGTCTGGAATCATAAGGGCTTAGCACAATTCGTGACAATTCTTGGGTCTCATAACCTCACAAAGGCAAATAAGTCACTCAGTCACTCAAGTATTTAGGTTTGTGTTTCTCTCAGATTTCACTTATTAAGCACACACTCCATGAGTTTGATCTTCATCTCAACCACAAAATCACACAATCACATGCATGCAAGAGTCAAAAGGACTTGTCATGGTTGTAATGAGGCTGAGGTGAAAGGTAGGTAAGAAAGGAGAATGAGAGCTAAACATCCTAGGGATTAAAAAAGCATTGGTGAAACTTTTTTTTTCACACTTTTCCTTATCAATTCCAAAACCACAATCATCCCTTTATACATACTCTATACTTTTGAATTTCTCTTTCCAACTCAATTTTTTTTTGTTTAGAGAGAAAATTCTTTATCATTCTCAAATTTTTTTTTGAATTTATCTCCTTTTTTTTCTTCACAAAATTGTATTCTCAAATGTGTTACCCCAAACTTGGCACTTTGCTTGTCCCTAAGCAAAACAATAATGAACCATTGCTCACTTAATCCTTTCGGGTTGGTAAACATGGTTTTTTAGTTAAGGCATAAAAATGGGCAAACAAAGAATATGCTTTAAAGCTCAAAGGGGTTAACAATGGAAAATTTACATTAGGTGGGCTTTTTGGCCAAAACTGGTTATGTCTAATAAAATGCCTTTATCATCCTCAAGCAACATGCAATCATGGAAAATAGACAAGATTCAAGCAAACCTAAGAGCATGTAGCTCAATAGTGACTCTCACAAAGAATAATTCATGTTGAAAGCCCAAAATAACTCCTTAGGACATATATTAGAGACCCATTAAAAATTAATCATGCCAAGAACTGTTGAATTTCATGGTTTCAGAGTGAAGAGAAGAGAGAGTATTGAGAGATTGGGAAAATTGTGTATTGATAAAATGGAAAAGTAAAAATTACAATGAGTGATCTTGGCTTATATAGCCAACTAATCCAAGTAATCTAACTAATATCTATAACTAACTATAACAAATTTAACTATCTTAACAGCCCCCCGCAAGCTGGAAGGTGTACATAACACTTCCAGCTTGGAATGATCAATACAAATTCATATCCAAAAAAAATTACAATGAGTGATCTTGGCTTATATAGCCAACTAATCCAAGTAATCTAACTAATATCTATAACTAACTATAACAAATTTAACTATCTTAACAAGAACTCTCACACCCCAAACTTATCATGAATCATGCATTAAAGTTGTGACACTTCTTTCTCTAAATTCAATCTCACATAGCTTTAAGTTCATCAAATAGGAATAAACATGCATGATGCCTTAAGTGGCTGGCATTTTTCAAATGGGACTTAACACAATTAATCCACTAACATCAACATCAACTCAATGGCACAAGAACACAAACACACAAAGACTCCATGAAAACAATTTATTCTAAGCATAAAAAAAAATTTAAAGAGAAAAGGGTTTAGAAAAACTCATGAAGATGCTTCTACCCGGATCCCATTGCCTGTGGTACAACGACCAAGAGATGCTCAAAATGTAAGAGCTTCCTCCCGGATCCTATGGCTTGAAGCATGGCGAATGTAGGAGCAAAGGCTTGAGAGCTATGGTGGCCCCTTTGAATGTGAAGGTACTTTTGATTCCTCTTGGATCGAAAAGTAGGTGATAGATTCCTCTTTTGACCTCTTCATGCATTAGACCTCCATAAAGCACATGAGGTCTTACTTCTTGAGCAAATTTTGTAATATCCACACATGCATGCAAGCCAATATACTTATCCAGTTCATAATTTCCAAGTTCCTTGGCAAGTATGGTGAAGTAAGTGCTTTTCATATGATTCTTCTCATTTATCCATTGCAAAGGAATAATGGGGGATATTTCCTTTTAGCTCTCCATTTTATGCTCTTCTCTTCTAGACTCATCATCCAACACCACTTCATCTTCATGGAGGTCCATCCTTGCAACCATGTTTTGCTCCAATTGTGCTTCATATGGTGCTTGTACTAACTGCTTGCAAATTTGTCCTACTTGCTCTTTGAAATTTCGTGTCATAACTTGCAAACAATCATAGGTGACTCTTGTTTTTGCAGTAGAGTTGGATAGCTCTTGGGCATATTTCTCTTGAGCAACTTTCAAAGGACTTGGCTCATTCAATTCCTATTCCTCTTCATGCTTCATTATTATACTGTAAGCTTGTGCATAAGGGCAATGATTTCCCCGAAGCACGTAGTCTCCCAAGACCAAATTAGGCCCAAAATAATATCTTGTAACTCCATCCAATGTTGGATAATAATATTTGTCCATGTGTTGCATAAACCTTGCACAAACAAAACTCAAAAGAAAAGATCAAATATATACAAAATAAAAAAGTCTAAAATAGTTGTCTTCTTTGTTACTAATGATATTGGTAATGCCAATCCCCGGCAACAGCGCCAAAAACTTGATAGGCTCCGGCAAGTGCACCGGATCGAAGCAAGTAATAATAAAACGGTGAGAAACCAAGTATCGAACTCAGGGATTGGGAAACCAAGTAGCACTTCACAAATTAAACAACTATTTTAGACTAATAAATAAGTGTGAAAAGATTTCAAGAAAATAAATGAAACAATAAAAGAAATCAAATATTTTTGGGTTTCCAAATATGAGAAGGGAGCTTCCAGGATCGGAACTACCACAATAACCAATTATGAATCCTAATTGACTATACCTTTGTTAATATCCAACTCAATTGAAGGTAAATCATCCTAACTTAGTTAATGTTCCCTCTCGAGATACAAGAACCGTGCCCAATTAAACCAACTCCTACTCTCGTGGTAATTGAATTTAAATTGAACCCATTACGATTTATGACAATTCGGTGGTACCCTCGAAGGACTGCTTCTAACTCTCATGATTTAAGTCCTAAGTTCAATTCCCATGGATCCAATACTTAGGTTCACTTCTCAGTTCATCCCTGAAATATCTAAGACATGAAAATAAGTGGTCAGTCAATTCACATGGATAAAGCACAATAATAACCAAATCAATGAATCAAACATTAACAAAAGGGAAAAATCAAATATTCATCATAATAATGTCAAAGGGCATTGCCTAATCCTAGAAAGAAAATAACTACTCGGCCATAAAAGAAATAACAAGAAAAAGAAAAGAAAACTCCATTAAAAATTCCACTGTGTGGCCTAGGCAGTACTGGACTGGCGATCCTCCGACTCCAACTATATTGTGTTGTTGGTTCTTTTTATATTGCAACTCCTTTTGTTGACTGATCTGCGCCTATCCGGATTTTACGTTACTGTATCCATATAGCAATTAATTGAAAATTACAATCTTTTGCATTGATATTTATCCTTTCTTTAATTGCCCAATATCTTCTCCAATTTGAATGCATGGGTCCCTTTCTCACAATTGCCAATTGACAAACTTAAATTACAATTGAATCCATCATGGCCCACTTTTGATTTCTAATTTACTTAAAGTTAAAACCAAATGCCCCTGTTCTGTACGTGTTATGATATTAAGTTTCAACTTGATTTATACTTTCACAATTAGATGTGGGTCCCAATGTTCCAAAACAAATTCATTTGCTTGCCAATCTTCAATTTAATTGCAATCCTTCTTCTCCACTCTTGATATCTTCCTAAAAATTAAAATAATAAAAATATTAGAAAAGTAACTAAAATCTAATTAAATGCACACATTGACTCTAAAATAGTTAAAATAGGAAAAGAGTCTAATTTGGGCAAAATCAAGTATTTAACTCAACTTAATTGATGAAATCCGCTCTAAAATAATAGATAAAACATGATAAGCCAACGGATTATCAGAAAGTTGCAGTTGTAGCTACACCAGTTAGAAGATCTACAAGACCGAAGATTGCTGAGCCTGTGCAGGTCCCTTTACAGTTTCAATCACCTGCCGTCTCACCAGTAAAGTCATCTTCACCTTCACCCCCATCACCTATTGTTTTATCTTCACCTTCCACTTCTTCCTCTTCATATCACAACACTCCTCTTAATAACCAAATCACAATTGCTTAGAACCTTCTTGCTTTATCTCTCAGAGATTTCATTCTGAATTTCACTCCAAACAACCCCTCACCAAACCTTAACCTCCGTCTCACCAGAACCACAATCTTATCCCTCACCGGATCACATTTCTAACCATCAATCACCACTCTCTTCCTAACCACAACAAGAAAATAAAGCACTCGTCCTTGTTACACAAGTCTTTGATCCCATCATCTCACCTATTTCTAACCCCTCACAACCAGCAATTCTCTCTTCTTGGAAAGTTCCACCCTCTTTTCTTTCCATTCCACACAAAGGCTTACCCAAAACAAACACCCCTCCTTTCCAATACATCTACTCTACCCCACAATCTATTGACCACATAAACCCTGATCTTCTCAGTTCAGATGATCTTAAAAAATCAGCATTTTGGTTGCTGAGCAGGTTGCAGTAAGGCTAAATCAAGCCTCTGGGAAATATAGACCAAATCCTACTGCTTGTATGGGGGCTAATACAGTGTTGAAAATATCTCCTGATAAAGGAACCTTCTGTAAGAAATAGAAGTTGGAACCTAAGTCCAAAAAGCCTTTTGTTTGGCTAAAAAGGAAGTATCAAAATCTAAAGTTCCCCAAGTGGTCTACTTCCTTCTTGAGTCATCCTACACCAAGTGTCTTTCAAGATCCTACTCATCATTGTGGCTTATCTCTGTTTGACAAGGTCAAGAAATCCACAGATAGAGCCAAACTCCATTCTTATCAGATTCCCTAGATTGGATATCCAGATGAAGAAAGAGCAGAAGCAAGGCAATTCTACCCCTTCCAACCAACCTTCATTTTTACCCATTTTCTTTTCATTTTACCTTTATCTTTTTATGAAAACCCTTTTTCAGTTTACACTTTTAATTTACCTATTTCTTTTGAAAACTTATCTTGGTTTTTCAAACATCTTTCTCCTCTTATCTGTTATTTACCTAATTTTGAAGACACTTCTTTTAGGATTCCCTGTTTGTAACCTTTTGGTTCGTTGCATTTAGTCTTTCCTTTAACTCTTTCTCTTTTCCCTATCGTCTTTGATATTTCTTTCATTTACTCTTCTGGCTATTATCTTCCCTGGCATTGTCTAAAAATTGTTCCTTATGAACCTCCTAAGATAGCCAATCCCTCTTCTGACACCAGTCCTTCCTCTCCATCTCCACACAATGACTTTGCTGAAATGGTATCCACTATCATTGGTATGGATCCTGTTGCTCGTGAAGAAATCAGCGGTCTTCGTGAGACGATGCAGAATGTTGTGACCCTTCTCAAGAAAATTGTTGAAAAACAAAGTTCTTCATGTTTTTTCTTTTCTTTTATCAGGAATGTACTAGTCTATGATGGTTAATATTAATAAACAGTTGCTTAGACTTCTTTTCCATGGGAATTGTTTGTTTTTTGCTGATGACAAAAGGGGATAAATATAAATATAGATACTGAAAGTAACACACTCTAATTGAACTTTTACATTCAAACTTAATGCTCTGTATAAATGCTATTATGCTCTGATCATAATACATATGTATGTCCATGCGTCTGAATAGTATGATAACCTTAAATATTTATCATCAGTTTAGGGGGAGCATGAATATCTTTAATAATCTATAGTGTTTACTTTTGTTTTATTTATAAGTTCATTAAAATCATAAGAAAATGTTTGTTATCATAAAAAAAGGGGTGATTGTTAAGGCTACATTTTTTACATCTCTGATTTTGATGAATCCAAACAAAGAATGGTTTTAAGTGAACCTTTTGAAATCCATTAATATGTGTATTAAGTATGCAGATCATCATAAAGCAAGAGTATCATGACAAAGAAACAAAGTCTTAAAGATGCGTCTGTGTTATGATTCGTCTAAATAAAGACTCGATCTCTACAAAATTTGATTATGTGTCTGAAACTACAACTTGACTGAAACTCTCTCGATTCACATATATTCAAATATCAAGAATATTCCTTGATGATTTCAAATAAAGAAATTCGATTTCAGAAGCTCAAAGCATCAATCCGCGTTTGAAATACCTTTTGTTTCAAAAGGCAAAATGAACCTTACTTGGTCGCAGACCCGTATTCCACAAATAAGGAAAGTTACGCTGCCAAAGTCTGAAAAGTAACAAACACTGCTCTGCATCAAGCTGCACTCTGATAAAGCAATGTTAGTCTATACGTTCAACTTATCTTGAAACTCTCCAACAATCATAAACATTAAATGCAAGTTCAGAACAACTCCTTGGCATTAATGAATGAAGAATAAAAGCTTACTCATCTGAAGAACTCTCCACAACGGATTTATTACTTTTGAGTATAAATAGAAGACTTTGAAGACTATTGAAGACACACACCTGAAATCATTTACTTAAGCATTCAATACTCTCTTCGCATTTAAAAGCCCTCTTAATTTCTTCACAGAATACTTCTATGCTCAAATCATTCATATTTATTGAGAAGTCTTTATTGCGATCATACCTACCTTAAATACTAATTCATTCACTGAGTGTTACTTGGTGGATCTGCAAAGTTGTAATCTGTGAAGCTGCTGCTTCATTTAAACTCTTACTACTTTTAGAGCTTGAAAATGCTTGCTGAAAGAATACTTGTTTGAGCCTTATGATGCTAGGTGTGCAAACAATACTTGTTAGTTGAGCCTGCAGATGCTAGGTGTGCAAATAATACCTTTTGTATCCTGATCAGTTATAATGTTAATACTTGGTGAAACCAAGGACTGGATGTAGCCCAAGGTTTGGGGTGAACCAGTATAAATCTCTGTGTCTCCTTTTCTAACTTAATCTTTTCAGTTTGCTTTATATTAACTATGCTAACTGGGTTGAAAAGTGTAACATTTTCTCTTATCCTGTTTTACATCAGACGCCTCATTGTGTCTGAGCTGTTTTTGATCTAAAGTCTTGCCTTTTCAGAAAAGTTAATTAAAACACAATTCAAGCCCCCTTATCGTGTTTTATATCTGATCATTTCGACACACACACACATATATATATTATATATATAATTTATATAAAAAAATGTAAACATATCCTTTTATGTCATTTTACATTTATCAGCTAGTCCAACAGCTAGTTTTACCAAACACTTCAAACTCAATCCATTAGCTAATCTGCTATTCACTATTAGCTAGCTTATTCGCTATCCACCAGCTTATCCGTTATCCGCTAGCTTATTATTTTATTATTTTATTTCCTTTTCTCTTACTATGTTCTCTCTCCGACGAACAAGCTCCACCGGAGACCACCCCAATTCCCCACCAGTACCAGTTAGTTCTCCGCCCGCTCCTGTCCCAGCATTTTCATCTCCACCTTCACCCGTGGCGGAGTCGACCACCACGCCTGAGGTTCCTGCTCCGTCTCCGAGCAAGTCGAGGTCTCTACTGAAACAGTGAAACCCGCTCCGCCCAAAGCCTCGTCCCTCTTCCTCTCCTTTCAGCTCTTCCTTTCCCACGCTCCATCTACTTTCTCCCATATTCTGGTGCCTCCTCTGGTTAGCTATGGATCTATAAGAGGCGGATCTGTAAGCGCGCGGCGGGCGACGACCATGGGTTTCTGGATCTGTAAGCACGCAACAGAGCTGGATGAGCAGCGAACCTTGAGGAGCGGCGGATCTGGATGGGCGACGTCCATGGGTGGTTGTCGATCTGGTTTCCGAGCATCTCCCCCCACCCTCTTCCTCTGTTTCTTTGTGTTTTTTATTTATTTATGCATATGTATATTTTTGCCGCCATGATCAGTACCAAGGGCGAGTGGCGGTGGAGATGAGTGCGCAAGGGTGTCGCCGGCGCCGATGCGGCGGAGAAGGTGGAAGATGGTCGAAGGAGGGTGGAAGGTGCGCCGAGGCGCGGATCTGGTTCGATTTGGTGCGTTGACTTGAGCCACCCGAGGATGTGGTTGTAGGAGGGCCGAAGGGGTGAGGGCATATGTGGGAGTTACAGGGCCGAAGGGGGAGGCGCCCCTGCCGCTGGGATGAGAAGCATGGAGTGAGAGAGAAGACAGACAAAAAAAATAAAATCCAGTATGGGAAGTCTACTGTGATATCATGTGATACTTTTAATCTAACGGTGATAATAAATGATGTACCATGAGCGATTTGTCACCCTTGCTCACGCTAGAAATCACCTAAGGGCTAGTCAGGATAAGAGAGACATGATATGATAAGCTATCATATCCTGTCAGAAATTGTTGTTTGGTGAGCCAGTAGGATAGGATAAACCAATTTTGTCACCTATCCTATCCTGTCCATCTAGTTAAAATCCTACCTGATGGGAGAGTTGGGTTAGAACTCAATAGGATATTATAAGAGGATATATAGTATAATAAAATATAAAAATATTTTATATATAACAATTAAAGTATAATAAAACATAACATGATTACAAAAAGATATAATAAAATATAAAATATTTAAAATAATAAAAATATTAATTATTAATTTTAAAAATTGTTTTATTTTGCACAAGGCTATTTTTATTATTTCTTATTAATTTACAAAATGAAAAATATATAAATTATTCTAACAATTTAACCATATGTAAAATAAAAACTAAAAAGAATATTTAAAATTATAAAAAAATTAATTTAAGTTAAACAATATTTTTTAGTGTTCAAGTTAAACAATATTTTAAAATTTTTAAAAATTATAGGTAATTTTATCATAATGATAATTTTGTTTTTTTATATATTTAAAAAATGAAAAATATATAAAAAAAAAGTAAGATCTAATAAAAAATGAAATAGAAACGAAAATTTTAAAATTCATACTAAAATTAAATTTTATCCAATTGATACAGTTTATCCGCTCACGTCCCATCATATAACGCTGTAAACGAGTCCTAAAATTATAAACCTAAAACCTAAAAAACTGGTATTAGAAGAAAGTGGTGAAGGGTGCAGGTCGAATAGGAAGATCAGTGCCTATCGACTAACGTGGAGCCTATGGTGACTACTCTGATGAGATGCTCTCACGGCAACGCTCTCTTCAGAGCCTTCAAACCTCGCAATTCAAAGCTTCCCACTTTACTTCAACTCTCTTCAATGCCAATCAACAAAGGTCACTTCTCCTTCCTTTCACTCGTTTTTTCCTTTATGATTCAGTGATTCACATGTTCCTTTTCCTCTTGGCTATACTCACACAAATTGATTGTTCCTTTATAAATTTGAAATGGGTCGTTCTTCTGTTTTTCAAAAATTGTAACTTTCTTTTTTTCTACATGTCTGTCTCTGCTCAATTTTGGTTGCACAGGATCAAGTTGTTGTGGGAAGGCATATGATGCATTGCTGTTGGATGCTGGAGGCACCCTTTTGCAATTGGCAAAGCCAGTTGAGGAGACTTATGCAGCTATTGGCACCAAATATGGTTAATTTTTATTTAATGACTCTTCTGCTACAGTATTAGACCAAAACCAAAATTTGAAACAAACAAACTGGAAGGCTATAACAAGCATAAACATATAGAGTTTTCCATTTTGATTTTGCAAAGATATATACATCAAAATGGTCTCTTAATGTCAAATTTTCACATCAAATTAGTCCTTCAATATCGGTGTTTGAAATATCAATTTTTGACATTGAAGGTGCATTTAGTCCTTCAAAATTCAAACTGATGAAACCTGTATTTATGCTCCTAATATATACCGAGTTTATTATCAGTATAAACTCCAACTTATATTTTCTCATCCAAACTTCCCTTATCATGTCATGTTGTTGATTAAAATAATTTAATTCAATTAATCTTTTTTTTTTAAATTCCTAATCCCTGCTCTGTTCTTACTTAACACAATTTCCCCTACCCCACGCGCTTCCCTATCATCAAGTGCCTTCCTCCTCTCCACCCCTCCGCATAAGCAGAAACAAAACAAAATTGCCGCTCACCTGTCTCTTTTTTTCACTGTCTCTTCTTCGTTGCTCTTCATACAGAAGTTTAGCACGACACAACCATTCCAATCACACACATATCTTTTCAATTTCATAATCTCTTCCGATTTTCGATCTCAACTTCGTCTCAGTGGTGCCTCCGCCAATACATTACCGCTCTGACCCAGACTCATCATCGCATATACGCATGTCATTGCAAACTTTTTACCATAGTTGACCTTCCATTTTTTCTCCTTTCTTCAAATTTTCCATGTTAAATTTCTTATAGTTAAATTTTTGTATTTTTGTTCCTTGCCTTACTCATTTCATAAATTGGTCTTAATAAGGATTAAAGGAAAGTGACACTTTATGGTATATTGTTGAACATGACCTAGAAAGTTATATCTTAACACTTTACGGTTCGATAAGGGGATTTACACTCCTAGAAATAAGGAACTCAATCCCCTAGTTCCCAGATTATTGAAGATAAAGCCAAAAAAGTATTAGTTCTGAGAGTTTGTGAGATTTTAAAATTAGTTCATATAACAAGTTGATATTTGACAGATGGAACAACTAAAATTAAATCCTCCTCCATCATACAATTAATAGTTAATGCTATTTATTATTTTTAATGCTTGTAAATTTGTAATATAGGAATAGGAATTAAAATGGCCGATGTGCTTAATGATTCCACGATGATTAGTTGTGAAAAGGATAATAGAGTGAAAATTCTCTTGAAGTGGACTATCTCAATATTGGATATTGGAGTATCATTAGAGCCTTCCTTAGAGTCTTATGAAAGAATGGAGTTTACATCAATCGAAGATGCAAAGAATTATTACACAAGGTATACAAAATTAAAAGGTTTTAGCTTTCGCATGGGTTGTATCATTAAATCAAGAATAAATGGTATGATAATTGTTCAAGATATTGTATGTTCAAAGTAGGAGTTTTGAGGGGGGAAAATATGCGTACAGAGAAAATTGAAGCCTTGTAGCACCTGATGAGACAAGGACAGGCTTCAAGGCAGTGTTATACACAAAGAAAAAAGAATATAGATGTATAATGTATTATTTCTATATTTATAAAAGACCATAACCACAAACTTTTTTAATGAAGAAGTTCCCAATTTCTTGAAGTACACAGAAAGAAAATTAAAGTGCAAAATAAACTTATTGATGTGCTTGATGATTTGTGTACTTTTGATCCAACATGCTTCACAATAAGTTTTTTTTGCACATTGGTTTTCGTCCTATATACTCGAACTGTGAACTTCTCTAGGAAAATAATTTTGTGATTATGGTCTCTTATAAATCTAGAATTAATCCATCTATCTTTCTTTTTCTTCATGTATAACATTGCTTTGTAACTTACCCTTGTTTCATAAGGTGTTACAAGGCTTCTATTTTCTCTTTCAGCATATTTTTTAGCTTGAGATTTCTCCTTTGAACATACAATCTCTTGACCAATTATCATACCATTTGTTCTTGATTTAGTAATGCAACCCATGCAAAAGCTAAAACCTTTTATTTTTGCATATCTTGTGTAGTCATTCTTTGCATCTTCGATTGATGTAAACTTCATTCTTTCAATTGATGTAAACTTCATTCTTTCATAAGGCTTCAAGGGAGATTCTAATGATAGTCCAATATTGAGATGTTTCACCTCAATCGGAATCAAATCTATTATCCTCTTCATAGCTAATCATGGTGGAATCTTCAAGCACATTGACCATCTTAATTCCTATATTACAAGCATTAAAAAATAATAAACAACATTAACCACTTACATAAATTATCAAGTAATCAATAACTATTCAATAAGCATTTAAGATGGAGGAGGCTTCAATTTTAGTTGTTGCATTTGTCATGATATCAACTTGTTATATGAATTAACTTTGAAATCACTCAAACTAGTACTATTTTTGTTTTATCTCCAATAATTTGGGAACTAGGAATTGAGTCCCTTACTTCCAGGTTTCTTTCAACTGTAAATCACCTTGTCGGATCCTAAAGTAAGAGTCATCCTCAACAATATAGAGTAAAAGGCGACACTTTCATTCTATCATTATTAAGACCAACTTATGGAATGAGGAGATCAGGGAACGAAAATTAACAAAAGGAAATTTGAAGAATGGAGGGACAAAAAGGAAAGGTCAACTATGACAAATGACAAAAGTTTGCAATGCCCTGTGTATATGAGACGGGGTAGTCGGAGTCGAAGCGATAGTATATTGGGTGGAGACACCACCATGACGACAGAGTTGAAATTGGGAGAGAAGATGAAACTGAAAAATATGTGTGTGGTTGAGATAATAGTGTCCCGCCAAACTTCTAGGTGAAGAGCGATGGAGAAAAGACAGTGAAAAAAAGATGAGTGAGGGACATAATTTTGTTTCTGCTGATGGACACGAGGAAGGCAATTGATGATGGGGAAGAACGTGGGGGGATTGTGTCGAGGAAGAACAAAATAGGGATTGAGTTTTTTTTTGAAAATTATTTGAATTAAAATTATTTTAACCAATAACATGTGACAAGGGAAGCTGAGATAACAAAATATAACTGGATGTCAGTGTAAAGTGGTTTTACGCTGACAATGTATAGCCATTAAACTCATATTGCTCTCTCTTATCAGTCACTTGTTTGCATGAGCGTCTCAAGGCTATCTATTACTATTATCCACATTTTTCTTACATTGATAAAACATTAAGCATTCAGACTGTTGTGTGAATGGGTGACCATAGAAGAAAAATATAAAATCAGGAATGAATGTAATGGAGAAAAAGTAGTAGTGTCACCTATGAGGAAAAGATGGTGGTACCACATCTAAAGATGGTCGGGACATGTGAGAAGAAAAACAATAGAAGAGTTGTTTAAATGGAGGATAGCCCTATAGTTATACTGTTAGAGGAAGATCAAGAAAAAACTTTAGGTGAAATCATTAGGTAGGATTTAGAGCTAAATGGCCTATCGGAGGATTGCTTGTTGATAGAACACAATGTCATTTTTTGATCCATTGAACGCATATAGTGGGAAAAGGCTTTGACTGTTGTTGTATTCTTAATATTCTGGATGATTGTGTTTTCTATGTATATCTTTAGGTTTGAATGTGACTCCAGCTGAGATAAAGCAAGGATTTAAGAGGGCATTTGCTGCTCCATGGCCTGAAAAGCTGCGTTACCAGGTCTATGCTCCACCTTTGAATCTGATAATATTCTTATAATATTTTGCTTGATTGCTCAGTAAATTTAGATGACCTTCTTCGTTGCCAATCATCCATTGAGTCGTTGTATTATGACCCTGTAAAGACCGTTAGACAGTGTATAGAAAATGTAAATAATAAATCAATTGTACCCATAAGCTTGCTGTTGTCAGATGGAAATAAAGAGGAAATTTTGTATAAATAAAGTTTTCAGGAAGTTTTATTTATTAAATACATAACATGTTTGCTTATGGTCATTATCTTTATGGTTTATTAGAAAACATTTGTGTGCAAATAGGTTCCTAGTAGCTTCCTCAAGAAAATTTGGGCTTTCACAAAACCACTGCAAAGGAACTTAACCATCATTTGCAAATTGGCATACTTGCTGAGCTTGTATGTCATTTTTGGAGCCAACTTTGTATTATATAGCCATTTCCAGGATATTGATGTTACCATGGTTTTCCATGTAATACATGAAATGCAGTCTCATTTAATTTCTTTGACAAGACATGTGAAGATAAAGCCATTTATTGGTAAAATGTGTTTATATGTGCAGTAATACTTACTCAGTCTTAATTTGTATTTACTACAGGGAGATGGGAGGCCATTTTGGAAACTTGTAGTTTCTGAAGCCACTGGTTGCAGTGATGAAGACTATTTTGAGGAAGTTTACGAGGTGACCTTTCTTGGTACTGGCAGCAGACTGTTCTATCTGTCATCCACTCATTCCCTCATTTCCAGTTTTCCAATTTATGATGGTTCTATCAACCTAAATAAATTTATCTATAGAATGCTTAGATCATTTTGAGAAGTCCATCTATACCCCATCAATAGGAATTTGCAAATATTTTCTGCTTCTATCAGCTCCTTTGAACCCTGACTTCAATATGATCTATTGGTTTTTAAGTTGTGGTTTCTGATCTTCCTTGTTGGTTCCAGTCTTCCAGAATGTTCATCATCTTACTTTTAATATTTATTGCATATTTTACCAGGGAAAAAAAAGAGCAGGAGAGTGTTTTCAAAGTAGATAACGTTTGTTTCCAAATTTTAAATTAGTAAAATGACAGACACCAGTGTCTGAACTTAAGTGTTGTTCATGTCAGTACTATGCAAAAGGTGATGTGTGGCATCTTCCAGATGGAGCTCAAGAAACAATTACTCTTCTCAAGGATGCTGGAGGTCTCATGAATCAAATATTTATTTTTATCCTAAACCACTAATATTGTTAACCCCTTAAGTTGTCTACATTCTTTAAAGTTTATCCTTGCTAACATGACACAGTTAAGATGGCTGTTGTATCCAATTTTGACTCCCGCTTAAGGAAGCTATTGATGGACCTTAATGTTTTGAATCTGTGAGCATCAGTCGTTCCTTCAATATGATGTTACTTAACTCTATTGCATTTTTAAGCATTTTATTATGAGTTCATAAATTCATTTGAAATTGCTTATTGAACCTCTTAATTTGCTGAAATCTCACAAACTCTGATGTATACACACCTTTACAAGTGTTTAATGTGTAGTGGTTTCGCCTCAGGTTTGATGCTGTCATTATTTCCTCCGAGGTTGGATATGAAAAACCAGACCCAAGAATATTTCAAGCTGCTCTAGGTATGTATAGTTATTTGTTACCTTCCTGCAGACTCAATTTACTAGCCACATGTTAAGTAGTATTTTCTGCTCAACATAAATATGATTCTTATACCACCCCACCCCAGCCTTCCCTGGCAAAATGAAAAGGAATTATGAAGCTTATCATGTCAATACTTTACAATCAGCTCTTAGCTTTCTTGTGAGGTAGATTGAGAGTGTTGATATTCGTCATATTTTCCTTGAGTTGTTGATTACAATACCACTTTTTACAGGGCTTTCTTTTGCTTCTTTCTGCATCTCTTTAATTCTCGTCGAAACTAAACATCATCCTTTTGGACTTCAGAATTTACATTACAACACTGCCTGAGGAACACTTCTAAGAAACTACAGTAACAACCATGCCTTATCCCATTTGGTGCATCTTGTTTCTAAGAAGACTGCAATATATGGATGAGACATTAATTAACAATTTTTGGTCATGAATGACTAACTATTTTTTTTTTTCATCTCATTTAGCTGTAAACAAAAGATTAGAAAATATAACATCAATGAAGCAGACTATGTTCTCTTATTGGAATTAATTCGAGTGAAAACGTGGCATTTGTTTACTGGCATGCTAACCTTTGTTGTTGTAATAATGCTCCAAGTTAATTGAACCCACCTAATGTTTT
Organism: Sophora flavescens; assembly: GCA_030762895.1. Lineage (NCBI taxonomy): Eukaryota > Viridiplantae > Streptophyta > Magnoliopsida > Fabales > Fabaceae > Sophora > Sophora flavescens. The sequence goes on from CM061065.1 coordinate 133,817,308, forward strand.
CCATTTTACAGATCAAGTAAATGTAGAGGCATGCAAAACCTTACACATTGGAGATGATCAAAAGGCAGATAAACTGGGGGCGAATGCCGTGGGGATAGATTGCTGGTAAGAGCTTTCTTGTTTGAAATGATCTATGCAAGCTTATTTATACTGAAAGAAAATGTCTCTATGGCTGATCATTTGATGTTTTTTTTTTTTTTCCTTTTTCTTCTAGAATATGAATCTTTTTATCTTAGTAAATGTTCTAAACTAATCTGTGAAAGCAGGTTATGGGGTGTTGATGTGAAGACATTCTCTGAGATACAAATTCGCATCCTCAATTCAGAGGCATAGTTCTACTTATATGAGGGTCAATCAATAGGTTTTGGTAGACATTTCTGCAATTGCTTACAAACACCGACGTGATGAACTTGGTTGCAGCTTAAAGTTTTGATAAATAATGTTGCAACCAAAATGATGATGTCCATGACAAAGGGCAACAATTTCTACTCCCAAAAATAATTTTATCTCTGTTCTAGAAACAGTAGGGACAAGTCCCTTACCAATTTTATCCAATCCTTTGCTTACCTGTCATGTAGAAAATTCTCTAGATGTGCCGAATATCTATATCTTCAATGAGGGTAAACATGCTATCTATTTTGAAATTGAAATATGAAATGAGAAAAGGGTACAGGTTTCTGGTTTTCAACGAATTTATGAAATCCCCTCTGATAGCTTATGACTACAAATCGTGTTTTTTAGGCATCTAAAATCTAAAAATATAACAAAGTTAGGAATTCTTGCCTTTCTTAAAATTAATTCTACCAACAAATATCTTCAAAATCTCTAAAATCACTTTCACAAAGCAAGCATGATTTTAGGTTGTCCAGAAATTAAACCAAACAAGTACTAAGGGCTTGTTTAGTTTATTTTCAGTTTCCTGTTTTTATTTCCTGATTTTAAAGATAATTATAACTAAAATAATTATAAAAGTGTTAGCTTGTTTTTATTTTGCTTGTTTCCAAAGATTTCTACAGGAAACACTGAAAACAATTCTTTTTACTTGTTTTCACTGTTTTCTGTACAAATTTTTGGAAACAAGAAACAAGATGAAGATAAGGTGATACTTTAATAATTATTTTAGTTATAATTGTCTTTAAAATTAGGAAATGGAAACATCAAATTAGAAACAAACCAATCAGGCCTGCTGTAGACGTGTCAGAAGAAGCAATCCAGTACTTCAAATTGTTCACTTATTTATACCTCGTGTGTTTTCTCTGTTGCGCATTGCTTCTTTTAAAATTTCTTTGGCTATTGAAAATAATAGTTATAGCCGCATTCTACCGGATTATAGTGGCAGAGTTTCATGTTATCAACTTAATTTGTCACAAAATTGTTTTCATTTATCTGGGAACTTGCTACTTCCCGTTTATTTTGTTTATAATCAATTCGTATTCGTCTAGGTACTGTGCAGTACTTTTCAATGATTTCACAAGCTTTACAAATTGAAAGAATCCAATAGAGAGCAATAAAGAGAAAGGAGGAAAATAGGAGTTTTATGTGCTCACTTTTCTGTGTATGAGGAAGTGAAAACAATAACCTGGAGTTTATGTTGTCTGCAAAATATCATTGGTTACTAAAAGCGAAAGGGCCAAACTGCGTCTTTTTGTTATCATCGCAAGTTGTGATTTTATTTTTTTTGATAGACAAATATTAATAATTAGATGTTATGTTATTTTTTCTCCTTTACCAAGATTTGAATATTGGATCTCTTACTCTTCTAACTCTTTTTACCCTGAACTCAAACTACTTGAGCTACTCAACCCCTACAGCAATTTGTGAATTGGTCTGTAATTTCAAGCGGTTTTAGGAGATTCATCTAGCTGAAGGCTTACAGGCTTACTAGCACTAATTCAATTGACTTATTCTTGCACACGTTGATCTAAATAAGTGGAAAGTGGTGTGGTGAAGGCAAAGCTATTAGCATGGTAAGTGATGCAGATAATAAGATAAAACGACGATCAATAGAAAGAACAAATTGATATACATTAAGAATCAAATGGACCTGTTGAAAAGGTCATTTTTCACCCTAGTTTATAACACACATTATTTGCTTCACCGTAACTTCTGACTTGAATAAACAACCTTATCAATTCTAGGCAAGATATCGATACAATTTTCTGTCACTATCATCTCTCTCCAAAAAGTCCCGCTCAATGAGAGACTCGATCCGTTTCTTTACCTCTGTCGGATTTGCGAGGAATCGCGACTGCAACTGCTTTGTGACCTCAGCTATAAGATTGTTATGATCAAGTTGTTTCCTTGATTTCATGATCCTCACGATCGCTGCCTCAATCTGAGGCTTCCTGTCCTCCTCCACTCTCTGTCGAGTTTCATGCTTCTCGGGTTCTGATTCCTTTTGCGCAACTACAGTTCCTATTTTCACCTTGTATAGTTTGCTACTGAACTTGTCATTAACAAAGAATGCATCATCCTCACCAACATCTTTACTCATAGGCTCCTTCCTAAGGACATTTCTTCCCTTAACTAAAGCCAACGATTGCAGGCACCTCTTAAGATCTGAAGCCGGAATCTCTGTTGCTTGCTCAATCTCCTTGTAGCTTAGTCTACCAGCATTATTAAACAGCATGATGACACACATTTGGTAAGTGGAGACATTTAACTCATGCTTCTGACCTTTACCAAAGGTAGCTTTCAAGTCTGCTGTGCCCATATTAGTTTGCCAGGACAATCTCCTGCCAGTATGGGTGCCGAGGTAATATGACCGAAACTTCTCGCAAAGTGCAGACATTTCAGCTGGCAGGTTGCATGTAACACTAGATTGAGTTGGCCAAGACCCTGTTGTCAGAACCTGGACAGTAAGTGTAGGACCATCACCTAGCTCGGGGTGAGTGGCATAAAAGCCCTGCATTGTGTCTAGAGAGGTTTTCATGTCTGTAAACATTCCCTCTAATTTAGAGGTAAATTGGTAACCGCATTCTGTCTTAAGCTTAACTATGAGACTTCTCTCTGCATCATCAGAAACTGTTTTTCCAGACAAAAGCCGCTTTGCTAGATGCTGTTTGTAATACTTCTCAAACACATCTTTTTCTTGCAAGTACCGGAATAGCATCATCACCTTGTCTAGAGTAATCTCTACATCATCCTCACCAACTCCTTTCAGACCTTTTCGAAGCTTGTCATCTACGAATAGTGAAATGAACTCCGGAGACCGATGGTTCAAGTTGATGAAGTATTCAAATGACGAATTCAAAGCATTCTGGAACAACTTGTCATTGTTAAATGCCAAGTTTATAATCTTGTCATATTTATCTTTCTCATCCAAGAGCCTCTGAACAAATTCAACAGGATCCTTCAACCTTTCTGGATCAGTAACAAGATTTTTACCAGACTCTCTGATGTGTGAAGTCATCACTTCACGTATTTTTGAGAGACCATCAGTAACACGACGGAACAAGTTATACATTCTACCCAAATCTTCATATTTATCATCACAAAGCATGTTTACTAACCCAGAATTCTCCATATGGATTAATGTAAGCATATGATTTTCAATCATCTCCTTCTCCACTACATTGGTAATCTTCTTTTCAGACCTCGGATCCAAGTAATGGCTCACTCTATCCATTTCCTCATTCAGACGCCTCTCAGCTTTCTTCAGATAATCCCCACAATCACAACACTCAATGAACTTCTGGGATTCTACCCAGTAGAACTCAGCTGAAACTTGAAGAAAATGACTCTCAAATTCCTGCCCATAAACAGAAGGGCCTAAATCCATTAGCATCTTTGTTATATTTCTCATCAATCCTCTATCAATAACTTCACCAACGCGTTCACTCTGTACTAATTCCAAAAGTGTATTCAGCAGCCGAGTCCTTATATGGTTTGAATAAATAACATTTTCTCTCCACAGGTTCAGGCCAAGTTCATGAACAGGCGTCTTCTGGGTGTTTGGGATGTAAGTCCTATCCATGTACATCAGAATGTCTCTAATCATTTGTAATGCCTTATTATGATCATTCCATTTCCTGTTCATCTCTTCCAGAAAGGAACCACCTTGAGTGGCTTCAACAAATCTAGCTATCTCTTTGAGATGTGCAGTCATGGTGGCAACCAGCCCTGAGTACAGCTTCTCACCAAATTTGTGAAGAACCATATTGTATGCATTTCTGAATCCATACATAATGAAGGTGAAAAATATTAGAAAGATAAATTCTATTTCTTTCATGGAAAGGAAAAAAAAATAAGAAAAAAATCCTTATGATATACACACATGCATCAGGAAATTCAGCTTAATATGCCAAAATAATTCATTAGTTCAGTTTGTATATACTAATCAATCAACTGAATCAAGGAGAGGATAATAAAGGAAAGTGGGAGACAAACTCCAACTACACTTATGTATCTACTAACCGCCTATGTAGTCAACCTCAAATAGTGGCCGACCCCCAAAACACTATAGCGGGATAACGGAATGTCCGCAACACCAAAGTTTAGGGAAACAATGCAAGAAATTTATACCATAACATATAAATGCTCGAAAATTGAAAAATCCAAAAAAGTTAAAGACATATTCATGATGAATAATCAAAATTCATTGTCACTAAGATTCAAATCCAATATAAATCGAATAAGTTTAAGCCTCTGAGGCTTAAAATAACTAATCTAAGCATTTAATTAAAATAAATACAAGTGTGCTTGTGACGGCCGCTCCACAGAATCGCACCGATACGGGGTATAACATCACGGATGGTTGAGTGCATAACCACTTATAAATAACATTATAAGAAGTAATTAAATTACATGTAACAACGGTCAATACTATAGTGTTCCACAAGATTTTTTCCATCATTAGGCCTATCCTTATTTACTTGCAGCTAGGGTTGGACAACTGGCGGGTTCGGGCCCAAACGCCCCAATCCAAACCAGCCCGCCAGTCTGCATATAAGGCCCAATCCCGTCCGGAGTATGTGTCGGTTTGGGCGGGTTGGGCCAAATCTGTTTTTCTGGCCCAAACGTTTTTATAAAAAAAAATGTTTTAAACCACAAAAAAACCCAAAAACCTTTCTTTTTTATTTTTGATCTTAACCCTAAAACAACTAATTGCCTTTCTTTCTTACCATCAAAGCGCCGCAACGGCACAACCCAACCCTCCCCCCCGCCGCAGCACTTCGTCGTCGCGCCCCCGGAGGAACTGCAGCATCGATGATGAAAGGAACTCTCCCGCCGGCATCGTTTTCGAGTCTCTGCAAGATGCGGCATGCACGGTCTTCTTCACAGACGTGAAGGCGGTGGCGGCCGCCTCACCTCCTCTTCCTCTTCTTCAATCCGGCGGCGGGGGAGTAGATCTGCATGTTGTTCTTCCAGATCTGGTTTGGATCTTGCTGAAACTTTGAACATTCTTCATTTTCTTCCACTGAAATCTGGTTTGTCTTTGAAAAGTAAATTTTTTTTGTCTCATGCTCAAGAACGAAGCTCTGGAACGAGGATGATACTCAGTCAGTTGGTCAGGTCCGGTCACCGATGGATTTTGTTAGAGAGAACCGAACCCGCCCGCTGATACCCGCATCAAACTGTTTCGTAAAACCGACTACCCGCTGTCATCCGCCCGGAACCTTTCAGCACGTCGTCGAGTTTTACAGATTTGGTCGGGACTCGGTTTTTTGTCCACCCCTACTTGCAGCTACATGTTGAAAATTATTTTATCACATTACTCTGTCAATTTGCTACATTTACAATTGGAACCACCATATAATTTGCAACTTGTTCGACACTGATAAATTCCAATTTCCATGACATACGAATGTAAGTTTCATAAATTGATGCAAGTTCTGATGAATAATTCTATATTCTCATTAATCATCCTAATAATCCTCCTAATTACTTAATGAAGAAAGTATTAAATGTTTTGCAGGTTTGCAATAGATTAGATACTTCTACTTTTGTGTTTAATACTTTATGTTTTAAGAAAGAGAAATGCTAATTTGTACTATGGTTATAGGCTGTATAGCATCTTTAACGTTGGATACCAACTTAGGAATGTTGTCAAAAGCAAACCGTTTCATTCATAAAAATCCATAGCCATGTCATTTGTAGTTGAATTTGTGAAAATGACTTCATGCGAAATAGTGGTGCTCTTTAAGTAATTAGGAGGATAAAGCATTGCCCGATTTTGATAGATCCCTATCTCCTTTATATAGTCTACAGATTTAACGCAAGGATCTGTTAACATCATTTAGCCACATGACATGCTACAAAAGGGATAGCTCCAAGAAATTAATTGGCTACTTCAATGTATGATACATTGTCAAACATGAGCAAGACATGTATCATAAAAAACATGGGAAGGGATCAAGTTACTCTCCAAGAGTAACTTTAATGAGTTACTCCAAATCTCATCAATCTATTTTAATATAATCTAGCAGTTCATATTTATTCACTTTAAAAGATCACGTGACATCACTTTCTTCACTTTCACACTCTTTCCAAATTTTCTTCTTACCCTTCAAACAAACAACTGGTCAATTGGATCTCGATGGTCTTCTGAATCTGCCCTCTCTATTGGAGGTTCTTCGACTTGGCACTGAGAACCACAGCCCTTTTCCTTTAACATCTTCTTCATGTTCTCTTGGTCAAGTCTAAACTAACTCCTCCGCCAACGATGACTGACATTGAATCGGACAATTCTCCTTATCGGCGTCTGGACATATCGCTGCCGCAGTTTTGGTGCTCCACTCATCGGAGTTTGGGTATTCCTCGATGTGGACTAGTGTTTGGTCGTTTGGCTAGTTTCTGGTTATTCTGGGTTATGGCTGGGAGTGAAAAAGACAAGGGAGGGATAAAAGAACATTTAACAGAGACAATTGAGTTGAGACATATTGAGAATTCTGATCCTATTTACCCTAGTCCCTTCATCATCATGACTTTGCCATTCAACAATTCCTTTTCGGTGGAATTTGAATCTGACGTTAAATTCAACATACTAAATTCCTTTTCTTTTGTATCTGAATTCGAAAGCTAAATTAGAGATTATTCAAATGATGTCACGTGACCTTTTTAAATGAATAAACATGAGCCATTAGATGATATTAAAATAGATGGATGGGATTAGGAGTAACTCATTAAAGTTATTCAATATTCATTGTTTCTCAAAGATTTATATCACACACCTAATTATATCTTCTTAATAAGATAAGAGTCCATCTATCCAATAAATATTTTCAGATAACCATCAGGTGACATTATTCAGTTTCTTAAAACTGGCCGCTAACAAGCTCCTCCTAACAGCTAATCCTCACAAAGTACAATTGTGTGACCTAAAAGAATATTAACAAAAAGAAAAATATAAAGAAGAGAAGCGCATGAGTCGAACTAGAAGGACAACAGAAGAGCACATAAGTTCAAGAGTGAAGAATGAATAAGAAACAGATGATGGCACTTGTGAGAGCTATGAGGTACAAACAAGTAATGAACAAGCTCAACAATCAAGAAATGCAACATCATTCATAGTAGCTGATCCACAACACCATAACAGCACCATCATCAACTCAATAAACATCCCCCACAAGCTCATTCAACGAAAAATGCTAGATTCTCACATCTGTGTGGAAGAATCAGAGGGTAGATATGCAGAAGATCGTGAAAACTATTCAGATATGGAGTTAGGTGTTTCCAAACGTGTGTATGTAGCGATCTTGTAACTCAACAAACCCCAAAAATGATAGAATGAGCTGTTTTTTTAAGCTCAACAATCGAAAGACCCCAAATCCTATGAGGATTACACCTATATCTTCTCAAACAATCCAAATAACATGCGATTCGTACACCTCCAAATGATATCAAACGGAACCATATCATGTGCAGACAAAGTTTTTCCAACAAGCAACAACAACAACAACAACAACATAGTACTAATCATGAGAAAGAAAGGGGTGGAACCTGTAAAGCTCTTCGAAACTGAGACCACTAGCGTTGTGGTTGTAAATCTCATGAATCGCATGTTCCAGAATGTTCCATGTCTTGTCACCATATTTCGGATCCATCACGACCCGATGCTTGAACGCCTCTATCTGAAAATTCCTCTTCTTCTGGTTACTCATCTTTCTCCTTCTGATTATGACCCAAAACCGAATACCCAGAATCCAAAAACGCAACTTTCTTCGAACCCAGAATCCAAAAACCCTCCAAATTAAAGTAGAGTTGAAGACCTATAGTCTTGCACAAAAAAATTGGATTTTTATTTTATTTTAAGTTTTTTTTTTACAGAAAAAGTGGTGAAGGGTGATTAATCATTGGAGGGAATTGGAGTGATTGAGTGAAAAACGAAGGTTTATAAAAAAATTAGTTGCGATTGGTTAGAAGCAGTTTCTGGTTTCGGAGTTCCATGGGAAGAAGACAATCATGGATGATGATGAGACTCTGCGAAACGTTTCTCTCTTTCGTTTTTTCTTTTTGTCACGTTTCGCAGTTGAGTTCTTTCAGCGAGTCTATGTTGAGTAGTGCGCAACACAGGATTGCACCACCAGGGAAATATATAACGAATAAATAAATAAAGAAAAGAGTTTAAATATAAAGTTTCTTAATCTGGTAATCAATCAAAAGTTATTTTAGATGAGACTTTTGAGGTAGTTTTTGTGATTTGATAATTCACGATTATTTGAAAATATAACCAATATTTATTTACAAATTTTTTTTATAAAAAAACATGTATTTTAAAATAATTTAATTATAATAAATCATTAAATCGTCTTTTCTTTTTTTGTAAACAATTGTTAGTTGAAAAATTTCTTATATTATCATTCAATTATATATTATCGCATCATTAAAATTGTTTGACTCATTCAATAACTATACTAAAAGTCACACATGGTGTGATATGTTACTAATTGATGCTGTAAAGAAAATTTACGCTTACAATTAACATAATTAAACTCATTGTGTAAAAGAAAAACAATTAAACTCATTTGAAAATAATAATTGAATGAGTAAGACTTATACAACTTTCTAATTAATAATTATGATAGAAAGTTAATTATCTCACAGCAATAACTTCACAATCTTAATAGGACAACTCTTTTCCTAGCGGGGTTGTGGCGGACCTAGCGTTGGCTTAATAATATGATGTTGGATGATGAGATGTGGGATATTCACTCTATCATTTGTAAAATCCATCATTCATACGATGAATTTTCAACCTTCCTTAACCCAGGGCAAGGTTTGGTGGATCAAGGCAGTTTTTTGGTTTGCTGGAACCTTCCTCCTCAAGGCTACGTGAAGCTCAATGTGGATGGGAGTGTGATCCTGGACTTCTCGATGATGAGTACTGGTGGTCATATATGGTGTTGGATGATAAGATGTGGGATATTTACTCTATCATTCGTAAAATCCATCATTCATACGATGAATTTTCAACCTTCCTTAACTCAGGGCAAGGTTTGGTGGATCAAGGCAGTTTTTTGGTTTGCTGGAACCTTCCTCCTCAAGGCTATGTGAAGCTCAATGTGGATGGGAGTGTGATCTTGGACTCCTCGATGATAGGTACTGATGGTCATATTCGGTCATCCATGAGTGAGTGGATGGTGGATTTCTCCAAGTTTGAAGGTCTTGGTGACTGGGGAGCCGCTCCTTATTGAGTTGTTGGTCGTGAAAGTTGGTCTAGAGCTAGCTTGGATGGAAGGGTTCAGGAAGACTCTTTGTAAGTCAGACTCCTTAGACGTGGTCAATCTTCTCCGAGATAAAAGAGCTCACAGGTTCCATACTTTTGCTGATATTTTAGTTGATGTTGAGGCGTTGTTGCAATGCCCTTGGGAGATCAAGTTTCAGCATGTCTATCGAGAAGCCAATTCGTGCGTTGTTTTTTAGCTAACTGGAGTGCTAACGTGTATTTTGGTTGACATCTCTAGAAAGAAGTCCCGATCTCTTTTGCTGCATGATGAGTTGAGGATCCCCTTCAGCGATAGTTTGGTTTAGTTTAGTTTTTCTTTTATTGCTTTGTCCTTTTGTTTTTTTAACCAAAAAAAAAAAACCCACACAATGTTAATCAAATATTAAAAAAATATAATGATCGAGGGATTAGTTAAAATTTGATTTTAAACATTTTAATATAATTTCCTTACATTAACGAGGGAAAATAAAAAAGTTTAATTTATATGTATTGTTAGTGTAAAAAAAATTTATACAGACATCCAATAATATCATGACAAATCAATATTATTGTTATTTATCTTTTTTTAGTAATTAAAATGAATGTACATATATGAAAATATTAGTTAAAAAATTTTACATTCACATTGCATAGTACTTTAATCCAAAATGAAAACCAAGGAAAAGAGGTTGCCGATAACTTGCTAATGCTGAATCATAAGATTCCCACAATTTAGGTAAGGCATGATATCTTCAGCTTGTCTTCATACTCTTTATCTGCCTTTCTTATTGGATTTGAAAAGGAATCAAGGTACTTAACCGAAAAATTAAGGGATCAACATGCCAGAAAATGAGAAAAGTGTTTCAAGTGTGCACGCAAAATGTATTATTTTCATTATTATTTTTTTCGGGTTAACAATGATTTTCATAACTTTGGATATAGTGATTCGAGAGATGATATTTTTATTTTTTTTTTACTTACTATTTTGCCTTAGTTTTTCATAAATATTATTTATACACTCAAATGAGACAACTTTTGGAACAATTTTTGGTCAATGATTAATACAGTTTAAAATTGTGGTTAATAATGTATTAGGCTTGACTAATGGATAAATATGTGGTAAATGAATACTTCATTAACCATCCAATTAATTACATTAACCATCCATTGATATACCCATTAATAATTAATGCAGTTCAGTAGATGGTTAATGAGTTACTCATTTGCTACATGTATACTCATTAACCAAATTCAATACATTATTAATCATAATTTATTTTGAACTACATTAACCAATAACCATTGACAAAAAGTTGTTTAAAAGATTATCCCATTTAGTTGTACGGATAACACAACTGCAATTTTTTATATCTATCATAATTTGTTGCACATATGTCATTGAGGTGATATGAGTAAATATAGTTTTTTCTTGTAATTTACAATACATTATTAAAGTAATATACATCGAAAGTATAAAAAGTTTTATATTAACGTCTACTAATATTTTAATATGTGTTTTTATTTTAATAAATAATATGTGTATTTTTATTTTAATAAATAAGAGAGAAATCAATTGAGGTTGGTGTGAGTGGTTAAATGCCTCTCGTCCCTTAACCAAGGTTTCGGGTTCAAGTCTTGGGTATGGAAAAAACATCAGCTGAGAGGGATGCCACTCATCGAAGTGCCAAACAAACTCCCACGGGAGATTAGTCCCCATATCAGGTTGGTGGTGAGATACTCCTCGAAGTAGATCGAAAAAAAATAAGAGAAAAAAATAACAATATACTGATTTGTCAAGATAATATTGAATACAGTGTAAAAATTATTTACACTGACCATGTATTGAAATATTATCTTCATTTTAATAGGTTCTTTTTTTTTACATTCATTTTTAATTGGTTCTTACCACCATCTGACATTGAAAGAAAGTGCCAACAAAGGTTGATTCGGTTAGAAAGAATATACCTCATACGTTATAAGGACATGAGTTTAATTCGAATTTCGTTGTATATGTCAGGATTTCGTTAGTAAATATTTTATAAGTACTTTTATAAGTATTCTTTAACACATGAGACTTGTCTTAACCTTTTTTTTAAAGCAAAAAGTTTTTTTTATTAATAAGAAGTACTTGGGGGTACTCCACCCCATATACAGGGGCATAATGGAGGAAACCCATCTAAAGTTGATGCGCTTCCACAACTTAACTCATGTAAACTTTTTTCTAAGGAAAAAAGACATTTACAGAGAGTAGTTTTCTTTTGTAAACATAGGCTCCTAGGATGTGTAATTTCGTCGCAAAAAGTGTTTTCATTTGCGTTTACTATATGTGAAAAGACAAAGAAAACTGCATTGCAAACTGAATGGAACAGAGGAAGAGAGGAAGATTGCTTGAGAAGAAAAGCCAATGCTTCTTCATTCAACTCAATGAATTGAAAAACTATAGAACTAACTAATGATAAATATTAGTGCAATAACTAACTGAAAGGAAACTCAACCGAAAAAGCCAGTTGGCAAAACTAACACTAACTGTATGCTAACTGAATAAACTAACTTATCCAACTGCTAACTGATCTGGATGTATATCTGTGACACCCCCCTTCAAGCTGGAATGGATGTTGATCATGCCAAGCTTGGAGTGCATGGAATGGAAGGGACCAGGGGCTAGTGGTTTTGTGAGTATATCTGCAACTTGCAGTGTAGTGGATATAGGCAATAGGTGCAGGACTCCCTCTTGAACTTTGTTGCGAACCAAATGACAATCTATCTCAATGTGTTTCGTTCTTTCATGAAACACAGGATTTGCGGCTATATGAAGGGCGGATTGATTGTCACAATATAGGATGGCAGGCAAGGAAGAAGTGATCCCAAAATCATGCAGTAGATACAGAAGCCATTGTGCTTCACAGGTAGCTTGTGCAAGGGCTCGATATTCGGCTTCTGATGAAGACCTTGAAACAGTAGTTTGTTTCTTGCTCTTCCATGAAACGAGAGAGGAGCCAAGGAAAAAACAAAAACCAGTAATGGACTTCCTAGTATTAGGGCAAGTTCCCCAATCCGAGTCACTAAACCCCTTAAGAGTAGTGTCTGATGAAGCTGGAAAGAACAAGCCTTGCCCCGGAGAGCCCTTGATGTATCTTACTATCCTCATTGCAGCTTGGTTATGTTCAGAAGTTGGAGATTCCAGAAATTGACTAAGGTTGCTCACAGCATATGAGATGTCGGGTCTGGTGTGAGTCAAATACAAGAGTCTTCCAACCAGTCTTCTATAACTTGTAGAATCAGTTAAAGGTTCACCTGACTGCCTGTGCAACTTGATTTTAGAGTCCATAGGTGTAGAACATGGCTTAGCAGCCATCATGCCCGTGTCTGTGAGAAGATCCATTGCATACTTCCTTTGACATAAACTAATCCCTTGCTTTGATCTAGCTATCTCAAAGCCTAGGAAGTATCTGAGCTCCCCAAGGTCTTTGATGCTGAACTCCTTGTCGAGTAAATCCTTCATGTGACTGATTTCAGTGAGGTCATTACCTGACAGAACCAAATCATCTACATAAACCAGAATAATAGTGAAACTAGTTGAGTGTGATTTGGTGAATAAAGAGTAATCGGATTTGGATTGAACATAACCATAATGTAATAAAACTTGAGTGAGTTTAGCATTCCATTGTCTGCTGGCTTGTTTGAGGCCATACAATGATTTTTCAAGTTTGCACACAAGTGATGCATAAAAAACAAACAGGTCTTGTGGGATTTCCATGTACACTTCTTCTTCAAGATCACCATGAAGAAAAGCTGTGTTGACATCCAACTGATGCAGATGCCAGCTGAAAGTTGAAGCAAGTCACATTAGCACCCTGATTGTTGTCATTTTAACAACTGGACTGGAAGTCTCCATGTAGTCTATGCCTGTTGTTTGAGTGTAGCCCTTGGCTACAAGCCTTGCTTTGTGTCTCTCTATAGAGCGATCTGCCTTATGCTTCACTTTAAAAACCCATTTGCATCCTATAGTTTTCTTTCCAGGAGGAAGAGGTGTGAGGGTCCAGGTGTTGTTCTTCTTTAAGGCCAACAGTTCTGCCTGAATAGCTTGGTGCCAACAGTCATAAGCCACAACATCTTTGTAGGTGGTTGGTTCAGTTATAGAAGAGATAGCTAAAGCATAATGTTTATATGAATTGGATAGATGGTGAGTAGAAATATAGTTTGAAATGGGATACCTGACTGTTGAAGATGATTGAGGAGTTGTGCTGTTCAACAAACTGCAATGATAGTCCGTCAAGTATGCTGGTGTCTTCTTCGTCCTTGTGGATTGTCTCACTGCAGGGTTATTTGTGATAATGACAGGAACATTTGATGTTGCAGCAGCAGCTTGTCTTACTGTAGGGTTATTTGTGGCAATGACAGGAATATTGGATGCTGCAGCAGCAGATGGATGATCTGCTGTGTCATCGATATTTTGTGTGACTGGAATGTCAATGTGAGGATCAGGTGAAGACTGTGGAGATACATTTTGTGGTTCAGCATTCTGTATCTGTTCATTTTGAAAGAACTGAGTTGCTGTGGGAAGATCAAAGGGAGCCAAGTTGGTTGAATTTGGTGCCAGGACAGGATGATGACATGAATGTGTCTCAATTGACTGATATGGAAATTGATTCTCATAGAACACTACATTTCTTGATAGAAAGGTCTCTCTATTTTTCAAGTCAAACAAGATGTAACCTTTTGTACCATTTTTGAATCCCGGAAAAACAGATTTTCTTGACCTAGGGTCCAATTTCTTCCTTTGTGCTTGCAGTGTGTTAGCATAACATAAACAACCAAAAACTCTAATATGAGAAAGCTCAGGGAGTTGTTTATGTAGCATGAAATAAGGAGTTTGATTAGATAAAAAGGAAGAAGGTTGTCTGTTAATGAGAAAGACAGCATGCACCATAGCATAATTCCAAAAAAATTTAGGCAAGTTGGCTTGAAAGAGGAGTGCTCTAGCCACTGCCAAGATGTGTTGGTGCTTTCTTTCCACAATGCCATTTTGTTGTGGTGTTTCTACACAAGTGGTTTGATGGATAATGCCTTTAGAAGCATAAAAATCAGTGAGGTAGAACTCTTTCCCATTGTCTGATCTTTTGCATTTGATTTTTGTATCAAATTGAGTTTCAACTAAAGCAGAAAAGGATTTTATATGAGCAGCAACCTCACTTTTGGATTTCATTAAAAGTATCCATGTGTGTCGTGTGTAATCATCTACAATTGTGAGAAAATACTTATGACCAAATAGAGAAGGAATGGAAATGGGCCCCATATGTCAACATGTATTATTTCAAATGGAGACATAGTATGACTAGAACTATTACAGAATGGAAGTCTTTTCTGTTTAGCTAGATGACACACCTCACAAGGGACTTCAGAATTTACAGAATCAATGAAAGAATAAGATTTTTGTAAACTGACTAACTTCTCTTGAGAGAGATGTCCTAATCTTCGGTGCCAAATAATACAAGATGGTGCAGAGACATTATTCACTGTGGCCAATGGAGAGAACAGCATACTTGAAGACTTAATAGCATATAGGCCAAACTTGAGCTCAGCTACACCAATCATCTTCAAAGTATTGGTGTCCTGTATTATACATTCAGTGTTAGAGAATAGAAATTGGTAATGTAAAGAAGTAGTGAGTTTGGAAATGGAAACAAGATTAAAATTGAAAGAAGGAATGTATAATACATCAGTGAGGTAAAGTTTAGGAGAAAAAATTACTGTCCCAGCTATGTTGGCATGGATCTGACTTCCATCAGGAAGTCTAACAAGGATAGGCCTAATTTTCTTGTAAGTTTGGAATTCGGACAAAGAGAAACAGACATGGTCTGTAGCTCCTGTGTCAAGAATCCAGTTTTGAACATGGCATAATTTTGACAAAGCACAAACTGTACCTGAAGGCTTATTAACAGAAGAATGGTTTGGGATTGTGGTCAACTGGTTTGTGTGATGCTGAGAGCTAGACTGTTGCAGCAAGGCTAGTAAGGCTTTGTGTTGATCTGGAGTGAAGCCAACACCTGAAGTTTCGAGCCTTTCCTTTTGAGAAGTGTGAGATGTCATGCTTCTATCATCATCATAATCAGAAGCTGCATCATCATCTGCTGAGAGATTATTCACTGCACTGTTCTTGAAATAGTTTGGTGGATAGCCATGCTTCTTGTAGCACACATCCACTGTATGGCCTGACTTGTGACAGAAAGTACACATTTTGGGACTGTGACCTTTCCCTTTACCATTAGAGAAGGACATGCCTCCTCTTCCTTTGGATCTTCCTCGGGTCATTTGACCATTATCAGCAACATTTTCAAGAATTTTGTGCTCATCAAAGGAGCCACCATTGAACTGTCGTTCTTGTTGAATGAGCATATTGAACACTTCATCAACATCAGGCAAGGGTTTCATTAGCATAATTTGTGATCTAACTGCAGCATACTGTTCATTAAGGTTCTTTAAGAAGCGAATTACATGATCAGTTTCTCTATAATTCTGAATAATAGGAATCAAGGTGCAAGAACATTTAACTACACACAAGCATTGGGGAATAGGTCTGAAATTAATCAACTCTTGCCACAAACCTTTCATACGGGTAAAGTAGGTTGTGATTGACCTATCTCCTTGTTTACACATATAGATTTCCTCTTGTAAATCAGAAATCCTAAAGATGTCACCTTGAAAATACCTTTTCTTGAGGTCATTCCAAATTTCATAACCAGTATCAATCCAAAGAACAGTTTCAATAATGGAAGGTTCTATTGAATTATGAAGTCAAGAAAGAACCTGAGTATTGCATCGATCCCAAGGTTTGAACATCAAATCATTGACATCGGGCTTCACAATTGAACCATCAACAAATGGAAGTTTGTTCTTGTTCTTGAGGGCAATGGTCATTGATCTTGACCATGTGTGGTAATTGCTGCCTGATCCAAGAAGGAGAGCTGAAACCAAGGAACAACCAGTGTTCTCATTTGGAGGCAGATAGTATGGGTTTGAAGGATCCATGATTGGAGTTGCCATGTGCTTCTAACCAAATTGAGGAATCTTCAAAGTACAGAGGATGAGTTGAATCAAGAAGACTCGAAGAAACAAAAGGAACTTGCAATGGAAGCAAGACAGAGTTGCAGCGTGAACTCAAACTGATACCATGTGAAAAGACAAAGAAAACTGCATTGCAAACTGAATGGAACAGAGGAAGAGAGGAAGATTGCTTGAGAAGAAAAGCCAATGCTTCTTCATTCAACTCAATGAATTGAAAAACTACAGAACTAACTAATGATAAATATTAGTGCAATAACTAACTGAAAGGAAACTCAACCGAAAAAGCCAGTTGGCAAAACTAACACTAACTATATTCTAACTGAATAAACTAACTTATCTAACTGCTAACTGATCTGGATGTATATCTGTGACACTATAAACAAATGTAACATTAATTATGATGGACATGTACAATATATTTCTAAAAATAGTTAGATAATTCCCTTAAAAAAATAGTTAGATAATAATTAAAAAAATTAAAAGGTTCTAATTATATAACAATAATTTAATTAATTATCTTTTAATAATTTTTCTATATTTCTTTAAATTGAATTAAATATTTATCTAACATATTGTCAATAATGAAATTGTCAAAAGGAGAGTAAAAATGTTTTATAATTTATAAAAAAATTATTTGTATCATTTTATAAAGTAAATAAGGAGTCGTTGAATATAATATATTACATATCAGGCCTTTTTTAAATTTTTCATTTTGCCTTTGTGGGTAAAATATTTTAATAAGATTTCACTTTTGTAAAACTATATACCAGATTATCGTTCCACGATATCACCACTAATATTTTGTGTGGTAAAAGAGAAAAGGAGATGAAAAAAAATGAAAAAGAAATTAATTTTTCTCCTATTGTAAAAGAGAAAAAATAAAGGAGATAGAAAAAATATGATGGGACCCACCCAAAAAAACTTCTCCTCACAAGGGAGAATAAAATGGGAGAGGATGAGAGATTATTGTTTGAAACTAGTATTTTTAACCCATGCAGTATGTATGGGTCAATTTTTTTTTAAAAAAATTGAATAAATATCTAATAATACTAATAAGTGTGAGAGGAACTTATACACATGTTTCAGTAACAATTTTTTTAATAAATAAATAGTGTAATATAATTAATGAACAATGTCATGCATTTTTATTTGATGCATGATTTAGAATAACACAAAAAAAAAAAAATTGCAACATGAGAAAGTAATTTCCGTAACCCAAAACTTGAACAGGAAATAATAACATAACTTATAGTGAAGTGTTTTTTTCCTCATCAGCTCTAGAAGCATCAAAAACCTCAAACTTAATATCTTAAAATCAATAAAAACATAGTGTCCGATTGAAAAATACATAAATCAAAATAAACTAAACTGAACACATAAGTCTAATAAATTAATTTTCCAAAAAAAATAAAATATATAAATACACTTGGTATTCAATCAAATTATAACAACAACATCTCAAAAACATTCAAAAGTTAAATATAATTGAGTAATACAATATACACTTTACATCACAATATGAATATGTGAAGTGAAAAATTAGATGAAATAAAGCATCCAAAACCAAATAATAAATTAATAAGAAACTGACCCAACTAAAAGAACCTTAGATAACTAAGAGTATCTCCAATGTAAGAACCATATTTTGGTTCTTAACTCATTCTAAGTGAGCCCAAAATGTCACCTAAGATTTAAGGAACACCTACCATTTTTTAGTCAAATGCAAAAATCATATTTGGGTTCTTAACCTAATTTCAGCGGGTCCCACAATGGACGCTACATCTTTATACTTTTACTTAGTTGTTTTTATTTCCAAATAAAATATAATTTCATATATATTTTAACTTAAAAAAATAAATATACAAACCCTATTCATTTTGGAACCATCCATTTATATTTTTCACAATGTTTTTAAAATTGAACCGGTCATTAAATCAGTGAAGGCATTGGTTGAAGGTTCAATAGTCCAACTGGTAATAATTAAATAATATTATTTTACTTTTTTAATATAATATATTCAGTAATATTAACATAAATTTTCAATCCTCATAATTTTTTTAACAATATAATTTTTTTGTTTACATTTTATTTTAATAAATTAGTACAAATATTTCTTTATTTGATCCCAAAAGTGTAAAATATAAACAATTTCAAGAGCCTATTAGGAAAAAAAATCAAAACTAAAGTTGGGCTACTTTTAGCCCATTCTACTTTAAAAAATAAAAAAAATCAATGTTTTTAAAATTGGACCGACCCATGAATCGGTGAAGTCACTGGTTCAATGGTTTAACTGTGATTAAACTGATAGTAATTAAATAATATTTTTTAAATTTTTTAATGTATAAAGTAATATACTAATAATGACAAAAATACATAAATATTTATAATTTCAAAACATTAAAAATAACACATTACTAATCAATGTCATAATATATAAAACTAGTATTTTTGTGTATCTATATGTACAAAACTTTTTTTTTCCTTTATCCCAAATTAAGTCCACTATGTCAAATATTTTTTTGACTTATTTCACACATTGCTTTCAATATTTCCTTCTCACCCATAATGGTGGTACTCATTCATCTCCAAGGCTTTTTATTTATAGACATAAGTGATCACCAAAAACCTTGAAACAATTTTATCTATAGTTTGAGTTCAGAGAATTGAATATTGTTTTTATTTTAAAATGATATTACAATACGTAATGTAACACTATGTGTTAAGTGTTCCTCTTCGATTATTATTAATAGCAACTAATCCTCTTAAATCATGTGGTGCTGACACATGTCACTTTATTAGAAAATCATCAATTCCCCTTATTAATTATTATAGATATAGATTTATTATTTAAAATAGAAAAAACAAAGGCAAGGATGTAGAAAAAAACAGATTAGAAAATATGAATAGCTCTACCTCTAATTATGTCAATTCAGAGATTGTCGTGTTTGACTCCCAAAACATTGTACCTTTACCGGTTTATAAATATTTTAAAACAAAAAAATATATAAATTTTAGAAAATAAATAAAAAATTCATCACTTGACATGTGGCTTGCATCATTGTGCTACACTAAAATCAACATTTCCCCTTATTAATTAGTATAGATATAGATTTATTATTTAAAATAGAAAAAATAAAGGCAATGATATAGAAAAAAATACAAAATATGAATAACTTTGCCTCTATTTATGTCAATACATGTATTAGAAAAATAAAAAAGTAAATTATAAAAAAAATATAAAAAATTAGAAAAGTATATAAAAAAATATTTTAAAAAATAGGAAAATAATAATTATAAAAAATTCAAAAAAATTAGAAAAATAAAATTAATTAGAAAACAAATATTTAAAAAAAATAAATTATAAAAAGAAACATTTTAAAAAAGTAATTTAGAAAAAAAGTAATTCGGGAAAAAATGTAAAAAAATATATGTTTAAAAAATAAATAAATAAATTTAAATAATCCACCAGCTGACAACTTCTTCTACTGTTATAGGAACGGTAGAAGAAAAGTTGTTAATTGAAAAAGTGATATACATATTGAATACTAAAATATATATAAATATTAAAATATAGTAATCGGTTCGGTTCAAAAATAACCGAATTAATGACCATTGAGTTTGGTTCAATTCGGAGCCCAAAAAAATAAATTTCTAAAAAATATTATAAAGAATATATTTTAAAAAATAAATAAATGAATAAATTTAAATAATCCAAAATAATCCACCAGTTGACAACTCCTTCTACTGTTACAGGAACAGTAGAAGAAAAGTTGTTAATTGATAAAGTGATATACATATTGAATATTAAAATATAGTAATTGGTTCGGTTCCAAAATAACGGAATTAATGACCATTGGGTTTGGTTCAATTCGGAGCCGTGCACAAAAAAGAAAAAAAAAAGAACCAATTTAGTTGGTTGTTTCGGATTTTCAAATTCATCTAAATATTAGTTCGAGTCTTACGATCTTAATCTTTTTCGAAGAACACGATAGCTTTGCTACCTTTCCTGGCTAAAAATATTTAAAAACAAAAAAATATATAAACTTTAAAAAGTCAACAACACTATCCGAACCAATTAAAATTGATTTGGTTTTATTCGATTCAAACTGAAAAATATTGAAGTTTTCTTAAAAAAAAGTAAAAAAAAAAATTAAAAAAATTTATTTTTTTAAAAAAAGGAAAAAATCCTAGTGTTTACATGTGTATGTACAGTAAAATTTTCTTTCAAACTTTTATATCAGTATAGAAGTTGACAACTCCTTCTACTGTTTTAGGAATGGAAGAAGAAAAATTGTTAACTAATAAAGTAATATACATATTGAATAATAAAATATATATAAATATTAAAATATAGTAATTGGTTCGTTTTAAAAATAACAGAATTAATGACCATTGAGTTTCTGTCCGGGTTCGAGGCATTCAGGGGGGAATTTGGGAACAAGTGTTGATCCCCCTTTAAAATAAAAAATAAAAAATGACCATTGAGTTTGATTCAATTTGGAGCCGTAAAATTTTTTTTTTAAATATTATAAAGAATGTATATTTAAAAAATAAATAAATAAATTTAAATAATCCAAAACAATCCACCAGTTGACAACTCTTTCTACTGTTACAAGAACAGTAGAAGAAAAATTGTTAATTGATAAAGTGATATACATATTTAATATTAAAATATATATAAATATTAAAATATAGTAATTGGTTTGGTTCCAAAATAACCGAATTAATGATCATTGGGTTTGGTTCAATTCAGAGCCGTGCACAAAAAAGAAAAAAAAAAGAACCAATTTAATTGGTTGTTTCGGATTTTCAAATTCATCGAAATATTGGTTCTAGTCTTACGATCCTAAACTTTTTCGAAGAACATGGTAGATTTGCTACATTTCCTGGCTAAAAATATTTAAAAACAAAAAAAAAATATAAACTTTAAAAATTCAATAACACTATCTGAACCAATTAAAATTGTTTTGTTTTGGTTTGATTCGATTCAACCAGAAAAAATTAATATATATATATATATTATAAAATATTTAATTTTAAACTACTAAATTACATATACATTAAAATATAAGTATTTAAAAATTAAAACATCAAGAACATGACAACTTTACTTTTACTGTTTGTCAATTTATTATTGGTCGACAGTGTAAAAAAAACTTTACACCGTCACTTTATACAAATAAATTAAAAAAAATATTAGCAAAAAAAATTTATTAGGAAAAAAATTTTAAAAATTAAGGAAAACTTTAAAAAAAATTTTAAAAATAAAAATAAAAATATTAATTATAACAAAATATTATAAAAGAAAAATGTAAATTAGAAAAAAATTAAACGAAAAAGAATTAGAAAAACAATTTATGAAAAAAAAATAGGAAAAAAAAGATTTTAAAAAATTAAAAATTAAAATAATTATAAAAAAATATAAATTAATTAAAAAATTAATATATTAAAAAAATTAGGAAAAAATATATTTTAAAAAATTATAAAAAAAAGAAAAAACAGAAAAAGTATATAAAAATATTAGGAAAATAATAATTAACAAAAAATATTCAAAAATTAGACAAATAAAATTAATTAGAAAACAAAAATATTTGAAAAAATTAATTATAAATACACATTTAAAAAAATTTAAATTATAAAAAAACTAATTTGGGGAAAAAATAAATTTTTAAAAAAATATTATAAAGAATATATGTTTCAAAAATAAATAAAAAAAATTAAATAATACAAAATAATCCATCTATTGACAACTCCTCATACTGTTACAGGAATAGTAGAAGAAAATTTGTTGATTGATAAAATGATATACATATTGAATATTAAAATATATATAAATATTAAAATATAGTAATTGGTTCGATTCCGAAATAACTGAATTAATGACCATTAAGTTTGGTTCAATTCGGAGCCGTGCATGAAAAGGAAAAAAAGGAACCAATTTAATTTGTTGGTTAGGATTTTCAAATTCATCGAATTATTGGTTCGAGTCTTACGACCCTAAACTTTTTCGAAGAACATGGTAGCTTTTCTACCTTTACTGGCTAAAAATATTTTAAAACAAAAAAAATATAAACTTTAAAAAGTCAATAACAATATCCGAACCAATTAAAATTGGTTTGGTTTGATTCGGTTGGGACCGGAAATATTAAAAATATATATATAAATAAAATATGAAAAATATTATATTATATATACATTAAAATATAAGTATTTAAAAATTAAAATATCAAGAACATGACAACTCTACTTTTAGTGTTTGCCAATTTATGATCGGTAAATTCAAAAAAAAAAGTATTATCAAAAAAAAATATTAGGATTTTTTTTTTAAAATTAAGGAAAACGTAAAATAAAAAGTAAAATCTAAAAAGAATGTAGTTTTTTTAAAAAAATTATTAAAAAATAGAAAATATAAACGTAAAAAAAACTTAAAGGTTTTTTTAAAAAAGTAAAAAATGTTTTTTTATTTTTTTAAAAAAATTATTTTTTAAAAAAAAAAATCAAAAAATCCTAGTGTTAACATGTGTATGTACAGTAAAATTGTCTATCAATTTTTATATTAGTATAGATATTCAAAACCTTACATATAACCAAGTCTAATAAAAAAAAATACGTATAACTAAGTCAAACAATTTTTAAATTATTAATTTTTGGTTTTGTCAATTTTTTTTATTAATTTTTGGTATGTGTTGTGAATTTAAAATATTAAATTATAATATGACAATTTCAATAAAAATAAATAAATGACGAGATGAAAGTAGTTCCTGAATGGACATGCACGATTACCGAAATAATTATGTCTTTTCAAGTTTTTATTAATGTTCCGAGCACATCTCCAAGTTTTGAATCCCACTACTCTAACTTTTTTTCGTCAAAAGTAACATGACTTTTTTTTATACTTTTTTTATTTTATTTTCTCTCATCTTATCTCCCATTTTTTCTCTTATTTTTTTTTCTTAAATACATTAAAATCACCTAATTTTCCCTTCCAAAAGCCAGGGAATCCGCAAGTTTTCCATGTGAGTTGCACCGTGAAATTGGTGAGATTAATAAATTTTTAAAAAAAACTTAAAAAAGCCTAGAACTTAATGTGTGACACGTGTAAAATAAGGGAAAGGCAAATCAAAATCACTGTTACAATAGTTTTAATAAATAAATAAAATGATTATAATAATCTCAAATAATCCATAACTTGGCAATCCAATCATTATTATAGAAATAATAAAAGAAAAGTTGTCAATTATTAAAATTATTAAAGTGTATTGATGACACATCTTGATTTATCAAATAAAAAAAAAAGACACATCTTGTTCTCCCTTTCTCTCACACGACTCCTTCATGCCTTTGTGTCTTCTACCAACAGGGTGTGTGAGATTGATTCCAGGCCTACCTTCATAGCATGGCACACAACAGTGGTTTTTTCAGGTGGAGGCTTTTCTTTTCTTTTCTTTTCGTTTCTCCCGCTCAAGCGTGGGCTTGGGTTTTCTAGATCCTTGGCACCCCTTTTCGGCTTTACGGGCTTCTTTGGTTTTCTAATTCCTTGGGTTTCATAAGAGGGTTCTTCGGCTTGTCGGGGAAACAAGTGATAAAGAAAATACATATGGAAAAAATATACAAAGAAAAAATTTTGATCAATTATTGTGATTAAAAAATAATACGGGAAATATAGGAGAACAATAGTATATAAAATATATGATACAATATTTTGAAACAAAAAATAATAATAAATATATAATAGGGGCAAAGATGTCTATTTAAGAAAAATCATTTTCTTTCTTTCAAATTTCTATTATACCAAACAAGTGAAGAGAGAATTTTATATTTTTTTCTCTTTATTCTCTTTCATGTTTCTATCATACATGAATATTAAAATCCATTTTTTTCCTCATCATTTTGTTTCTACTCAAATTCTTTCTTTTCATTTTCTCTCTTTATATTTTCTTTCTCAAAACAACAAAGTACAAAAGAATCAAAACTACATATGGGTGTTTTCTGTCTATAAACCCTTGCTTTTCCACCTCTAACCAGAGTTTGAATTAGTTTATGTTAGTTACTTCTCTAACTATGATAAGCTACTTCCTATACTCAGTGATGTTTGCGTAACAATAGGTCAGTGATATTTGCATCTTTACATGCTATTTTTCTCTATCCGTCTCTCCCTCACTTTTGTTCCCAAAGCAAGAGGAAAACCTTTTTATATAGGACCCACACATTTTTTCAATGAATCAAAATACGAAAGTTTACACGGGTAAATATTGTATTCTATATTTTTAAAAGTATTAAATTTAACTTTCCAATACAAATTTTTCTTAAGTTGATTCCTAAATGTACTAATTAGCAAGATTTTTTTTTTTTTATTTCCTTCCCTTTACCAACACAACCAAACAAGGAAAAAATTATTGTTCTCCTCTTTTCTTTCTCCTCTTTATTTTCTTTACTTTTCTCCTCTGTTGCATTCATGTCAATCATTTTCGGATAAAATTTGGGTTCATGTATTTACTTACTCCTTCCAACGATAATATAAATAGATGTGGTTATTTCTATTTTCTAGCAAACAATATGTAAAAAGAGAGACAAGCGTAAACATAATTTTCTCCCAGTTACCAAAATAAAAAGAAAATACCAAATTTTAAAAACCGATCAAATTCATTATTTTTCCCCATTATGAAATTTTTATTTAGCTCTAGTTTATTTCACGTAAGAGCCCATGCTCATTCTTTCTTTCAGGAAAAAAAAAAACAAAAAATGTTCCTGTCAAGATCCGACTTACCGGAATCTAGACGGAGAACATTTAATCGAGAGTGAAGAACATGGGTTGTTTTAGATTATGGGTCCTACGTATCCCAATACGGTGATCTCAATCTCTTAATATTGTATCTGATGAATACTAGCGAGTAAGGACTCTTCAATAGTCTCTTGGTCAAGTTGGTTCCTCTAATACGCTTAAGGGAGATTCACCTAGCTCTGTTCCAAAAGTGTCTCTCTCTCTTGGGCTCTCCTCCTTTTATAATATGATCCTCATATCTTTAAGAGATCTGGATTTATCTCCTTTTATCTCTTAAATATTTTTTGAGATATGATTTCCTTAATTTGAGAGATTTATCTCTTCTAACCGGATAAGGTTATTTAAGATAATATCAGGATCATTAAATATAATATCTTATCTTTCCCACCTTAATTTGAGGGATTTATCTCTTCTAACCAGATAAGGTTATTTGAGGTAATATCAGGATCATTAAAGATAATATCAATATCTTATCTTTCGCACCTTAATTTGAGGGATTTATCTCTTCTAATCGGATAAGGTTATTTGAGATTATATCAGGATCATTAAAGATAATATCAATATCTTATCTTTCCCACCTTAATTGGATCGAGTATCCAAGCTCGGTGGCCGGGTTTTACTCCTCGGCCAGTACACAAGCCCCCAAGCTTCGAGCTCAACGGAGCGTAGAAGTTTTCATGACAAGAGTCGAGCTTGGCTTTAAAATTATTTGAGTTCATGATTTATTGAGTAAGACTTCTCCCATTTTTGTCACAGTTCGATGGCCAATCTTCATACATCGACTAACATTCGAGTTTAGCGGCTTTGGAAAGTAGGCCTAACAATCCTTTCTTTTGATTTCCCGGTGACCGAGCTTGATACCTCGGCCTTAATTGATTTCTCGATACGCTCGGTGACCGACCTTGACACCTCGGTCCATATACAAGCCCCCCAAGCTTTGAGCTCGGAAGAGCGTAAAAGCTTTCATGATAGAAACCGAGCTTGGCTTTAATGTTACCTAGATTTACTTCTCGGCCAATACTTTAGTTTGGTAGGCTCGGTGACTGACTTTAACATCTCGGCCAGTATATAAGCCCCTCGAGCTTTGAGCTCGAAAGAGCGTAAAAGCTTTCATGATATAAACCGAGCTTGTCCTTAGTGTCGATAAAGTCCATGATTTGCATAGATCCTCTTACTTCGACTAATCAAGCTCGGTGACCGAGTTTCACATCTCGGGCAGTACTCGAGTTTAGTGGTCGAGCTTCACTTCTCGGCCAGCAACATGTTCTAAACAGAAGATACTACAATCTTACCTTTGTTAAGACAAGTTTAGAAGCTGGTAGCTGAGATTCAACTTATCAATGATTCAGGCTCGAACCGATCTTTTGGAAAGTCAAGCTCAAACTCGATCATTAGGAATTTACCTCAGGCTTGTATTTCAGCTGAAATCTTTGATGCCTTCAAGATGCTTATCTTGAGAGTTTGAACTTGACTCACCTTTTTCCGAATGTAGCCCGATCTTTGAAGCTTTTGAGAGCTCTTAACATTTCATTCAAGTAGCTCTTAAACCTTCCATCTGGTGGATTTTGAAATACCCACTAACTTGAAGCTTGACCTTGAATGTCATTATTTATATGATCTTGAAGGTGTGTCTTAGAATAAACTTTCCTAATAACTTTTCTAATTTATATGAGAAAATAGTTATCATACAAGTTCTTCATAATAACAATCGAGCTGTAGGCTAAGAGATATCCTTTCTCTGTAATTTCTGAGAATATCCTTCCTTTATCCTCATGGCTCCCCAAGCTCCGAGCTTGAAATAAGCGAAAGAGCTTAAATGTCAACCCGCATATCTTAACACGCTTTTTCGTGCCGAGGAATTTGGATTATGATTCGCGGGAGCATTGCTCGGAAATTTGATTTTTGTAGAACCAAGTCTTTCTTGGGTTACCGGCTTACAAATTCGAGCACCGCTCGGATTTTCGTGCGGAGCCAAGTCTTACTTGGGATTTCGGCTTATTTGGTCGAACACTACCAGGATTTCCTTCAAATCTTGGGTCTCTAACATGCATGATCTGCTGTGGACATTATCTTGGTACGAAGGTGTTATGCTCGGTCTAGGATTTTTAGTGCTAGGGAGGAAGCATTGCTCGACCTCGACTTTTTTCAGTACGTAGTGCGAGGGAGCATAGCTCGACCTCGGCTTTTTGGTGCGAGGGAGCAATGCTCGACCTCGACTTTTTGGGCTTCTACTTTTTGTTCTTGGCTAGACAATTTTAATTTGGGCCCTTTAGTGGATTCTCAAGTTATTAAGCCAGCATATGCTCGGCTTTTACTAGAATAGGGCCCTGACGCGAGCATGAAAGCCGCTGCTGCTTATGCTCTCCGAGTCTCCTCCATTACCCTTTTTTCGAGCCACGAGCTTTCTAATAATGAAAAGCATGAAGACTGAAGCTGCCCGAACTTTGCGCACTGGGGATGAGCTTGAAAAAGCCGTGGCAAAGTGTGAAGAGCAGGCTCGACTAATTAGGTAATTGAAACTTGAAATGTCGAGCTTGAGAGGATCAACTCCACTCCTCAATCCGAGCTCTCTAAAGAGAAAATGAAAGGATTGACTTTCAGAGGGCTGCCAAGGCTTTAAAGCTTTCCCTTGACAATCTTCAGCAGCCTCTTGCTACTGAGAAAAAGGCTAATTGCAAGCTTCAGTTCGAGTTGAAGGAAGCTAAAGCCCAGATTATAAAGGAACGTGTTTCTGGGTTCTCGCGTGCTATAAAACAAATCCAGCGCTTTCTTCCTGATTTTGATCTTTCGAGAGCCGGTGTGGACAAGGATTTTAATAAGGATGGCGTTATGGTTCCTTTGTTCGAGCTCGATGATGAGGAAGAGGAGAATAATGAAGAGCATGTTGTGGGAGAGGAGGAGAACAAAGGAACTGAAGTGGTCGTGCTCGAGCCATCTTCGGTTGCTCTTCCGCAAGCTGAAGACATTATTGGTTCCAACCTTGATGGAGTCTTTGCTTATGGGAATGCCCATGAGTAACTTAGCAAAATTTTAAGATATTTTGTACTCTTGGCTATGCCCTATGTACTTTTGCTATTAATGATAAAGACTTCATGCTTCGGGAACATTATCCCAGGCTCTACCCCCCCTTTTTGACTTATGGTATTTAACCCAGCTTTTGGATTTACTCGGTTAACTTTCCTAAGTTTTTACTTGCCTTTTATTCTTGGCATTTTAATTTGGACTCGTGAGCTTTTTGAGCTCGGCCCTATCGTAGTTAACTATTTCATGTTTTTCTTGCTTACCTTTTTAGGCTCGGCCTTTCGATTTTAGCTTGGTCGACCACTTCGGTCAAGCATTTCAACTTTAGCTCGGTTGATTTTAGCTCGATCAACCTTTTTAGGTTCTTTGTTTACCTTTTTAGGTCTAGCATTTCGACTTTAGCTTGGTCGATTTTAGCTCGATCAACCTTTTTATGCTCTTTGTTTACCTTTTTAGGTCCAGCATTTCGACTTTAGCTCGGTCGATTTTAGCACGATCAACCTCTTTAGGACTTTTACGTTTTTAGGTCCGGCATTTCGACTTTGAGCTCGGTCGATTTTCTGCTTAGTCAACCTTTTTAGGCTTTTGCCTTTTTAGGTTCGGTGTTACGACCGCAGCTCGGTCGATTTTAGCTCGGTCACCTTTTTAGGCTATTTGTTTACCTTTTTAGGTCCGACATTTCGACTATGAGCTCGGTCGATTTTCAGCTCAGTCAACCTTTTTAGGCTTTTGCCTTTTTAGGTCCGACATTTTGACTTTGAGCTCGATCGATTTTCAGCTCAGTCAACCTTTTTAGGCTTTTACCTTTTTAGGTTCGGCGTTTCGACCGCAGCTCGGTCGATTTTAGCTCGGTCACCTTTTTAGGCTATTTGTTTACCTTTTTAGGTCCGGCATTTCGACTCTAGCTCGGTCAGTCATTTCGGCCCGGCTTTTCGATTTTAGCTCGGTCGACCTCTTTAAGCTATTTGTTTTTAGTGAGTCAGTATGGTGTTTGAGTGCTCGAGCTGATGGAACTTTATTTTCCAAGGGAGATGTTCTCCCCCATACCATTCTATTTAAATGGAGCTTGAGCTCGATCTCTATGATTTTTATAGAGGGAGTCTGAACTTGGCCTCTATGGTTTTAATTTGAGGAGCTCCGACACGTTTTCCTCTTAGTCAAATTTTGAGAGGGAGTTTTGGCTCGACCCCGATATTTTTTTCGGGAGCTAGAGCTGAACTGTGAGTTTTTAAGGGGGCAAAGCTCGACCTGTGAGCTTTGAGGAAGCCGAAGCTCGACCTTGTGGAAAGGGAAGCACGGAGCTTCGACCTGTTATTTTCAAGGGAGTCGGAGCTCGACCTGTTGTCTTCATTGAACTTTAAGCATGGTGAACAGAGTACTTATCTCAAAGGACATGCTGTATTATTTGATCATGCTCCTTGGTACTCATAAAGTGCACAAATATTTCCAATGCATCAATTATAAAATTCTTTGGTGTTATGCATGAAACATTATTGAGCATGATTTATCAAGCTATGTACTTGGGAATAGGAAGTGGTCAACGTAAAAATTTAAGCACAATTTATAAGCTTTAGTCCTTGTTTAAATGCAAAGAAACTTCCAGGCATTGAGATGATAGTCAATTCAAATTTCTTAGTAGCAATGAAAGAAGACAAGAAATGAACAAGTAATTAAGTACGTGGCCATCACTATGACAATTGGAAGAGAGGTCAATTATAGAAATCTTCACAAAATTCCAGCAGAGTTTGGCCTTTTTGCTACTTGTAATAAATAACCATGCTAATAAGCTATAAGGTTTTTTCATCATATTTGACCTTTTTCCAAAGCAAACCACTTCTCATTCATTTGGTTATTGAGGTTGGAGCGGTGCACGTCATCTACCAATGTATTTTTAAATTTTTGCCTTTAACATATTGTGCAAGGATATATGTAGGAAATCTAGCTCCTCTAATATCATTAAAGTGGAAGAAACTTCCTTAAGGAAATTCCACAATCTTCGTTTTTAGCATACTATCATTCCAATAGCTTAGGTACTTTGTTAAATATGACCTATTGATTATTGGTTTTGTGCCACACGTATGCTCCATCATCTAATTATGCATTAATCAAGAGAGGAAGATAGAGAACAATATCACATAGACCTTAAGATGTCACCTTTGGGAACCTTTGTGGAAAGAACTTTCACTTTTCTTTTCCCGTGATCTACTCATTCCTTCCCGGGCTAAGACTATGGATGGTGTCATGAGTCTCTGACATTCCTCCAACGCCTCCAATTTAATGGACTTTTCCATTTTATAAAAATGATGAACTTGGCTTCGGACAAACTCGACCATGGAATGTCGAGTACGTAGAAGCTCGACCGTTATAGACCTGATGAACTCAGACTTGGCCTCTCCTTGTTAGCCCGGAGCGAGAAACTCGACCACTAATGTCTTCTCCACTACTTGGATTGATTCATCGCAAATTCAAACCAGGAATTTTGTCAGGCACTTGGAAGCGACATCCTGACTCAGTTAGAGCTTTTGTGTTGGTTGGAGGGACACCAACACCCGCTGCACCAAAATGCTCATAGCTACTGTATATCTGGGCATTTCATCGAGTATTGGGTGTGTTCCAAGATATATAAATCCAGATGAATGAGGATGGACCATTGAACCTTTTGAAATTTTCAGATCCATGCTGCGAGCTCGAGATTGTCATAGATCTGTCTTCCCGAAGCTGAGAATTGGCTCGCGATCTGGTTCATAAGCAGCGGCGGTACTGCTTGGTTTGCTTTCAAGAGCTCGATGAAGAAACGAGCCCCAACTCAGATCGTGAAAATGAAGACTGAGATGTAGTTTGAAAGAATATCGTCATGACCTGACCCTCTTAACTGCGTATAGTGATGGCTGTGTGCAAGACGACGATGACGGTCCTCCTTGCGCCGATCTGGAGCACGATCTAGTCTCGTAAGCAATGGCGGCGCCGGGCTTGGTTCGCAGCGGATTTGTGGGCAAAGATGAAAGAGCGTTTGTCGAGTTGACTCGAACAGTAGCAGGGAGTGGGAGGCAGGTGTTGCGCGGTGGTCCGAGCGGGCGCACGGAGTGCGACTGCCGGTGACTGGACCGACGTGATGGTCGTCGGGGTTCGAGCAGTTTCACTCGGCTTCTCTTTTCGAAATATTTGGAGAAATTAGAGGATAGGGTCCAGCCCGTATGGTGACTGACTGTGGTTGAACGGTGGTCGGGGCAAAGTTTTACCTTGCCCCACGGTGGGCGCCAAATGTTCCTGCCAAGATCCTACTTACCGGAATCTAGACGGAGAACGTTTAATCGAGAGTGAAGAACAGGGGTTGTTTTAGATTATGGCTTGACAGAATATTTTATTCCGGTCCTACGTATCACAATGGGAATCAAAGACAGACGTAGTTCTAGGTTCAACCCTTGACCATACGGTGATCTCAATCCCTTAATCTTGTATCTGATGAATACCCGCGAGCAAGGACTCTTCAATAGTCTCTTGGTCAAGTTGGTTCCTCTAATATGCTTAAGGGAGATTCACCTAGCCCTGTTCCAAAAGTGTCTCTCTCTCTCTCTTGGGTTCTCCTCCTTTTATAATAGGATCCCTATATCTTTAAGAGATCTGTATTTATCTCCTTTTATTTCTTAAATCTTCTTTGAGATATGATTTCCTTAATTTGAGGGATTTATCTCTTCTAGCCGGATAAGATTATTTAAGATAATATCAGGATCATTAAAGATAATATCTTATCTTTCCCACCTTAATTTGAGGGATTTATCTCTTCTAACCGGATAAGGTTATTTGAGATAATATCAGGATCATTAAAGATAATATCGATATCTTATATTTCACACCTTAATTTGAGGGATTTATCTCTTCTAACCGGATAAGGTTATATGAGATAATATCAGGATCATTAAAGATAACATCAATATCTTATCTTTCCCACCTTAATTGGATCGGGTATCCAAGCTCGGTGGCCGGATTTTACTCATCGGCCAGTACAAAAAACAAAATAAAATAAATTAAGTTAATTTTTTTTTAAAAAGAGGAAAATATAAAGAAGAATGGATAAGCATAACTTCGAGGAAAAAGTCGTTGCTAGACAACAATAACATTACTTTGCAACAAAATGGATCATCTCCTAACAAAATTTTTTGTCTTTTCCTTTTTTATATCCCTTAAGTTTGCATATATAACATCAGCTAGGAGTGAAAAAGGGGTCCTTTACATTTGTTTTCTGTGATAGAAAAAATACAGTTTCTTTTAGGGATGGGCAAGGACCTGAGCCCCGAACTGAACCTGCCACACCCGTTAACATAAGCATGCACTCAGGTGAAAGGTACCGAGTCAATAAATGAGAAAATTAGGTTCATATGGATTAAGGCAAGCCGGTTCGGGTCTCGTTAAAAGATTTCGTCGATGCCCAAATACGGTTGATTACTTCGAAAACACAAAATTTCTTAGTTGCCCGAAGAGTTTCTAGTGGTAGTTTCGTGGACAGCAGAGGAAGAGAAGCGAGTGTGGAGCTTGAAATGGGAATCACCTTCTATGGTTGGTGCCATGGTGGAGAGAGTGATTGAGCTGAGGGTGACTAATGAGCTGTCAAGCACCTCCCGCACAGCCGCTCTGTCTCTGAGGTTTATGCTCTCTATCATTATCACTTTCTGTACTTCAAGGTTGGATGGTGGAAGGGAGAGGAGCTTTCATTGCGACGATAGAGACATTCGATATGGTGTTGTTCTCTTTTTCTCTCATTTTCATGACATGTTCCTTTCCTCCCCCCTCCTCTCCTCGTCGACAATTCTAACGCTAATTGCTGCCTTTGGGAGGCCAAGGAGTGCCACTGTGATGGTATCCATGAGCTTCAAATCCACTAGAAATGCGCTGCCACTCAATACCACCACAACAACAACCACCATTTCAACTCCCCTCCCTGCAGTCACATCCCTGACAAGTCCTGCGTCGCTCACGCCATCAACAACCTCTACCCGACCTTCCTCCTCTCCTATGGCTTCTGTGACAACATAAACATCCTCCTTCTTCATGTCTTCATTATCTCTCTCTCCTTCACCCCAACTCTCTTTTGTTACAACTGGTGAGGGAGAGGAAACATAAATGAAAATTAGGGCAAGGGTTTTGCTTTGGATCATTGTGTATTACCCAAAAAATCTGTAATGATTGGGCCAAAAAAAAAAAACTAACCTAACCCAATAATTTCCCAACCTGCTCCAATCCAACCGAGTCACCTGCCTACCTTCTACTCGACCAACCTGAAAGACCCACCAGACGGAATTGGGCCACATATATGGATGCATAGTTTGGGCGGATTGAGACTTTTGGGTCTGAATCTGATCGAAACCGATCGTTGTTCAGTCCTAGTTTTTTTTATCTCATTTTCTATCTGGGATTACAATTGTCATGACCGGCCAAAAGGGAAAGCTTCCTATTTCCCCCTCGCAGCCTCTCAATCATACACAAATTCGTCACATCCAAAGTTAAAGATTATATTCATTACTT
The DNA here is from genome assembly GCA_030762895.1 of Sophora flavescens. Lineage (NCBI taxonomy): Eukaryota > Viridiplantae > Streptophyta > Magnoliopsida > Fabales > Fabaceae > Sophora > Sophora flavescens. Next base: position 133,851,342 of record CM061065.1, read on the forward strand.
AGATAAAAAATATAATACATCAGAGTAACTAACCACAAACAATGAATTACAAAGTCCTTGTTTAAAAAAAAATACTAAGGGTACAACCCCTCAAGCTTTCCACATGACATCCAAGGCTTCTGGCTGCTTCGCAGATACCTACAGCTGAAAAGTTAAACGTGGGGTGAATCCACTAACTCAGTGAGTGAGTTTCCCCCAAACACATTCAATCATACAAAGTTGAATGAAGTCACACACTTAGGAAATCATTAGAACAAACAAATCGACAATCATTTTCAATCTACACATCATAAACGTCTTTATATATGCAAATGATATCACAAACTAACAAAACATTATATAGACATCTTGTCGCTCAAGAGACTACTTGTGGAATGACTTGCACTACTTTCTTTTCTCATTACTCATGTCTCGCTCATAAGGGGATACATATCATATCATATATATCGAGTCTTTGGGTCCACTTGGGGTTGTTCTCTCAAGGTCCCCCACCCCGATGGTTTTAATTTCATACCCCGGAGATACCGCACCCTTCCGCAAACATCAACATCCTTCCTAAATTCCCAGGGTATCTAACGGGGTCCCCTAGTCCCCGGAGGTGATATTTATATACCGGAGCCTCCCGCTTCCCAGTTGGCCTACCCAAATATTCATAATCAAATCATTGGCAATCCATTCCACAAAATACTTATCATAAATTTTCAACCAAACTCATAAATCATCATCACATGGACATCAATATCAATACAAATTTAAAAGTGGAATAGGAAGATTTACTGTACATCCTACTTGGTAGGATTACCACCATTTAAGGACAGTAAATTAATATTTTAATGAATGATTTTTTTCTAGTTTTTTATTATGATTTTTTATAATATTTTATAGGGTGCTTTAGTGGATAGATATGCATTTATGATTTTTTTTATTCTGATTTTGTTAATTAAAAGTTATTTCTTTTATTTTATGGCTTGGTTATACAGATGGCTAGGCGTTCATTCAGTCAAACATGACAATGGACATCATCACAATTCAGAAGCCTTTCCAAATTACCATTTTTTTATTTTCTCTCCCAAAACTCTCTGGTCACACACGCAACCTTTCCATACTTTTCCCTTTCTTGTCTCTCGACCAAGGACGACGACCACAAAGCCTCGAGGAGAACCAACAACGATCTCGAGCGGCGGTGGGTTCAGATAGAAATGCTTTTTCTTACTTCACTCTCTTTTTGCTCTGGTTTGCTTCTCTTTCTTTTCTCTTTGCGCAAACCTTATGAGGGAGGAATTCTGGTGGTGGTAGCGGAAGAGGAATGAGGGGTTGACGGTGTCGGAGGAGTCGAAGAAAGAGGTGTTAGATGAGGTGGAGGAGCTAATCGCGATGGAGAGCCATATCACAAAGCAATAGCGCGTCACACTTATCCGCAACATCCCTAAACCTCTTATAATCCCAATCCCTAGGGTACGCACTCCCTCCACAAATAATCTGTACTATCAACCTTATAAGCTATATAATCTTGCCTAAAAAAAAAAAGCTATATAATCTATACAATTATCCTTATATACATTTTTAATGGATTAGCAGATGAGGACTTGAAGTTGACTCTTCCACACACACACAATATATTAAATTAGCACCTTGCTTGCATACTAGATTTTACACTATATTAAATCTAGAAATACTCTCCTCCACCACTATAACTTACTTTCTTCAAATTCTCTCAAAAATCCAACTACTCACTCACTCTCTCATTCAACTATCATCTTCAACCTCTTGTTATTGAGTTTGAAGACTTGGAAAGCTTATTCATCTCCTACTCATCATCATCAAGAGGGTATAACTCTCATTCCTTACACTTTATCTTCTTAGAAATCTTGTTGATATCAACATGCATGTCATCCTTGTATAATTGCATGTTTAAGTTCTTAATTTCAAACCTTGAGAAAAAGCTTTAGAAACATATTTTGAACAAGAAACTAACTTTTATAAGCTCACCATCATCTTTACTTTCATTTTTATGGCTTGCATGTAGTGAAAAATTTCTCCAAAACCTATTTTTTTATATGGCCGGAAATCACATGTGGAGGGAAAGTTGGTGTTTTGTTGAGATTTCTACTTGCATGTCCTTAATGTTAAATATGCTTGGATCTCACTCCCAAAATCTAGCTCAAAGGATGAGTGTGCCCAAGCATATATAAGCATTGCACAGCCCAGGAACCATGGCAATGTGGACACAAATGCAACTTTAATACCCACCCTCACGAGCATCATGGACCTGGGTCCAATTCCCATATTGCCTTCAAAATCCGGCTCTGATACCATGTTAAATATGCTTGGATCTTACTCCCAAAAGCTAGCTCAAAGGATGAGGGTGCCCAAGCATATATAAGCATTGCACAACCCAGGAACCTAATTGGCAATGTGGGACACAAATGCAACTTCAATACTTAAAACCTTAATGCATGTGAGTTCTAAGCTTATGAGCTTCATACAAAAATTTAAGTTTCCTTTTCCATTGAGATTATAGGGCCGAAACCCTAATTGTTAGGGTTAAGGAAGCTTGACTTGATTTTCAAGGAAAATATGTTGTTTTGATCCTTATTTTTAACATGCATGTGGTATAATTGAAAATGGTTTGTTTTAAGTTTTTGAGAAGAAATAGCATTTTGATCACCATTTTATTTCATGCATGTTAATAAAAAGGTGAAGAAGTTATGCTTTCTATTTTTTTAAGAGAAATGCATGACTTAAAAATATTTGATTTAAAGATCCTCTCTCAACTCCTTGTTTGAACCATTATCTGATAATAATGATTACTAATTTTGATTTATATATGTTTGAATATATGTTTTTGAGGGCCCAGAACCCTTGCATGTTGGTTTTATGGCTTGTGGATGATGCTAGAGTGAAGATAATAACTTGGTGTGGATAAAATTGTGTAGAATGTGATTCTGGTAGCATGATATACCTTTATTCATAACTCCATAAGTTTTTATACAAAACGGATTTCTGGAAAATAAATACATATTTGGAAAGAAGACTTCTGGGGCTTTAATTTGATATATAATATGTAAGTATTTGAATAAGATTTACTAGGTCAAAACACCTGTCAAAGTAGAACAAAGTTCTGTCTGCGAAATTATAAACATCATGGGTTTCATGAAGATTTTGAAGGTTAAAAACTTTTATAGAAATTTCTAGGTTAATACTAAAGTATAAATAAAGTTTGGTTGAATATTTGAGATTTTTACATGTGTATATAAAGATAAACAATTTCATAAAGTTGCATATTGGTGAACTCGAATTTCTCGAAAATCCTGTACAATCAGAGGCAGTGTGTGATTTTTAACAAATTAATGCCTTCAAATTTTGACATAGGACCAACTGCAATGTGTTTATATGTGAGTTGGGTACCTTCAACCAAATTTTCAAAAAATTTAAAGATCATTAGAATGGTCATTCATAATTTAAACCCACTGTTGTTCTGAAAATATTTTATAAAAGAGTTCATCATAATTTTTGAGTGAAAAACATGATCTTCAAAATAATATCTTTTAACATGATCAAGCAAATTTTTTTGATATAAAATGGACTTTAAACAAGTGTCAATGCAAAAATATAAAGATATGGGATTAAAGTGTATATATATATATATATATATATATATATATATATATATATATATATATATGTATGTATGTATATATATATGTATGTATGTATGTATGTATACGTCGCGACCGTCCCGTCCGGGAGCTGCGAAAAGAAGGTAAAAAACAGAGGAGTCGCCACTAAAATTTTTATTGGGAAAATCTTAGAAAAACCCATTTATTTAAAGGTAAACTGGTCTAAAAAAAGGAGAGAGATGAGTCAGGGAGTCGGTTACGAGTAGGGAAGGTGCTAGCACCCCACATCGCCTGTTTAAAAAGCGGTACCCTAAGTTAATTGTGCAAAAACATCTTAATAACCTTTTAAATATTTATTTTACCCCAAAAATTATTTACAAGAAAGAATTATTTTTAATTTTTAAATTTTTATTAATTTTTATATTTTTAAATTTATTGTTTATAAAAACGAAATGAGGTTGAACATGGCACATGAGTCCACAGGGTAATCTCAAATCTAAGGAACTGGATATGACACCGTGTCCACAGAACATCCCTAAAAATAGAAAAGTTTAATTATTTTGATTAATTATTTTAACATAAAAAGAGACACAAAAAAAAAAAAAAATAAAAAAAGGAAAATTTAGTTTTGGCTTGACAAGATGATTCATCTTGCTCCTACGTATTCCCAGGTGTGATGGGAAACTCAAAGCCACGTAATTCTTTTAGAAAAAAAGTTTGATTGATTGATTGATTTTATTTTTTGGAAAGGATTTGATTTTTTTTCAACCTTTTTTTTTGTAAAAAAAGATTTTATTTTAAGATAAATTCACTCTTGCACAGGGTCTAAGATAGCAGCGCTATACGATAAACCCTTACAATGCATATGCTACTTGAGGATGAAAAATCATACATCAACGTCGTAGATTGTTGCGTGAATTCAAATGAATTTTTATTTTATAAAATTGAATAAAATTTTGTTAAAAAGGGTAAATTGAAAAAATTTATTATTTTATACAAAAAGGAATTCATCTTTACACAGGGTTAAAGATAGCGGAGCTATACGATGAACCCTTACAATTCATATGATACTTGAGGATGAAAATTCATACATCAACGTCATAGATTGTTGCGTGAATTAATAAAGGTTTTTATTTATTAAAATTTTATTAGAGATATTTAAAAGTATTCATTCATTTAAGGGAATGAATGTGAACATCTCACAAAGCAATCCTAAAAAAAAAAATAAAAAATTAAATGTTTTGTTTTATTTTATTTATATATACATGTATTTATTTATTTAGCAGAAAAAGATCAAATTCGAGCCTCATAGATGTGGCCTAAAACAATTTTTTGCTTAGGTTCATATAACTATATTTTATGCTGGGCCCAATAAAAAGAACCAAAAAGTTACCATTGAAGGGAAGAGAAACAAACCAAAAACATAAAAAATATAAGCCCAAAACAAAAGAAGCCCAATCTCATACTTAAAACAAAATAGTTAATGATAGTAAAATAAACAGGAAAATAAAGGAAAGGGAAAAACTGAAGCTTCTGGTGCTTCTCTTTTCTATCGTTACCAGATTGCAAAGGGAGGAGACGATGGCTGAGCAAGGAGACCAGACGGCGGCGAGCGCTAGCGGCGACGGTGGAGCGGGGACCGTGAGCGGTGGCCTGTGGTCATGGAGCGCACGACACACGCGATGTCTGTGACGGAGGTGACCCGCGACGTCCGTGGCGGAGGCGATCCTGTAGTTGCTACGTCTTTGCGACGGTGGTGGTGGCTGTGGAACGGCGGAGCACGGAACCGAGGTTTTTTGATCTTTTTGTGTTTTTTTTTGCTTTGATTGGAATGATGGTTTAGATGTAAAAAGATGATGAAATTGGGGATGAAGAAGATGGGTATGTGACCGGACAGAACTATAAAGATGAAGGAAGATGATGATTCTCTATCATGTTCTTTGTTACATATTTTCCTTTTTTCCTTTCTCTGTATGCTATTCCCCCCCCCCCCCACACTTGTGTTTCTGATTTGGTATTTATAGAGAAGTGGATGAACTCTGCCTCCTCCTCGGGACCAGATTAATGGAGTGTTGCAGTGGTTAAACCATGCTCTAGTCTTCTTTCAATTTCCATCTTTATGTCCCTTCTCTCTGATCTAGATATGAAGCATTTTCCAAGCTCTAAAAATTGACAAAAATTGATTCTGATGCTTGAGCTTTGTGTGGAAATGTGTTTTGACGGTTGGGTTAGTATTATTATTATTATTATTTAAAGCTTCATCTGGCTTTTGCTTGGGAGCATGTTGGTTAATGGGAAAAACTGAAGGAGAAAGATCTTCATGGAGATTGTGTTTGTTAGGGAAGGAAAAATGGAAAAAGATATCTGACAAATTCTATTTATTTATTTTATTTTTATTATTATCTTTTAATCAAAAACCAGATGTATTGATTTGTTTAAGTTAGCTTGTTAAAAGGAGCCGGACAAAATTAGGTGTTCACAGCTGCCCCTCTTTACTTGTTTCTTATTAGATAATAGGTGTAATCATAGTTAACCGATTATCGTTATAAGAAACTAGTAAAGACAAGAACTCCAATTTTTGTCCGGGGTACACTAACAAGCAAATGACCTGTGTCTACAAACCGATTTCCAGTAAAGAACCCGCGAGTTAGATTGCCCACTGAGATTTACACATAAAAGCTTGCAGGGTGGATTGTCTGTCGAGCTTAAAAATAAAGATAAAGAGCTTACGGGGCGGATCGCCCGTCGGAAGCTCGAACAGAATGATAAAAGAGCTTATGAGGTGGATTGCCCGTCAGAAGCTCGAACAGAAAGATAAAAGAGCTTACGGGGTGGATTGCCCGTCAGAAGCTCTAACAAACTGGTAAAAAGAGCTTACGGGGTGGATTGCCCATCAAAAGCTCCGAACAAAGAGATAAAATGATCTTACGGGGTGGATTGCCCTTTAGATGCTCGAATGTCTGTCAGAAGCTTGAACAGAAAGATAAAAGAGCTTACGGGGTGGATTGCCCGTCAGAAGCTCGAACTGAAAGATAAAAGCGCTTACGGGGTGGATCACCCGTCAGAATCTCGAATAGAAAGATAAAAGAGCTTACGGGGTGGATTGCCCGAATAGAAAGATAAAAGTGCTTACGGGGTGGATTGCCCGTCAGAAGCTCGAATAGAAAGATAAATGAGCTTACGGGGCCCGTCTGAAGCTCGAACAGAAAGATAAATGAGCTTACGGGGTTTATTACCCGTGAGAAGCTCGAACATAAAGATAAAAAGAGCCTACGGGGTGGATTGCCCGTCAGAAGCTCAAACGGATAGATAAAAACTTGTGAGGCCATATAGACAAATGCAATATATGAATGTCGATTTTGCTCACTGATGGAATGACAATGCAAAAACTCAAATTACTAACTTTCAATTCACAGAATGAATGATGAGGAGAACCCTTATTAATTTTGGGCACGATGCAAAAGATTGATGATAAATTATTTCTTCTTTGCTGTTTCCTTTTCATTATTGGATCCTTGACCCCTTAAAAGCATCGATCACAGTCACTCTTAAGGATGAACTAAAAGAAGGCCCATCTCATTGAGGAAAGATATCTTGCACTCTTGTTTTCTGATAGTAGACGTATTTGATGATAAGTATCCCAGTGGTTGATCTTTGATATTCTTCTTTTTCTTTAGTGCCCTTTATAGGGGGAGCATCGTGCCCCCTCCCCATGACCTTTTGAGGCTTTCTAAGGAATTCTAACTGTTAAAAAAACCATTACTTGTTTCGCATTTCAGTATATGCTTATCAGGATGAATGCATACACAAATGACAAAAGTTAAGGGAAAGGGACCAAGGTAGCGAAATAAAATAAAGGAAGTCAATGTCATTATATTTGAAAAAGGTGTACAAAGCATAAATTACAAAACATTGCGGAGTAGAATCGCATCTCCTCAGGTGATGTCTCTCTCAATGACTAATGTTAGTATCCCTCATACAATCTTGATTGCTCATTAATTGGCTTCAAAGATGTTGTTTGCCCCAGTCTTCATACATCCAACCTACTGACTGCCCTAGTTCATCGGTTTGACGACACTTCCATTGTTATGTTTTTATTTTTTGAACCCTAACTTTTGCCTAGACCATTTTTCAGGTTTTCAGTCTAGCGGATTGCTCTAACTTTTGCCTAGACTGTCTTTTCAGATTTTCAATCTAGCGAGCTTTTCTTTTTTCATTTTTCACTTTTTCTTTTCTTTTCTTCTTCTTCTTGGGAATTGTGTTCAAGCATAATACTTTTTGACTGCATATGAGTTTACAGCGAGTGGAAGATCTTCGCCATCCATCCTGGTGAGAATTAAAGCCCCTCTAGAGAATGCCTTTATCACTACGTAAGGTCCGTCGTAGTTCGGGGTCCACTTCCCTCGATGATCCTTTTGGATTGGTACGATCTTTTTGAGCACTATATCACCTTCCCGAAACTTCCGGGGGCGTACTTTCCTCTCGTAAGCTCTCATCAATCTTTTCTAGTACAATTGACCGTGACACAGTGCTGCTAATCTCTTCTCTTCGACGAGGTTCAATTGGTCTAGTCGATCCTGAACCCACTCAGCTTCTTCCAGTTCTGCTTCTCTCAGTACCCTTAATGAGGGGATTTCTACTTCAATCGGGAGCACTGCCTCCGTCCCATACACTAAAGAATATGGCGTTGCCCCTGTCGAGGTGCTAATAGAGGTATGATAGCCATGCAAAGCAAAAGGTAACATCCCGTGCCAATCTTTATACGTCACTACCATCTTTTGGACAATCTTCTTGATATTTTTATTAGCGGCCTCAACTGCCCCGTTCATCTTTGGGCGGTACGGGGAGGAATTGTGATGCTTTATCTTGAAGTTTTCGTACATCTCCTTCATCATCTTGTTGTTCAAGTTGGTCGCATTATCAGTGATAATCTCACTCGGCAACCCATAACGACAAATTAATTCTCTTTTTACAAATTTGACCACAATATTCCTGGTCACATTGGGATATGATGCAACCTCAACCCACTTTGTGAAATAATCAATGGCAACAAGAATGAAGCGATGCCCATTTGAGGCTTTTGGTTCGATTGGCCCGATCACATCCATTCCCCACATTGAGAATGGCCAGGGTGCCGACATGACATTCAAGGGAACTGGCGGCGCATGAACCTTATCAGCGTATATTTGACACTTATGACACTTCTTCGCATAATTAAAGCAATCAGCCTCCATTGTCAATCAGTATTGGCCAGTGATAAGCCTCTGGCTCATCTAGTTTTATGGCCAGTATGACCAGGGTTTTGTGCAAATTATATCCTATTTTCACCCAAATTAGATTAGATTGTCCTCAAGCATGGTTTTGAGTCTCTAAAGTAGTTTTAGGTTAATTTAGCCAGTTTTGAGTCAAATAAAGCACTTATGGCTATTTTGTTGTTTTCAGGTTAAGTAGAAGTTGAGAGAATAAAGAAATAGGGTATTCGCCTCGCGAGAGTTTTCTCGCCTCGCGAACCTGAAAGCCAGCAGAACAGTGAAAATTTCATCCTCTCTGGTTCGCCCCACGAACAACACCTAGCCTCGCGACCCTGAAAGCTGACTGTTCCAGAGAAATACAACCCGTTCTGTGTCGCCTCGCGGATACATGTCTCGCCTCGCGAGAATGAAGACCAGAAGCCAAGACTGTTCCATTCCTCGCCACGCGAGAAGTACTTCGCCCCGCGAGAAGACCAAACGTTGCTGACTCTTCACAATATTCGCCTCACGAATTAGGGCTCGCCTCGCGAGTGGGCTAAATTTCTGAATAATTATAAAAGGCTGTCTGGACAGATTGAAAAAACTTTTGCTTCTCCATAGTTTTACATTTTTCTATGTGTTTTCGTTTTTCCATGGAGAACTAATTTTCTAGGATTAATCTATTGTAATAGATTTCCACTACACTTGAGGTTCTTGTATTTCCTGTTTTGTATGCTTTTCCCTTTTCAATGCCATGCTATATATTTCTGTTTGCTTAATTCAGGAGTATATTGTGTTGTGTTGATTTATTTTCGGTGATATCATGTTCCTATAATTAATCGCGTTTGCTTAATTCGCGTGTGTTCGTTTCGTGTTCGCTTAGTTCACGAAGGGCTTAACCCCGTTTGCTTAATTCGGGAATAGGGACATATATCTGTAGTAGTGGTTTCGCTTGTAAATTGTTGCTACAACCGGGAGGGGATTAGAATCTGCTTAGGGCTTGGAAATTGCATGAACCGATGATAGTTGGGAAATCGAGAACAATAGATTAATCGTCTTTAGCTATTGGATAATTTTTTCAACTGCTCTGTTTTCATTGCTTTGTTTCTTATTTACATTCCAACCCAACCCCCCCCCAAATTGATTTTTGTGATAAATAACACTTTAAGACTCCTTGTGAGACGACATCCGAGTTGTTGCCCTAAACTACAGTTTTAAAACCCGCTTGTTCTTTTTGGCGCGTGTGCGACAGCGCGACCAAAAAATTGGCGCCGTTCCGGGGACTCTTATTTGTTATTTTTTCCATTTTTTTTCTTTCTTTTCTTTTTCTTTTATTTTCGTTTTTGTTTTGAATTGGTCTGACTACTAGGTCCAATTGCCCTGAATTGTATGATTTTGATCCTGAAATTGAAAGAACACTGCACACACGCCTTAGAGAAATTCGGGCTAGCACTAGTAGTGATTCTAATTCCAAAACTGTTTTTGACAATATGGGTGACCAAAGGACATTAAGACAGCTTGCTTCCCGTGATGTAAATTACAATGGATTGTGTATTTCATATCCTGGTACTGATATTCCTTTTGAATTAAAATCTGGTTTCATTCACTTGTTGCCGAAGTTTAATGGTCTTGCAGGTGAGGATCCACATAAGCACTTGAAGGAATTCCAGGTTGTCTGCTCCATAACCTCGAGATCAGAGGGAGTAACTGAGGATAGCATCAAGCTGAAAGCTTTTCCGTTCTCACTCTAGGGAGCTGCAAAGGATTGGCTATTATATCTTGAGCCAAACTCTATCACCACCTGAAATGATTTGAAGAGGGTTTTCTTAGAGAGATATTTTCCTGCTTCCAGATCTGCGTCAATAAGGAAAGATATATGTGGCATCAGACAAGGAAATGAGTCGTTAGAGGAATATTGGGAGAGATTCAAGCATTTGGTATCCAGCTGCCCTCAGCATCAGATTTCTGAACAGCTTCTTATCCAGTACTTTTATGAGGGGTTACTGCCGATGGATAGGAATATTTTGGATGCTGCTAGTGGGGGAGCGCTTGTTGATAAGACCCCAGCTGCTGCCAAGCAACTCATTGAAAATATGTCACTGAATTCCTAGCAGTTTACTACCAGGAGAAATTCTGGTGAGACAAGAGGGGTGCATGAGGTCCATAGCTCTTTGTCCAACCAGGCCCTTGAGAATAGAATGGATGAGCTCACTTCTTTTGTAAGGCAATTGGCAATAGATAGGGTTCAGCCTGCAAGGTTATGTGGCATATGCAATTCTCCTGAGCACCCGTATGATGCATGCCCCATCCAGAAAGAAGAGTTCGTCAGTGAAGTGCCTCAAGCTTATGCAGTAAATCCCTATAATCAAGGCAACGATCGAAGCCGATACAAAGACTCCGACCTCTCTACAAATAGGTACCACCCCAATTGGAGGAATCATCCTAATCTTCGGTATGGGAACTCATCCCAACAACAACCGATGGCACCTCGAGAATCCTCCTCAAGTGACCACTTCGCACCTTCGGACCTTCATTAGAAGACTTGGTCAAGCAAATGGCTGCACAAAACCTTGATTTCAGACAAGTTGGGCGATCTCAGCGAACAGATGCTAGCATTCAAGATTCGAGGACACAGATTGGACAGCTTGCCACATCCATAAACAACATACAGCAAGCTCAAGGATCCAGTCAACTACCGGCACAACCAGTGATAAATCCCAATGCCTCCAATCCTAATGTGAGTGCCATTTCTCTGAGATCTGGAAGAGTTGTTGAGGCATCCTCTGAGAAAAATGAAGAAACTGTTGAGGTAACTCCTGAGCCTTCAGTTGATGTTGAAGCTGAGAAGGTATACATACCACCAATCCCCTTCCCACACAGAGTTCAGAAAAATAAGAAGATTGGTGGTGAAGACAAGGAAAGGGAGATTTTAGATGTGTTCAGAAAGGTAGCTGTAAATATTCCTCTTTTGGATGTGATCAAGCAGGTGCCCAAGTGTGCAAAATTTCTCAAGGATCTATGCACCAACAAGAGGAAGTTGAAGAACAATGAGAGAGTTGATTTGGGAAGAAATGTCTCAGCTCTTATCCAGGCTAAGCCTGCACCAGAAAGAGTTGCTGTTTTAGCCCATACTCAGGCATTACCATAGAAGTGCAAGGATCCGGGCACATTTACTATTCCATGCACTATTGGGGATAGAAGATTTGAAAATTGCATGCTGGATTTGGGAGCATCCATAAATGTCATGCCCACTTCTATTTTTAATAACCTTGATCTTGGGCCCTTGCAGTATACAGGTCTCACCATCCAGTTGGCCAACAGGACCAGTGCCCGCCCCATGGGAATGGTAGAAGATGTGCTGGTGCAAGTTGATGAGCTGATTTTCCCTGCTGACTTCTACATCCTAGACATGGCAGGAGAGACAAATTCTAGTAGATCACCAATAATCTTGGGCAGACCATTCATGAAGACAACCAAGACTAAAATTGATGTGAATGATGGGACCATGTCTATGGAGTTTGGGGATATTGTGGCAAAGTTCAACATCTTTGATGCTATGAAACACCCACTGGAGGAGCACTCGATTTTCCAATTAGAGTTGCTTTCTGAGATCATTGATGATACCCATGAGGACCTTGTTTTAGATTTTCCATTTATTTATGGTTTTGATGATTTATATTCATGTACTAACTGTACTGACACTAACCCGTGTGCTGTTTGTGTTGAGTTTCTTGATTCGACTTTGCAGGGTGATAGTGATAGTGAGAGTGAAGCTGTCTGTTCAGCAGAAGTCCTTGACATCATGGCTACTCCCAATGTACCATCCGTTGAGCAGCCACCCTCCCTAGAGCTCAAGCCACTTCCTGGGAACCTGAAGTATGCCTACCTGGAGACGAATGAAAAACTTCCAGTCATCATTTCCGCCAGCCTGGACTCTGACCAGGAAGCTAAGCTTTTAAAGGTTCTGAAGAAGCACAAGAAGGCTATTGGGTGGACCTTAGCTGACATTCCAGGAATTAGCCCCTCCAGATGTATGCACAGAATTCTTTTTGAGGATGGGGCTAAACCAGTAAGGCAGGCCCAAAGGCGGCTAAACCCATTGATTCTGGATGTGGTGAAGAAAGAGGCGACTAAACTTCTGCAGGCAGGTATTATATACCCCATCTCTGATAGTACTTGGGTAAGTCCAGTGCAAGTTGTACCCAAGAAGTCCGGTCTCACAGTAGTTAGAAATGATAATAATGAGCTTGTACCTACTAGAGTCCAGAATAGCTGGCGAGTCTGTATAGATTATAGGAAGTTGAACCAGGCCACCAGAAAGGATCACTTTCCTTTGCCGTTCATAGATCAGATGCTGGATCGGCTGGCTGGTAAATCTCATTACTGTTTTCTTGATGGCTTTTCCGGGTACTTCCAGATCCATATTGCCCCTGAGGATCAGGAAAAGACCACTTTTACGTGCCCCTTTGGTACGTTTGCCTATAGGAGGATGTCATTTGGCCTTTGTAATGCTCCTGGCACTTTCCAAAGATGCATGCTTAGCATTTTTACTGAATTTATTGAAAATTGCATGGAGGCGTTCATGGATGACTTCACTGTATATGGCTCCTCATTTGATGCATGTCTGCATAGTCTGAGTTTAGTTCTAGAAAGATGCATTGAGACTGATCTGATTTTGAACTATGAAAAATGTCACTTTATGGTAGAACAGGGGATTGTTTTGGGTCATGTTATTTCTAAAGAGGGTATTTCCGTAGATCCTGCAAAAATTGATGTGATTTCTTCATTGCCTTACCCATCTTGCGTAAGCGAGATTCGTTCTTTTCTTGGCCATGCAGGTTTCTACAGGCGCTTTATTAAGGACTTCAGCAAGATAGCTCTGCCATTGTCAAACCTGCTGAAGAATGATGCCGTGTTTCATTTTGATGAAAATTGCAAGGAGGCATTTGACTACCTGAAAAAAAGCATTGACCTCTACCCCCATCATCCAGCCCCCTGACTGGACCCTCCCTTTTGAACTCATGTGTGATGCTTCCAATTTTGCTGTGGGAGCGGTTCTGGCACAAAGGGTGGGCAAGGCTGCCCATGTAATTCATTATGCTTCTAGGACATTAGATGCTGCACAATCTAATTACACCACCACTGAGAAAGAACTGCTAGCTGTTGTGTTTGCACTTGATAAATTTAGGTCTTATTTGCTAGGTTCAAAAGTTATTGTTTTCACTGACCATGCAGCTCAAGTACTGTTAAAGAAACCAGAAGCTAAGCCAAGACGATCCGGTGGATGCTTTTGCTCCAAGAATTCAATGTGGAGATAAAAGACAAGAGTGGAGCTGAAAATTTGGTAGCCGATCACTTGAGCCGAATAGCAAGGGATGAGGATCCTTCTCCCATCCAAGATGATTTCCCTGATGAGCGACTTCTACATCTGTATGGGGTAACCCCCTGGTTTGCTGACATAGTTAACTTTCTTGTTGCTGGTGTTGTTCCTGCAGGTACAAGTAGATCCAAGTTCCACAAGCTCAAGAGCGATGCAAAGTACTATGTGTGGGATGATCCGTACCTGTGGAAGTTTTGCAGTGATCAGGTGATTCGGAGGTGTGTCCCCGATCATGAGACAGAGTCCATCTTGCATTTTTCTCATGCCTCCCAAGTTGGAGGACATTTTGGACCACAGAGGACGGCAAGAAAAGTCCTGGATTCTGGGTTCTACTGGCCCACAATTTTTAGAGATGCCTATGAGGTTTACAGGAATTGCAAGGAATGTCAAACAACAGGCCCTACCATCACTCGTAGGAGTGAGATGCCTCAGCAGCCCATGCTTTTTTGTGAGGTTTTCGATGTGTGGGGGATCGACTTTATGGGTCATTTCCCTGCTTCTTTTGGTTTTTTGTATATTCTTTTGGCTGTTGACTATGTTTCAAAGAGGGTGGAAGCAATCCCCACTAGGACTAACGATGCTAAAGTTGTTTCCAAATTTGTTAGGTCCAACATTTTTTTTGCAGGTTTGGCATACCTAAGGCTATTATCAGTGACCAGGGCACTCACTTCTGCAACCGTACCATGGAAGCCTTACTCAGGAAATATGGGGTTGTGCATAGAGTTTCCACTGCTTACCATCCCCAAACCAATGGCCAGGCTGAGATATCAAACAGGGAGATCAAGCAGATTCTAGAGAAGATGGTGCAGCCGAATAGAAAGGAATGGAGCCTCCGTCTGGAAGGCGACTTTGTGGGCTCGAGGGACCGCTTTCAAGACGCCAATAGGAATGTCCCCCTTTCGGCTTGTATTTGGTAAGGCATGTCATCTCCCGGTGGAAGTTGAGCACCGTGCATATTGGGAAGTCAAGTGCTGTAACATGGACATGAAGAAAGCTGGTGTTGAAAGGAAACTACAGTTGCAGCAACTTGAGGAGCTTAGGCTAGAAGCCTATGAAAGCTCCCAGATTTATAAAGAGAAAACAAAACTTTTTCATGATAGGATGATTGCCAGGAAAGAATTTTTTGTGGGCCAGAAAGTCTTACTGTTTAATTCCCGCCTGAAATTGATGGTTGGGAAACTTAGGTCCAAATGGGATGGCCCCTTTGTTGTTACTAACGTTTTTCCTTATGGTGCAGTAGAGATTCAAAGTGCAGGTACCACCAAGACCTTCAAGGTTAACGGGCAGAGGCTGAAGCCCTTCCATGGTGTGGATGCTGGTGTTCCTGCGGATGCTAATGTTGAGTAGCTCTCCTTAGAAGCTCCCACTTACACTGACACTTAATCAGGGAGTACCCTTTCCTTTCTCTCACTATGATTTTATAGTTCTTTTGTTCATTGGGGACAATGTATGTTTTAAGTGTGGGGGAGGGAACTAGTTGTAGTTTTTGTTTTGTTTTGTTTTTTTCCTTTTCTTTTAATAAAGCTCCTGAATAATTTGAGAGTCTTTTGTTGGCAAGTTTGCTGGATTTTGATTGATTTTGCACAGATCAATTGCATGATTTATGTGATGATTCCCCCTAGGTTGAATTTTTTTTTGAAAAGTGATCCCCATGTGACTGAAAACTGAACTTTGAGATATTTTGTTGTGATGGCATGATTTATGATAAGTTTGGGGTGATGGAAAACACACACTAGGGATAGAATCCCTGTCAAACAATTTGCAAAAATGTCCAGGTGAGGATTTGAGCCTCCAGCATGTTTTTTAACTGTGAGAATCACTTTTAAGTTGCACTTTCCTGAATTTCCTTGAATCTCTTTTTGGTTTGCATGATTATGTGTTTGCTCCAGATGATTTAGGCATTTTCTTTGTAAATAGCTACTTAGCCTAAAAATAACCATCCCTAATGCATGTTCCTTAGTTTGCCCCATTGAGCCTGATTAGCCTGTTAATTCTTGATAACCTAATGTTATAAGCCCAAAAATCTGGAAAACCATGTTAACCAGATCTTAGGATTAGGAGAGCATGGAATCTTAGAAAGAGAAAGGGTGCAAGAAACTAAGTTTGGGGTGGCTACAAGGTGTAATGTGTTGTTTGGGATTAAAAAAAAAAAGAAAAAAGAAAAAAGAAAAAGAAGAAAAGCAAAGTGTAAAAATGAAGAAATATATATATATATATATATATATATATATATATATATATATATATATAAGTATTAGAAAAAAAAGAGGCTGTAGTCACCCAAGACAATTAAAAAGATGAATGAGAAAAGGAACTTGAGTGGGATTTCAATGTTTTGAAGTGTTTCATGCTCTCTTAGTTCCTAGGGTCTTCAGCCTAGTACCTTTGTATATCCTACCCTTACCCAGGCCCCATTACAACCCATAAAAGACCTTTTGATGTTGCATGCATGTTGTCTGTGGGAATCATTTGGAGATGAAAATCAAATTTATGGGAAGTGCTCTTAAAAGTGAAATTGAGTGAAATGTTGTTAGCCTAACACAAACTGAGCGATTGAGTGAACACTAAATGCCCTTGTGAGGAAGGTAGTTGTTTGAATTTGGTGATCTCCCTCTTGTGTGTAACTTGGATCCCCTGCTTAGATTAATGATTGTTTGAATGATGAAATTCTCATTTGTTTAGAATGAATGATTGTGGGGATTGCTTTGCTTGAAAGGGGGGGAACATTGAAAGAAACTGTTTGTTAAATTGCTTGAAATTTGTGCAAAGTTGATTGAATCTTTTAAGCTTGCCAGGTCTTGAGTCTTTTTGATTTTTGAGTTTTAGTTTACTTGGGGACAAGCAAAGTTTAAGTTTGGGGTATTTTGATAAGCCTCTGGCACATCTAGTTTTATGACCAGGGTTTTGTGCAAATTATATCCTATTTTCACCCAAATTAGATTAGATTGTCCTCAAGCATGGTTTTGAGTCTCTAAAGTAGTTTTAGGTTAATTTAGCCAGTTTTGAGTCAAATAAAGCACTTATGGCTATTTTGTTGTTTTCAGGTTAAGTAGAAGTTGAGAGAATAAAGAAACAGGGTATTCGCCTCGTGAGAGTTTTCTCGCCTCGCGAACCTGAAAGCCAGCAGAACAGTGAAAATGTCATCCTCTCTGGTTCTCCCCGCGAACAACACCTCGCCTCGCGACCCTGAAAGCTGACTGTTCCAGAGAAATACAACCCGTTCTGTGTCGCCTCGCGGATACATGTCTCGCCTCGTGAGAATGAAGGCCAGAAGCCAAGACTGTTCCATTCCTCGCCACGCGAGAAGTACTTCGCCCCGCGAGAAGACCAAACGTTGCTGACTCTTCACAATATTCGCCTCGCGAATTAGGGCTCGCCTCGCGAGTGGGATAAATTTCTGAATAATTATAAAAGGCTGTTCTGGACAACTTGAAAAGACTTTTGCTTCTCCATAGTTTTACATTTTTCTGTGTGTTTTCGTTTTTCCATGGAGAACTAATTTTCTATGATTAATCTATTGTAATCGATTTCCACTACACTTGAGGTTCTTGTATTTCCTGTTTTGTATGCTTTTCCCTTTTCAATGCCATGCTATATATTTCTGTTTGCTTAATTCAGGAGTATATTGTGTTGTGTTGATTTATTTTCGGTGATATCATGTTCCTATAATTAATCGCGTTTGCTTAATTCGCGTGTGTTCGTTTTGTGTTTGCTTAGTTCACGAAGGGCTTAACCCCGTTTGCTTAATTCGGGAATAGGGACATATATCTGTAGTAGTGGTTTCGCTTGTAAATTGTTGCTACAACCGGGAGGGATTAGAATCTGCTTAGGGCTTGGAAATTGCATGAACCGATGATAGTTGGGAAATCGAGAACAATAGATTAATCGTCTTTAGCTATTGGATAATTTTTTCAACTGCTCTGTTTCATTGCTTTGTTTGCTTTGTTTCTTATTTACATTCCAATCCAAACCCCCCCCCCCCCCCCCCCCAAAAAAAAACCGATTTTTGTGATAAATAACACTTTAAGAGTCCTTGTGAGACGACATCCGAGTTGTCGCCCTAAACTACAATTTTAAAACCCGCTCGTTCTTTTTGGCGCGTGTGCGACAGCGCGACCAGCCAGCCCTCAAGATTTTCCTGCCCATTGCATGACCGCTCGCGTGTGTTCCAAAAGATCCTTCATGTACCTCCTCAATTATCCGTTTAGCTTCTTTTGCGTCAATGCACCTCAACAACACCATGTCATGATTTCTTTTTTAGAGAATACCTCCATCTAAATAGAAACCCATTGCAAGTCTTCTTAGAGTTCTTTTGTCATTTTCTGAAGTGCCCGGGGGGTATTCCCTTCTTTGCAAGAAATGTTTGATGTCATGGTACCACGACTCTTGATCGGGCTCTTCCTCTACCACTTGACAATATGTAGGATGATCACGACTTTCCATTTTGATGAGTGGCAGATTTCTTTCATCACTTACTTTAAACATCGAGTACAGGGTAGACAGCACATCGGCTAATTGGTTATCCTCTCGAGGAATATGATGAAATGTGACTTCGTCAAACTGTTCGATCAGACCTTTGATGTAATCACGATATGGGATTAATTTGGCATCTCGGGTTTCCCATTCCCCTTTTATCTAGTGGATGACTAATGCAGAGTCTCCATATACCTCCAATATCCTTGCTTTTGACTCTATTGCTGCCAGGATCCCTAGTGCACAAGCTTCGTATTTGGCTATATTGTTTGTACAATCGAAGCAGAGTCTCGCTGTGACAGGGAAATAATCATTTTCTGGTGAGATTAAGATTGCCCCGATTCCGTGTCCTAATGCATTAGAAGCTCCATCAAATAACAAGATCCACTTTTCTTTTCCCAGTGATTGCTCGCGATCAAACAAAGCCATTATATCTTCATCTGGGAAATCACATTGCATCGATCCATAATCTTCTACTGGCTGATTGGCTAGATATTCTGCAAGAGCGCTACCTTTCACTGCTTTCTGGGTGACATAGACTATGTCGTATTCTGATAGCAGGACTTGCCAACGAGCAATTCTTCCAGTCAGAACAGGCTTATCAAAGATATACTTGATTGGATCCATTTTGGATACCAACCAGGTAGTGTAACACAACATGTAATGCCTCAAACGGCGAGCCGGCCATGCCAAAGCACAGCAAGTGTGTTCTAGTAGTGAGTAGTTGTCTTCACAACCGGTGAACTTCTTACTTAGATAATAGATGGCATGTTCCTTTCTTCCCGACTCATCGTGCTGCCCCAATACGCAACCCATAGATTCATCTAGCACAATCAAATACATGATGAGAGGTCTTCCTGGCACCGGGGGAACCAAGACTGGAGGCTCTTGTAGGTACTGTTTGATCTTCTCAAAAGCTTTTTGACAATCTTCATTCCATGTAATTGCCTGATTTTTGCGCAGCAGTTTAAAGATTGGTTCACATGTCGCTGTTAATTGGGAGATGAACCTGGCAATGTAGTTCAATCTTCCTAAAAACCCACGAACCTCTTTCTCTGTTCGAGGTGCTGGCATATCGATGATTGCACGAACTTTTTCGGGATCAACCTCTATTCCTCTTTGAGTAACTATGAAGCCCAGAAGCTTGCCTGATTTCACCCCAAAAGTGCATTTGGCCGGATTCAGTCGGAGCTTAAACTTCCTTAACCGCTCAAAAAGTTTCTACAGATTATCAACATGCTCATTTTCGGATCTGGACTTGGCGATCATATCATCTACATAAACTTATATCTCCTTGTGCATCATGTCATGGAACAAAGCCACCATAGCTCGTTGATATGTTGCTCCAGCATTTTTCAAGCCAAAGGGCATAACCTTGTAGCAAAAGGTTCCCCATAAAGTGACAAATGTGGTCTTCTCCATATCTTCGGGAGCCATCTTGATCTGATTATATCCCGAGAATCCATCCATGAAAGAGAATAATGCATGTTGAGCAGTATTGTCTACAAGAACATCAATGTGTGGCAGAGGAAAGTCATCTTTCGGGCTAGCTCTGTTCAGATCTCAATAGTGAACACACATCCAAACCTTTCCATCTTTCTTAGGAATAGGAACAATATTGGCAACCCATTGAGGGTACTTCACAACTTCTAGGAAACCTGCATCTAGCTGCTTTTTGACCTCATCCTTGCTTTTTAAGGACATTTCCGCTTTCATCCTTCGTAGCTTCTGTTTTACTGGAGGACACTCCGGCTTTAATGGTAGCCTGTGTTCTGCTACACTAGGGTCTAACCCTGGCCTGTCTTGGTATGACCATGCGAAAACATCTTTATATTCCATCAACAACTTGATCAACGTACTTCGCTCTTTTTATTTCATGGAAGTGCCAATCTTGACCTCTTTTTTATCATCTTCGGTTCCCAAATTGATTAGTTCACTCGGATCTTCATGGGGTCGAATTTCCCTGGCTTCTTGTTCTACCAATCTCAATAGTTCAAGAGGAACTTCCCCGTCATCATTAACAACCTCTTCAGCACGATCAATGGGATAGTCAAAATTGTATGCTGAGTTACTAACACTGTTATTTTCAAGAGGGTCACTTTTAGATCTGCATTTTGGTAGTTGTCAAGGAGAGATGAATGAATAAAGGTTAAAGACGAGAAACTACATTTATTGGTGAGGAATGGTGAACAAAAACGAAAGTAAAAAAAAAGAGAGATAACAACACAAGATACTGAATGCATGCATTTATTGATAAGTCATACTGAAATAGAAACAAGTAACCCCATTACAACAAAATTCCTAAAGCCTTGGGCAGAGCTAAAGGATAAACATTACAGAATTATTTTGAAAAAGACTCTATGGTCCTGGGGAACTCAATGATCTCCCAATTGTTGAGCTCTGTATCTGGAGAACATGGATACACCAGATTGACACCATGATCGGTTGGATAATCATCTTCAATAGCTTCCGCTTGGTCCAGGAATACGAACCCTACGCTTCAGAAGCTCTGTCGAATGTCACAGACGGGAACCCTTTCAGCCTCGTATTCACGATTTTCCAGTCGAGCCAACCTCTTTCTTTTTTCTCTTCTATAACCCTCATCTTGTCGACCTTGGTGGGTTTGTATCCCAACCCAAACCTTTCTTTGTTCTCAGTGAGCATGAGGATGTCAGCTATACCTTGGCTATTCTTCCCCAAACCGCTTCCAGGTTGGTATCCACCTTCGAGCATAACCTTGGCCATCATAATGGATGCTTTAGATGACTGAGGTTTTAATAGTGGATCTCCCTCCCCAACATAAGTGGCATTGGAAATTTCAAGCGACTGGAAGGCGGTCTCGAGAGCTTCCTCGGCAGCTTCAATGTAAGGGGTTGTTGATGGCTTACTTATTAACATATCCTCCTCTCCAGAGACAATTATCAACTTATTGTCAACAATGAACTTCACCTTTTGGTGCAATATGGAAGGTACAGCTCCAGACGAATGGATCCATGGTCGTCCCAGGAGACAACTGTAAGTTGGTGTGATATCCATTACCTGGAAGAGTACTTCAAAGGTGCAAGGGTCAATCTGAATGGGCAATTCAATTTCTCCCATGACTTCCCTTCGGGTGCCATCGAAAGCTCTTACAATCATTGTGCTCGACTTCATATGAGTTCCCTCGAAAGGCAACTTTGCCAGCGTTGACTTTGGCATTAGATTCAAAGAAGATCCATTATCAATGAGAACCCTAGACATGACATGATCTCGACACTTCACAGAAATATGCAACGCCTTGTTGTTCCCCATACCTTCAGCTGGTATTTCATCATCGGTGAAAGTGACATAATTATCAGCGACTATGTGACCTACAATGTTATCGAGCTTATCAACTGTGATGTCATGAGAGACATGAGCTTGATTCAACACCTTCATCAGTACTCTCCTGTGTGGCTCAGAGTTCATCAACAGAGACAAAAGAGATATCCGAGTCGGAGTTTGATTTAACTGATCCACAATCCTGTATTCACTCTGCTTGATGAACTTCAAGAATTCATTGACTTCTTCATCAGATACCTCCTTTTTGTTCTCACACCCGTTTGCTTCCTTGTCATCTAGAATTCTTTCCACCTTCTCTTTCCCCTTGCGATATTTTCCTTCCTTTTCTATTTCCTCCCTTCGCAATACCTCTGGAGTGAAAATGCGACCATTCCTAGTCATTCCACCAATTCCTGAAATGTTGGTAACCACAGTAGTCCCGTCGGAAGGGTTGGGTTGAACCTGCATCTCATATTTCCATGGTACCGCTTTGGTGTCTTTGTAAGGGAAAGAACTTGGAACTCGGATAACGATTGGTGTTGGCCCACTTGGAACCGGCAAAGGTTTCTTCTCAGTATAGTATATCACCACTGGTTTCGGAGTGACTTGCTCAGGACTGGTTGAGGATTAACCACAACAGTAAAAGGGGTTATCTTAATTGGGGTTGGGGAAGTTGTAGATTCAGCAACCATATTAATTGCATACTCATTTGATTCACAACCAATTAAGATAATCTTCATATCTATTAACTGCTGCACAACTTGCCGAAACTCTGCACAGTCTTCAATTGAATGCCCCATATTCCCATCGAAGTCACACCTTATCTCTCCATCGAGAGCCTTTTCTTCCATGATCGGGATTTGGATCAATCCACATTTGCACATCTCTCTGAAAACAACTCTCATAGGAGTCCGAACATCGGCCACTCTACTCTTGAGAGTATGTTCCAAGAAGCTTTCAATGGCATTAACTCTCGAACCCCCATGATTTGGCATAGGACCCTATGCCACATTTGGAGCATCCTTCTGAAAACTCAACCATTTGGCATTAATCAGGTCTTGCACCTTAAACTTCAAAGCTTTACAATTCTCGGTGGAATGACCTGTGGCCCCATCATGATATTCACATTGAGCATTTGGGTCATACCACTTTGGATAGGGAGGGTCTATTGGTCTTGTCGGGATAGGAGTTATCACGGATTTGCTCACAAGTTGGCGGAATAGTTCAGTGTAGGTCATGGGTATCGGGTCAAAACGCACTGGCTTTCTTTCCGAGTTATACGGTGGTCTTGTTTGGCTGGTGTTTAGGTTTGGATTTAGGGGTTGAACAATTTGAGGTGGCATGGTAGGGTGTGTTTGAGGATGAGAAGGATATGATGGTCGATAAGGAGCCATCTGTTGAGGATTTGGAAATTGTGAGGTGGCAGCGATGTATGGCTGGTTGACTTGGTGATATGGAGGTGGTTGATAATATGGGGCGTATTGGGCTTGGAAGGCAGTTGTTTGGTTCGATCTCCATTGGTTCGGTTTCTTTGGTTCAAAGGTTACTGCATGTGCTTCTCCTTCTTTCTTTTTCACAAACGGGGCTTTCCTTGGGTCGTTCCCTACTGAAGTCTCGGTGATCTTTCCATTCCTCATTCCACTTTCAATTCTCTCACCGATGATGACCATGTCAGAAAAGTTTGATGACACACTCCCAATCACCCTATCATAGAAGGGCGACTGGAGTGTATCAATGAACATTGCTACGATTTCTTTCTCGACTAAGGGGGGCTCCACCTGAGTAGCCAGTTCCCTCCATCGTCGTGCATACTCTTTGAAAGTCTCTACGTCCCTTTTTGACATACTTTGGAAATGCATCCTATCAGGAGCCATGTCAACATTGTACTTGTACTGCTTCAGGAATGCGTTTGCTAGATCTTTGAAAGATCGGATGTGTGCCCGCTCGAGATGCGTGTACCAATTTGAAGCTTCCCCAGTTAAACTGTCTTGGATGAAGTGAATCAAGAGCTTAACATCTTGGGCATATGATGCCATCTTCCTACCAAACATGGTCAACTGGTTTTTGGGACAAGTGGTTCCCCGATATTTGTCAAAATTGGGCACCTTAAATTTCGGCGGAATTACAACATTTGGCACCAGTTAAAGTTCTGAGGCATCCCAAAGCCCATAATTATTTACCCCTTCAATGGCCCGCAATCTTTCCTCTAGTATTTCCAACTTTTCTTTAGATTGAGAATTCCCTCCCGATTGATTCATTGGAGTTTCTCCATACATATTATAGGGAAATGAATATGGCATAGAGGAAGAACCAAAGTTTGGCATCACTTGAGACCCCTGGGGTCCATAATGTAGGGTGTATTGTGGGGGCTTTGGATTGACAGAAGGTGTCACTATCGGGGTGTTACCATCTGTAGGGTTGACAGTTTGTGTTTGCGGTATTTCGACATCATTGGCGGGGGTTTGTGTCTGAGTGATATGTTCAGAGTTTTGAATGCCATCTTGTGGGCTGGGGGCTGTTGGTGGTACAAATCCACGAGGCAAAACGTATGGGGGATTGTTCGGGTCAAATGAAAGATGAGTTTGGTTGCTTGGATAAATAGTGAGAGGCATCATGGCCCCTGGTTGGTTGAAGCCTTGAATATGAATATGAGAAAAATCGGGCGGGATGAGAGGTATGGCTGGATGTCCTTCGTTCGAGGCTGGAGGGTTCTCCCCTGTATTCTTTTCCTTATGCATTGCTTGTAGGATCTCCATCATCATAGTCACCTGATCCTTGATTTGACTGACTTCATCCCTGATCTCTTGGACTTCTTCTAGTTCATCCGCCATGGCCCTTGCCTGTGATCGAGTACGATAAGGGTGTCTTAGAGCAATTGTTCAGAAGAATCACACTGTTTTGATCAAAACAAAAGGTAAGAACGAAAAAGGCAAAAGCTTTAGTGAAAACCACCTTTGGAGTTATTAATTTCTTATCATTTTTATTTTTTTATTTTTTTTATTTTTTTATTATTGAGTTAACTCCTTGTGACTGACAAGAGATGGTCCCTCCATGCCACACAGAGAGCATTGTGCTCATAAGATGAAATGGAGTTGATAATAAATCTAGGGGGAAAACATCTCTCCACATTAGATGTTGTCTTAAACACACTAGCAATGCGAATCCTGAATTGAGACATCCCGACCTCCCCTTTGCACAGAAGGAAGAACCCTACAAGGCAAAGATGTAGTTGACAACATACTAAAGGGAGACCATGCTCCACGATAGGTGTCATCGCAAGTCAAGTGTAAGAGTTGGAGTGCGAAGGAATCATAGAGGCAAGAACAGACTTCATTAAAAGTTCCTCAAAGCAGTACATAGATTGGGATTACATCATTGTCAAATCATAATTTTCAACATTGTTACAACATTTCATCCTAAAGTCAACAGCTTAGGTCTTTTATTTTTAGCCCTCGAGCAAACCCTCCACACATTTGCATAAAATTGTCCAGTTCAGACGGGAGACGAAGGATAGGGTCCTCACATATTTGTTGTTCTGCCTTCTCAAAGCTTCGGACAAAATTCGGAACGCAATGACTTAGCTCCAAACTCATGCCCACATATCTCTTTTTCCATATGTCAATATCTATCCCTCACTCTCGTGCTTCTTCTCTCCACCATTTTATGGCATTCATTGCTTGAACCATGTGATCATGATAATGCTTTGCCGAGGTCCACCCTAAATCGCACTGCTTCTTGATCTTGACCATTAGGATATTCAGTTCTTTGACCTTTTGTACCAATTCATCAGTCATCCTATTTTGTGCACAAATTTGCTTCTGTAAGTTGCTATTGACTCCCCTTTGTCGATCAACCTCCACCTCCAATGAATTTCTCATACCTTCTTGGTGGATGACTTCTCCTTCTAATTGACGTTTTTCTTTTCTTAGTCGATGCCTCTCCGTTGTCAAGGACAATATTTCACTTTCAAGATTCTGGACCTTAGCCATGATGCTTGGTGAGACATTGTCTGTATTCTTCTGGACTCTTGAGGTTGTGGAGATATCGGCACACAAATCTTTTAAGTGTTCATTTTCCTTTGCTAACTTCTCACAACGCTTCTGCCCAATGGCTATTTTTTACTCGGTATCTTGCTTTTGTTGCTCTATTTCCTTCATTTGTGCTTCTAGAATTTTCAGTTGTTCTGCCATTTGAGTTACCAAAGGAGAGTAATCTTTATCTTCCGTGCTTTCTGCAGGAATGTTGACGGGACCTTTCCTTGACTTTCTCCATGCTTCATATTCCAAGACAATGATTAGGATTGGTCGGCCCAATTGTGCTCTCCCTGCCATCTTCACATCTTTCCATGCATTTCTAACTGCTTTTGCTAACAACTTGGTATTCTCTCCATCCTCGTACTGGAAACAGCATCCGCCGAGTTGTTCTTCTCTTGGCACGATTTGCGTCCAACAAAGTTGTCGTAAGACTATGGTAGGCGTGTAGGATATGCATCCTCTTGGGCCCATCAAAGGAACATTGGGATAGTTACCACAACTATAAATGATATCTTGCCTCCGCTGACCTTCGTACCATAGGCACACCCACTTAAAAGAGTCCCTTTCCACCTTGTCAAACTCGCTCTTCCATTCCTCTTCATTTAGCTATCTTATAGGGGTGTTATGGAAGCCTCTTAGTGGATCTGAATGGTGGGTGATATAGCCTTTTGCATGCATGTGAGTCATGGCCCACGCATAGAGAAACTGTGCACAACATCGGAGCTTCCCCTTTGGATGCCGCCGGTAAAACTCTAGAGTCAAAAGCGTTTCAGCCAACACTGCCGGCACAGGGTTTTTCTTTCTTTCTACTGTGAAGAATACATCCATTGCCGCTTGATCTATCATGTCTAGTGCTGATGGAAATAGAACCAACCCATATATTGTTAGCGCCAATACCCTCTCAAAGGTTTCCCAATCTTGCCAATCCATTAATTTCTTCAAATGATTTTCAAGAAGAATTCGGGTTAACCCTCGCGAGTTTGAGTGCCCGATCAACTTCACATCATTCTCAGGAAGCCCTAGTAGCTCTGCTATGCCTGTAGTGGTCAAGTATTGCCCCAAGTGAAAGTACACGGTGGAGTTTTTCTACATTGGCAACCTTAACAGGCAAGCATATTCTTCAATGGTGGGAGTAACGCCCATGTTTGGCAATTCAAAACATCTGAGGTGGGGGTTCCAATACTGACACAAAGCACTCAAAGCAGCAGTCTCAACCGGTATGAAAATTAGGTCCAAGATCCCTCCATACTTCTTGGCAAAGCTTCTTCGACGTTCTTGAGGTAAAGATTGGCTCAACTCTTGGTGGTGGGAGCATTGCTAGTGTGTTTGACTTTTTCCATCTCTTGTAATCAAAGGTGTTATCTCAAACCAAATTATCCGTGGAGGGAAATTTTACTTTGTTAATAAAATATGGAAAGCAAATTTACTTATGCATGAGAGTGTAACAAAATGCATGAATGACATATTAACAATGCACGACTTAAAGTACTACATGCATGAGCATACAATGAATAATAATGAATGTAACAGGATGCATGAATGAATGGCATATTAAGGCGTTTGTGGAATGCATGCATAAAACCATTATGATGCATGTATTCATGTTTGCAAAAAAGGTGGAATGCACTCCCTTTTGTCCTACATGGGTCATATCCTAAAGTTTGAACTTCTGAGGTCAAGACCCTAATTTGGTAGGCTACTAATGGCATTTTAGGTGCATGACTTCTGGGACAGATCTAGACCCCTAAACATATGGTCCCCGGATTACCCTCATCTAAAAATGAGGACCCGAATCCATGAACCTCACCACAAGGACTGAAAAGTCACAATATGGCAATCCATGTTCCGGTGGCAATCCGAATGGGAGAATCAATGTCTGTCAGGGACGCAAAAGCATCACAATAACATCACTGAAGCCCCTTCTAATCTTATGGCATTCCAAGACTCGGGTATAGAGCCCAGAAGTGTGTGAATATGTGATGGTGATGTGTGTGCTGGGAGCAAGCAAACCTGCACAAAACCTAAAATACTAACCCCGAACCTGCAAAAGAACAGCCAACATTTAAAAGAGTTTTCTACCCTAGGGTTGCAAGAATATACAAAGGCATTTATTAAAGCATATAATACTATATACAAAACAAATAAAACAAAGAGGGGTAAAACTAATATTTTCAAATCTATTAAAAAAATTGCACAGCCAACTATGATAGGCCTGACTCTCAAAAGTCCCCAGTGGAGTCGCCAGTTGTCGCGACCGTCCCGTCCGGGAGCCGCGAAAAGAAAAGGTAAAAAACAGAGGAGTCGCCACTAAAATTTTTATCGGGAAAATCTTAGAAAAACCCATTTATTTAAAGGTAAACTAGTCTATAAAAAAGGAGAGAGATGAGTCCGGGAGTCGGTTACGAGTAGGGAAGGTGCTAGCACCCCACATCGCCCATTTAAAAAGCAGTACCTCAAGTTAATTGTGCAAAAACATCTTAATAACCTTTTAAATATTTATTTTACCCCAAAAAATATTTACAAGAAAGAATTATTTTTAATTTTTATTTATTTTTTAAATTTTTATTAATTTTTATAATTTTAAATTTATTTTTTATAAAAACGAAATGAGGTTGAACATGGCACATGAGTCCACAGGGTAACCTAAAATCTAAGGGACTGAATATGACACCGTGTCCACAGAACATCCCTAAAAATAGAAAAGTTTAATTATTTTGATTAATTATTTTAACATAAAAAGAGACACAAAAAAAAAGGAAAATTTAGTTTTGGCTTGACAAGATGATTCATCTTGCTCCTACGTATTCCCGGGTGCGATGGGAAACTCAAAGCCACGTAGTTCTTTTAGAAAAAAGTTTGATTGATTGATTGATTTTATTTTTTGGAAAGGATTTGATTTTTTTTTTCAACCTTTTTTTTTGTAAAAAAAGATTTTATTTTAAGATAACTTCACTCTTGCACAAGGTCCAAGATAGCAGCGCTATACGATAAACCCTTACAATGCATACGCTACTTGAGGATGAAAAGTCATACATCAACGTCGTAGATTGTTGCGTGAATTCAAATGAATTTTTATTTTATAAAATTGAATAAAATTTTGTTAAAAAGTGTAAATTGAAAACATTTATTATTTTATACAAAAAGGAATCCACCTTTGCACGGGGTTAAAGATAGCGGAGCTATACAATGAACCCTTACAATTCATATGACACTTGAGGATGAAAATTCATACATCAACATCATAGATTATTGCGTGAATTAATAATGGTTTTTATTTATTAAAATTTTATTAGAGATACTTTAAAGTATTCATTCATTTAAGGGAATGAATGTGAACATCTCACAAAGCAATCCTAAAAAAAAATAAAAAATTAAATGTTTTGTTTTATTTTATTTATTATTTTATTTATATATACATGTATTTATTTATTTAGCAAAAAAAGACCAAATTCGGGCCTCACAGATGTGGCCCAAAACAATTTTTTTGCTTAGGTTCATATAACTATATTTTATGCTGGGCCCAATAAAAAGAACCAAAAAGTTACCATTGAAGGAAAGAGAAACAAACCAGAAACATAAAAAATATAAGCCCAAAACAAAAGAAGCCCAATCTCATACTTAAAATAAAATAGTTAATGATAATAAAATAAATAGGAAAATAAAGGAAAGGGAAAAACTGAAGCTTCTGGTGCTTCTCTTTTCTATCGTTACCAGATTGCAAAGGGAGGAGACGATGGCTGAGCAAGGAAACCAGACGGCGTCGAGCGCTAGCGGTGACGGCGGAGCAGGGATCGTGAGCAGTGGCCTGTGGTCGTGGAGCGCACGACGACTTGTACGGAGTAGATCTGGGATGATGCAGGGACTCCCATGGCGGCGCACGATGTCTGTGACGGAGGTGGCCCGCAACGTCCATGGCGGAGGCGGTCCTGTGGTTGCTGCGGCTTTGCGACGGTGGTGGCGGAGCACGGAACCGAGGTTTTTTGATCTTTTTGTGTTTTTTTTGCTTTGATTGGAATGATGGTTTAGATGTGAAAAGAAGATGAAATTGGGGATTAAGAAGATGGGTATGTGACTAGACAGAACTAGAAAGATGAAGGAAGATGATGATTCTCTATCATGTTCTTTGTTACACATTTTCCTTTTTTCCTTTCTCAGTATGCTATTCCCCCCTACTTGTGTTTCTGATTTGGTATTTATAGAGAAGTGGATGAACTTTACCTCCTCCTTGGGACCAGATTAATGGAGTGTTGCAGTGGTTAAACCATGCTCTAGTCTTCTTTCAATTTCCATTTTTATGTCCCTTCTCTCTGATCTAGATATGACCCATTTTCCAAGCTCTGAAAATTGACAAAAATGGATTCTGATGCTTGAGCCTTGTGTGGAAATGTGTTTTGACGGTTGGGTTAATATTATTATTATTATTTTTTAAAGCTTCATCTGACTTTTGCTTGGGAGCATGTTGGTTAATGGGAAAAACTGAAGGAGAAAGATCATCATGGAGATTGTGTTTGTTCGGGAAGGAAAAATGGAAAAAGATATCTGAAAAATTCTATTTATTTATTTATTTTATTTTTATTATTATTTTTTAATCAGAAACCAGATGTATTGATTTGTTTAAGTTAGCTTGTTAAAAGGAACCGGACAAAATTAGGTGTTCACAGTATACATAAAAGAAAGTCTTGGATCAAATATGTAATCCAATAATTTTTAAAAGATCGGACATTTCTAGCATCATTTTTCTAGCCGTGGCCAAAATTTATACATAGAAAGATGAGGTGACCTTGTTGTTTTAATTTAAGTCATTCGCTTAATTCTTAGACTTGCGGCACGCTGTGGGCAAAGAAAGTTCGCTCTGGGTAGCACCGGAAAACAAAGACTCATACTACCCTTCGAATCAGGTAAGGGGAGAAAGCCTGAGGGATATTTAATTATGATAACTATGTGCTTGATGTGTTTGATTTTATGTGGTTGTTGAAGTTAATTGTTGATGTGGCTGTTTTAGCGAAATCTTTGAATTCTTGTGGCTTTGATGATATATTGGATTGATTGACATGCGTATATGATTTGTGGTGAATTATGGATACATGTATTTTGTTGGCAATGTTATAATTATTGTAAGTTGCTTGGTTGTTGCATGAAAGCCTAACCATTGGTTAGAGCTCAATTATTAATGTAAGATAAAAGCTTTAAGAAAACTTATGAGGAAAGCCACACAATAAAGATTTTGAATTTTGAAGCAACATTTTGATAAAGGAGAAGGAAAAATATTCTTTTAACGTTTGGTGAAGATCTAAGAACTTTAAAATAAATTTTTATGAAGGTGGAAAGGAATTATTTTGGGAACTTAAGAGATTTTATTTTAAGAAAAATATGAATTTTTGAGTATAACTCTTGGAAAAGGATCATAAAGAAAAGTAAGCTCATTTTCAAGTCCTTTGAAAGGAAGTTTTTATTTCCAACACCTTTAGAGCAGTTCTCCTCAAAAAGGTGGTCCTTCTAAAATGAAATGGATTTTTAGAAAATAAAAATATTTTCTATAACTTAAGATTTTTTTTTAAAAATAGATTTCAAAAGTAGTTTTTCAAAGGATTTTATCCAAATTAAAATTTTCCGATAACTTGGATAAGTTACGGAAGTTTTCGTTTTGTATTTTCACTGAACGAAAAAGAACGTTGAAAGGCGAACATAGTAACCGAGACGTCGGGATGCTAGTGTTTTGAAAGCACGTGGATCTATGATCTGTATCACGATGTTGTGGACTGTGTGTCCTATGTAAGTTGTTGCGGATTGTGTGTCCTACATACATTGTTGTGGACTGTGTGTCTTACATACGTTGTTGTGGACTGTGTGTCCCATTTGCATCGTGGTGAACGTAGTAAAAGGTGAAAGTTGTTTTCTATGACCACAAAGTCCAAGACTGGTGCATCGATCCAGGACTGTTGT
Organism: Sophora flavescens; assembly: GCA_030762895.1. Lineage (NCBI taxonomy): Eukaryota > Viridiplantae > Streptophyta > Magnoliopsida > Fabales > Fabaceae > Sophora > Sophora flavescens. The sequence goes on from CM061065.1 coordinate 133,883,323, forward strand.
GATTGGACACTCGGACTTAAAGGTCCTGTGTTGATTATAAGAGTTTTAGCACATTGAAAATTTATGGAAGGTTGTGAGTCTTGGGCTCCGACAAAGGAAAGAATGAAACACAAAGAAAAGCTTTGAAAATAAAATGATTTTATCGTGCATTTTGGTAGACGTGCCCATGTTGTTTTCGTATAAATACCTTGAAGGGTCGGGTACTTCATGCTACGTTGTTTCATTGTGCCTTGATGGACAATGAAGTCCATATGCTTGGGTTGCTGTGCCTTGTGTTGGACAGTATGCTATAGACATCCACACACGTTGATCACTGTGCCAGGAGTTTTGGGTAGTGCTGTGGAAAAACACATTGTGCCTTATTGGCAATCGAGCCTGATCAGCTCATCTTTCAAAGAAGTTGGGATCTCCGGAGATTAGAATAGAACGTTGAAATATAGAAGTGCCATATGTTTTTCAAAAATGACGGTGAATTCTGTGATATTATGCTTTTACTGAAAATTATATGTTGAATACGATTGATTATCTGTATTTGTTGTTTCTATGTTTTGGGCTTGTAGTTGTCATAATTCATCCATATATTGGTATCTCACCCTTATAATATATCAGGTTCTCCTAGTTCCTTACTGATGTACTTTAGTACACAAGGGCAAGTGGTGCTGAGATGTTCTAACCTCGCATGAGGACTTTAATCCCGCATCCTTGAAGAAGTTGGTGATGGTTAAAATGGTGAAAACTACGAAGTTCTTTCCAGTTGATGTCTTTTAGAATGACCTTCTCAGGATGTTTACTTTGGGTTGAGTATTTTTGAGGAAGTCGGTTTGTGTGTTTTGAAAACATTTATATGATTTGAAATTCTATTGGGAATAATGAAGTATTTTCAAGAGAAATTTGTGAGTTATAAAAGATTTTGTTATAAAATCAGTTCATGTATGTTGGTGAGAATAATATAGTCTATACTATTGTGTTGTACGCACTATTTTATGAAGTACTCCGCCGAAAAGAAAAAAAAAATCCCCCATATTTAATTTTCAGACGGATGAAAATAATAGAAGTTTTTTTAAAAACAACCAGTAATTCCTTTTAATTTATTTCCACAAGTGATTAGGAGGTAATGCCCAAGGGGGTGTTACAACTACCATCTGACATATATTTAACAATTATTCATATGTCTAATACTGTTTTAGTTATGTTTCATGGAATACTAAAAGGACGACCTTACCATATGTTTATATTATAATTCAAATTTTGCATGAATATGTTGTATGGTTGAATTTAAAATATGTTGTCCCAAGAGAAGTTTGTTGTTGAAATTCCAGATCCAAGAGAATTTGCTTTAGATGAACCATATACCAGGCAAATTGATACAAATCAACTAAGAAGGAATGTGGAGGACAAAAGTTTGTGAATTGGGGGGCTCACCCCTATGCGATTGCAAGTTCTTATGGTAAATTTTTTATGTTGTTTTAGATTTTAGAATTATGTACTCGAGTCATCACATAAACATACTTTTGTCTTTTCAAAATATAAGTTAATTTTTCTATGCCAATTTTTTGGTGCAAAATTATGTGATCTTTTAAATACTTTCAGCACGTCAAGTTGATGCAGGCTCATCAATCCAGAGGGCATAAGCTTAGAGATACAAAATTTTCCTAAAATTTGATTTAGATTTGATATTGAACATGACTGTAACATATCATTTCATTACTATTAGAATTTAGGTTGATTAGTGTGCACTTAGTTAATAACTTAATTTCAGGTCTATAGGTGTTTGTACGCTTTAGTTTTGTGGGGCTTTTCTTAATTTATTATTATTTTGAGGGTCTATTTTTATTTATGCTCATTTGATGTGGTTATTCAACTTGGGCATTTAGTTTCAGTTACGGATTACTTGGTGAATTGATGGGATTGGGAAGGGCAACAAGGATAGACCTTAAACCTTCTTCCTTGGAACAATGCGTCATGTGTTTCTTTACTATGTCCTTGCTACAGCATGGTGATAGTATTTTCAGGGTGACAAGAATTTAGTTTTGAGGATAACTTTTGCAGTTGAGTAGTAATTTGCCTTTTGTTATTTTGTGTGTGTGTGTGTGTGTGGGTATTTTCCTGTGAAATGTTTGGTCTTTGGGGAGGTCAGATATGAATATGGTGTGATTGATATCAAATTATAAGTAATTAGTGTAAAATGTTGATAGTATATAGATGATGACTATTGGAAGAGCTTTGCTTTATTAAATGAAGGGGCATAGCTATCAGATGTTATGTAAGAGAGTTCATTTAAATTCTTTTTGTGGTGTCTATAAGGGACCAATATTGTTCAATGCGGGAAAAGTGTGGTAGGAGTGTGTTAGTTTCATTCTTGTGACTTATTACATTTGCTTTGCAATTACAATTGTCTATAGACTTCAAAGGTTATTTTGGTTAGTGAAAATGATTTGAAGGTTGTTCAAACAATTTAGTAAGGAGTCAAACTAAATAATTGCCTTTACAATCGAAAAATGGAATACTCAATTCCTTTATTTGCAACAGAAAGTCATTTGCTTGAAGTTTGCGGGTATGGTGTTTCAAGTTTGTGGGTAGGAAGCCTTGAAACTGTTTCTGGTTTTGCTTGTGTTGACTTCTTCTTCTTTTTTTTGGATGAATAAAGGGGCTAAAAGCCCAGAAAGAAGGTTACATAGAAATAACTGTAGGAGTAGAGACTCCCTTAAAATCATGAAGCAAAGCTTTGTATTATTTTTTTATTCATGAATTTGAATGCGATTCCTTATTTATGGAATCTAATTTGTTTCCATGCCATTCATCAGATGCTAGCATTATGCTTCCATGCGATCGATTTCTGGTTTCTTTAATTGCCAAGTTCTGGATTCGCCTTTCAGTCTGTTGTTGTATGTGCAGTTTTGTTAATTTATTTATGTATCTTTCTGTTCACCTTTTTATGCCAAATTATTATTGTCATTTGTGAATCTTCCTTTTGCATTTATGCTGTATGATGAATAAGTCTTTAATGGTCTCTTCAAAATTCTATGTATATAGAATTTACCCTTTCAAAGATATCATACCTTTTTTGTTGTATTAGTTTATTGATCCAGTGGATTTTCTTTCCTACAAAATGTAGCAAAGTTCTGAAAATTAACTCAATACATTGGTTTTGTTTCATTTTTATTGTAGTGACTAGGATCTGCATATTGATGCTTTTGGTTAATTAATGATTCATATATGTTCATGCTATGGTGTTGAAGAAGAGGTTAGATTATGGATTCAGCGGCTTTCAGGTCCCCTCTACAGCTGGACGTCCTAGATCTGCAAGAGTAAGTAATTGCTGCAATTTTAGCAATTCTCCCTGCCCCACGTTTCAAGCTTTGAACTACATTTTAATCCCCTTAAGTTTGGAATTATTTGACCAGCCGAGGATGGACAAGCTTGTGCTTTTGAACTGCTGGCATCTTTAGCTGGCAAGTTGTTACAGGAGAGCGAAAGTTTTGCTTCTAGGAATGCATCTGAAGGATTTGTAATTATAACTTGAGCTGTAATTTGTTTGTGAAGAGGATAACAGATCAATACATATATAGGTGACGTTTGGAAGAGCTTATTTATGCTCCTTTTAACTTATCTGATGACATAAGCTCTTATAAAGTGTGTTTGGTAGAGCTTATAAAAATAACTTATGCAATCCCATAAGGAGTTTTTGACTTATTTTTATAAGTCACTGGGAGAAGCTTATGAAATTATCATAAGAGTTTATGCACTAAACACCCTCTCCATGTTTTTCACTATTTGAATCCTTTCATGTCCCTTTCTTTATTTTTCTTTCTTTAAGCGCTTATGACATAAGCTCTCATACTATAAAATCTTATGTGATAAGCTCTTAATTAAGTTGTTTATTCAAATGCATATTAGATAATCCCATACTCACTGCTTATACTTCTTAACAGCTTGGATTTGACATGAGTTTTCTAGCATACATGTAAGAAGTTCTATAGAATCTTTAAATATATAAAAGTAAGGTAGTACATTCAGCATGTTGTTCTATAGAATCTCCCGTCTAAAGTAAGGCCAAAAAAGAGATTTCATGTTGTTTTTCCCCTTCAATTCAATTATTAAATCCAGCCGTAAGTCATTAAGTTTGGCCTCTTAATTTGTTGTTTAAAGTTCTTCTCTTTAATGTTTAGTTAAATGACCAAACTTTCCGTTTTCCTATACTACTCATTGTGCTGGTTCTTGAATAGGAGGAGTGATAAGTGTCTATTCATTTGAGTGAGACACACTTCTCTATGTAAATTCCTCTTTTCATTATTCGTCTTTTCTAAAACATCATTTTTTTTGTCTCATTATCGTTTATTTCTCTCTTTTGTGTCTCGCCAAATTCGGAAGATGGACCTTCCGGTAAGAAGTTTGAAGTCAACTGTGTAACAGCCTAATTTTAACTATGCTATTTAATCGATTAAAATATAATTAATTATATTTCAATATGAAAGTTAAAATGTGTTTTTGAATAAAATAAAATCATATTCATAGTCTACTTTATGGTAGAAGGTTACGATAGTTAGAAAATGTAATGAGAGGTAAAGAATAATGTATTTGATCTGATGATTACAGTGTATATATATAGCAAATGCTAGCAATACATGATCCTATGATTAAGGCTAGCATTAAGATACTACAAGCAAATAAGGCAACAAATAATGCTGACAGCCATTGATTGGTAATTACACTGATTACAATGATTCACAGTGTCAAGGCAAATCATTGGATCCACACATTAAGGGATCTTGTCTCTAATTCCTCCCTTCAAATTGATGGGTGAGAGAGTCACCCCAAGTTTGTCTTTGAGTTGGTTGAATCGTGTGTGAGTTAATGCTTTAGTGAGGCAGTCAGCAAATTTGATCAGCTGATGGAACATAGGCCACGACAATCTCATTTTGCAGCACTTGGTCTCTGATGTAGTGCACATCAATTTCAATGTGTTTGGATCGAGCATGCATAACTGGATTTGAGGCTAATGCCTTGGCACTCAAGTTATCACACCACAGTGTTGGTTTTCTTGGCAGAGGGAGTCTCAGCTCATCAAGGAGTGAACGAGTCCATGCTATTTCAGCAGCTAAGTCATCCAGGGCTCTATATTCTGACTCTATATTAGATCTTGAGACTACATTTTGCTTCCTTGAGGACCAAGAAACAAGTGTTTCACCAAGGAAGACACATTGACCAGCCATGGATTTTCTGTCGTCCACACTTGTGGCCCAATCTGCATCTGAGAAGCCTGTTAAGTCCAAGTCAGTGGATGGTTTAATGTGTAGCAGTGTTGGATGGTACCTTGAAGATATCTCAATATTCTTTTGATGCCTTGCCAGTGATCTATAGTGGGAGCCCATGAATTGGCTGAGCTTGTTAACTGAGAATGCTGTGTTAGGCCTTGTGTTTGTTAAGTATTGCAATGCTCCTATAGCTTGTCTGAACACGGTTGGATCTTTTAACTTCTCCCCTTCAGCTGTAAATTGCTTGCCAGTTACCATAGGTGTTAGACAAGATGAAGCATTTTCCATTTTGAATTTTCTCAGGATGTCTCCTATGTATTTCGATTGCTTCAAGTACATACCAGATGCATCTCTTTGAACTTCTATGCCTAAGAAGTAGTGCAGTGGACCAAGGTCCTTAAGGGAAAACACAACATTGAGTTGTTTGTTGAAGGATTCTAAAAATTTGGTGTTGTTCCCTATGACAATTATATCATCCACATATATAAGTAGAAAGGTAATGTGATATGTACCTCTTAGAGTGAAGAGTGAGGAATCACTTTTTGTGTTCTTGAAACCCCAGCTGAGTAAGGCATTTTTGAGGCTGTCAAACCAGGCTCTTGGGGCCTGTTTCAATCCATAGATTGCCTTAGATAACTTGCAGACAAGTTCAGGTTTAGTTGAGTCTACAAATCCCTCTGGTTGATGCATAAACACAGTTTCTTTGAGGTAGCCATTTAGGAATGCATTGTTTATGTCCAGTTGTTTGACCTCCCAATTGAGATGCACTACAATTGAGAGTGTGATTCGAACTATACTGGCCTTGACAACTGGACTGAAGGTCTCTTCATAATCCAATCCAGCTGTTTGTTGAAATCCTTTTGCAACTAATCTTGCCTTTCTCCTTTCAATTGTCCCATCTGCTTTGTACTTGGTCTTGAAGACCCATTTAGAATCAATGATGTTTTCTTGGCCTTGATATGGTACCAAAACCCAGGTTTGATTTGACATGAGTGCCTGATACTCATTATCCATAGCTTCTTTCCACTGTGGTCTTGTGAGTGCTTCTGTGACATTTTCTGGTTCCTTCTCATCTGTGCAGGTTTCAGCTAACCCAACATATGGCTGCTTTGGCTTGTGAATTCCAGCCTTGCTCCTGGTCCAATGAGTGTTGATGGCTGTGCTTGGTTCAGCAAGGTCTTGGGGAGCTTCAGCAACTGTTTCTGTGGGATCAGTGTCATGAGAAATTGGACTGTTCCTTGTTGAATCATTTGCATCTTGATCTCTGCTCAGATTAACTGCAGCACTTGAATCATTTGCAGCCTGATCTCTGCTAAGATTAACTGCAGCACTTCCAGTTGGACTGGCTGGTTCTTGTTCGACATCAGGATTGTTGTCATCTGAAGGTGTTGCTTCTCCAGTATGTGAGTTACCTGCAGTAGGCAAAGAAAAAGAGGCAGATGGACTTTCAGTTAGTGTTTTCAAGGGACTTCTTGTATTGAGAAAGCCATCATGGAATGGAAAATGTTCTTCATTGAAGACAACATGTCTTGAAGTGAAGATTCTTCCATGAGAGTTTATGCATTTGTATCCTTTGTGGGAGTTACTATAGCCCAAGAACACACATCTGGTTGTGTGGAATTGCAGTTTGTGCTGATTATAGGGCTTGAGACAGGGATAGCAAGCACACCCAAAGGGTTTTAGGGAGCTGTAGTCATGTTCCTTTCTAAAGAAAGCGATGAGTAAGGACTTTCATTTTGAGTGACTAGAGAGGGCAGTCTGTTTATGAGATAAATTGTTGTGGAGAAAGCTTCCCACCAATAGTGTAAGGGCATTTTGGCTTGTGGTAGTAATGTCAAGCCAAATTCGGCAATATGTCTGTGTTTTCTCTCAGCCCTACCATTTTGTTGTGATGTGTAAGGGCATGACATTCTGAATTGTATCCCTACTTCTATTGCATGGTTTTGCACAGCCTTATATTCACCACCACCATCACATTGGATTGTCTTAATTCTCTTGTTGAACATATTTTCTGCCATGTTTTTAAACTGGGTAAAAGCTTGTGCAGATGTCGATTTCTGTTTCAGAGGATAAATCCAGGTAAATCTACTAAAGTCATCAAGGAAGTGAACATAATATTTGAAACCCGAAGGAGATGTTACTGGTGCAGGCCCCCAGACATCAGTATGAACTAATTCAAGAATTTCCTTAGCATGAGAGGAAGAGGTTTTAAAGGGTAAAAAAATGCATTTTGCCATATTGACAAGCCTCACAAAAGTTAAAATGATCACTAGGTGATAGTTTGACATTACAACTTTTCAAGACTCCATCTAGGACTTTATTATTTGGATGACCAAGCCTTCTATGCCAGCTCTCCTTGACAGATACATAAGCACACGGGCCCCTTTCAGTCCTTGAGAGCTGATACAAGCCATCTTTAAGTGTCCCTCTTAGAATTGCCTTCCCCGTCAACTTGTCCTTCACAAAGCAACAATTTGCATCAAACTCAACCAGAATGTTATTGTCAGCAGTTAATTTCGACACACTTAATAGGTTTTTGGTAATGTTGGGCACATATAAGACATCATGTAAGTTAAGTGAGTTTAGTTTTGAGGAACCTGAGGCAACAATCTTCAATTTTTCACCACTTCCAACTATTAATGAGTTCTTACCATGATGTTCTGCCAGATCCTCGAATTTGTCAGTTTGGTGTGTCACATGATTGCTTGCACCACTGTCAAAGTACCAATCATAATCTTGAAGAGAGCTTTGTGAGGCTAGGGAGGCATTGTGTGCTCCTTGTCTCATCCTTTGCCTTTTGAACAATTTGAGTTTGAATAAGACTTATCAAACCCGTAGTAGCAATTTCTTCTTTGCGTGCCCGACCTTGTAGCAAACTTGACATGTTGGCTTAGACATTCTTCCTCTTCCTCTGTCTCCTCTCCAACCTCTGAAGTTAGAGCCTCTCCAGTTGCTACTGGAACCTCTCCAGTTGTTGTTTGTGTTGAATTTGTTGCCTTTGTAATCAGTTTTGTTGGCAACATTTACTGAAGCATTAAGGGTTAGGTTGGTGAGGCTATTCAGTTGATCAAGTCTACTCTCAAAGGTCAGCAATTGAGCCTGCAGATCAACCCAAGTGAGACTAGTTTGATCAGATAGCTTGACCACCATAGGGTTGTATTCAGAATCTAAACCATTCAGGGTTTGAATGATTGGATCTGAGTTGGAAATGGGGCAGCCTGCAAGTTTAAGCTTGTCAGCGAGATTCTTCATTTTGACCAGATACTCCTCCATCTTCATCTCTCCTTTTCTGATGCTATGAAACTCAGGTTTAAGGTAAGTGACTCGAGATCTTGTGTGAGAACCTGCTAGGCTTTGAGCTTCATCCCAAAGTTGTTTTGAGGTTTCACAGTGCAGCAACTGTGTTGCCATTTCAATAGTCATTGAATTCATCAGTCATCCAAGGAATTGTGAATCATGAGCCTGCCAATCTTCAAAAGCAGGATTTGACTTCTTGCTTGAATCTGCAGAAGCTATGAATTCTTCAGGACACTCCTTTGTCCCTAGCATGTGCCCATCGAGCCTGCAGCCTTTGACTATAGAGATCACCAAGGATTTCCATAGTGGATAGTTGTCTCTGTCCAACTTGACAGACACAGTGGATGGGAGATCATTTTTGAACTTTGAATCTGCAGCGGATGCCATAATTTGTATTGGATCAATAGCCTTCAGGGCTTAAGAGCTCTGGTACCAAGTTAGAAAATGTAATGAGAGGAGAATAATGTATTTGATATGATGATTACAGTGTACATATATAGCAAATGCTAGCAATACATGATCCTATGATTAAGGCTAGCATTAAGATACTACAAGCCAATGAAACCCGGTCTGCGTTTTCACTGACAGTAAAAGTTTACTGAGCAGAAAACCTAATTTTGACCGTGAACGAAATGGTTAGTGTTTTTGTCATGTTTCCAATGACTTTAGTAATTTTGGAAAATTTTACGTTCGGAATTAAAATATAATATTTTATCCGGACTAAAACATCGAGAATTACGATCGGAAACTTTAATAGGGTAAACAACGGAGCAGAATGGAGAGCTGAGGTGACTGAAGTGATTTGATGGAGTTGAAGTGACTTGATGGACTAAAGTCAAAAGTCACATCCAAGAAAGTAATCATGATGTTTTGGGAAATAATAGTATTTTAATCTCAAAACCTATAATCTCTCTCCTAACCAACCAAACATGTCCTAACCCAAACTTGACCTCCAAGTTCTCTCCTTTCCTTCTCCCACACGCCTCTCTTTCTTTCTCTCCCATTTCTATATATTCATTCATTTTCTTCATTCATGGTTTGCATTCTCAAAAACCTCATTTTCTTACTTTAAACTTCATTGGATTTCTTTAAGAGCTCATCTTCTTCCTCCTTTTTCTTCAAGCTTCAAGGGTAACATTTCTTTATCCTACTCATCTATGTTATTTCATTCACTTATTTGTTGAGTTAATGTCATTTTCTTCCATTTATCATTCTTAGATCCATAACTTCTAAAATCTCTACAAAATTGTAGGAAAATCCTAAAAATGTGAAACCAATTTCTATGATCTAGTTATGATCTCTATTTTCATCATCTAAGAGCATGAGAGCAAAATTGTTTTCCTTCCTATAGATCTAAACAGGGCCGAACCTATGTCTAAATGGACAAAGGAGGTTTTGTCCAATTTTTAACTTAAATGAGGTTAGATCTAAACTATTTAGGGTTTCTATGTTCCTAATCCTCAACTAATCTTAAGCTTCATCAAGTTTTATCTATTTCAAGTCTTAGATATATTTCTTCAAAGATTATGTAAAAATATTTAAAACTGTTTGATTAGTTAAGACTATGGTTTTTGTGCTTTTAGATACTTATACTTTTATGATCCAAGGGTTAGAATCCAAATAAATTTTCTAACCTATTTTTATGTTCAAGGCCGAAACCCTAACCTTAGAGGTTAGAGGATTTTGTTTCATATTTTCAAATTCTAACAATTTATTCTAGTTATCTAAGACCTAAGCACCTAGAATCAAAAAGATTAGAGTGAGAAAATAATCCTAGCCTCATTTTGAATTAGAGGCCGAACCTAGTATTAAAGTGAACCTAATGGGAATTGTTTGATTAATCATTGTTATGTGATGTTGGCTGAATGATATCGGATATTCGTGACATAGTTACGAAGATCGGGAAGTTCGTGAATGCGGTGTTAGCTCAGGTAGGGGAAAGAACCAACCTATCGTCGGAATGGATAAGTAGTAGATTATATAATAATTGTGTAGGGCGACCTAAACCCTACTAGTAGTCGAGTAATCAACAAGACCAAAATCACATTGGAAACCTTTTCTGAAAAACCAATGACGATTCGGGGATTGTAGGTTTATCGACATTAGGTTGATTTTATATTGTTGATGGTTGATTTGATTTTATTACCTTTATTGAATTGATTTTGTGCTATGTTGGTGATATTGGAATTTTTTTATTGATATTGTGTTATGCATGATCTGCCTGGTTTTTATTATTATGCTTAGTGGATTTTAAGCAAAGATATATATGTTGTCTAAGAGATGATTGTTTTGGGTGTGAGGATAATGATGATTTAGAAGTGCCTAACCTAGATGATGTATGTTAAAGAGGTGTTATGGCATAGAATATATGTGTCAAGTTCTAATGGAAGGTTAAGGCATTAGGATGTTGTTAAAACGGGTTGGTGAGATTCAAGTATAGGAGTTGTTGTCTACAATCGTGTATTGGTAATATAATACACAAAGACAAAAGTGTATTGGTAATATAATACAAAAGGACATCTCTGTATTGGTAATATAATACACCGTATAATACACGTAAAACACATCTGTGTATTGGTAATATAATACACCGTGTATTGGTAATATAATACACGTAAAATCAAGAGTTCTCGCGAGACCACTTTCACCTTAGAAATAGGTGTGCAGCTATGGTGTCCTTGAGTAGCATGAGATTAAGGGTAGATGATGATATATTAATTTGAGGATGATTTGTTAGTTAGGTGTATTGTTTGTCTGTGACAATTACTGTATAATGTACTATGACTCTTTTCCGCTTTTGATGATAGAACTGTTTCTTATCCCCTGTATATTTCTGTATGTTGTATTTTATCTCCTTGTGGAATCGTACGAGAAGATCCTGTGGATGAGCGTAACCAGGAGGAGTTGGATGGAACTCCCTTCAAACCAGAGGCTGGAGGACGAGCTATGACCCATGGTGATAATTAGGGTCTAGTTAGTTATGGCCAGTGCGTCTCGTGAGGCATATTTTTATATGTTTCCGCTTTGTTTAACTTTTGTTTAAGTTTATGCTTGTGAGGGATCTTACCGAAAGGATACCCTCAATGGTGTTTTGTAATATGTTTAATATATTTATATTGTGAGGTGTATTCTATATGAAACTGTATACGTAATAAGTTAAGTTTTTTTTTTTTATTTCTAGTATTTTCATATTAAGCACACAAGTAAGAAATTAATTAATGAAGTTTTAGTCTAATGAAATACCGGGGCATAGCAGGATATGTCAAAGTGTAAAAGTAATTGTACTAGCAAGTGTAACATCCCTGGCTGCTCTATGGATTGACGACTGTCCCCACAGACCAACACGAGTCTTTTCAGCGTGCTTTGTCCTCACTCACACGCTTCTTGAGAAAACTTCCCAGGAGGTCACCCATCCCAGAATCGCTCCAAGTCAAGCACGCTTAACTGTGGACGAACCAAGCGGAAGCTGGTGGGCATGTAACACCCGGGTGCCGACGAGGGCGGGGAATGGTCGCCGGTGCAAGAAGGTACGGACAAGGAGCGGCTCTTGACAGGCTTCTAGGCGGAGGGACAAATGAATGAACCGATTACACACCTGAATGAGAGGGATCCTGAGACTGTGTAGGTATGGGACTATACAGTTGAGGACGGCTTATATGAATTGATTGGTACTACCCATGTAAACAAGATGCATCTTCTTTTCGGTAGCTCATCACTTAAGAACTCCACACTTAAGCGAGCTTGACTTGGAGCAATTCTGAGATGGGTGACCTCCTAGGATGTTTTCCCATGAAGCGTGTGAGTGAGGACAAAGCACGCTGAAAAGACTCGTGTTGGTCTGTGGGGACAGTCATCAATCCATAGAGCAGCCAGGGATGTTACAGCAAGGGAATACGAATTCGACTAAACAAGTTGTAAAAAGAATTTAAAAGGTTAACATCACCTGCTGCTAATCAGGCTGCCCATGAAGATTTGTTGGAGATTGGAATGGCAGATGTGCATTTGGTATGTATTGAACTCTGGATTTTATTGCCTGATAGCAGATTTTTCTTAAAAACGGTAGAAGTTACTTTTGGCTTTCTTGGTTAAAGAACTTCAAATTGGACAAAATAAATTTATGTTTAAAGTTTTGATTATTTTACTTTTTATAATAACAAATTTGTTATCTATTTTTCTATATCTCCTTGGAAGGGATCATGAATATTTGAATATATGTTGACCTGTTAACCAAAGTAACTACCATTGCAGCTCTTCAAAAGTGATGGTTACACACACTAATTTACTGTTGTCCTTTTATAAATCTATTACTCTTTAGTCTTTATTTCTTTTTTGGTTGGTGTACGTGACGATAGGATATTTAAGTTTGAATATCTTTAGCATTTTAAATCTTGATTTCGGTAGTAGAGACTCTGTTGAAGTTTGAAAAAATATCTGACTGGATGTGGGTTTGATCAGTTACTGCACCCAGTTCATATAGATGCTCATGATATTTCAGGTGTATTTTGAGTAGACTGGTTATAAACTGTTCAGGCCCAAGTAAACATATTACATCATGTTATTATTGACTTTCTTGTTTTTAGAGAAAATTGCTTGGCGCTTTAAGTCTTGACATGGATAGGTTTTCTCAAGCTGAACGCAGTGGGTCTGGATTTATACACAAATGATTTTTTTGTAGTTGCTTGAGGTAATTTTAGAAGCTACTGAAACAAAAAGGTTGAAAGGAGCACTACAAAAAAGGGTGATTACCGACGGCCAAAAACCGTCGGAAAAGCCCGATAGCCGTCGGAAAACAATGTTTTCGACAGACCCCGTTCCATCGATACTAGGCGCGTAGAAAAGGGTTTCCGACGGACGGACCAAATCCATCGGAAATTTCCGACGGAAAAGGCCGTCGGAAGCACGTCACACGGTGTCCCTCCTTACCAACGGATTTGTCTGTCGGAAACTCTGATGTACATTTACCGACAGAAATATCCGTCGATAACAAGGATTTATTTTTTTAATTTTTTTATATTAAACTTTTTTATTTTTATTTTAACTCCAGCAATCCTCTTCTTCCTCCAGTCACTGTCTTCTGTTCGTCACCGCCTTCGGCCAGCCTCGCGTCGCCGCTGACATCAAGCTTCAAGATTGCAACTTAAAAAAAAAGAACCTTCTCTCAAAAATGACAGATCTGCCATGGACTCCGAAAACCCTTGCCCCTTTTAAATTTTTTTTCAAGTTTGTGATTGAAGGTGACGATGGCGACAGAAAACGGAAGGTCACGGTACTGGGAACTGGCGGCGTTGAGCGGCGGTGCGGCGGTGGAGGAGTTAAAGCTCGACGCAAGCTCCTCCACCCAACAGAACTATGAGCACGAGCTGGCGGAGGCAGAACCGCGAGGGCCGCGCTTCCACGAAGAGGAACAGAGATAGAGAGAGCTAGGGAAGAGATAGAGGGCTAGAGAGAATAGAGGCGGTGGTGGGGGGTGCTGGTGGTAGGTGGTGGCGGCGATTGTGATCGCGGAAGAGACAGCGACAAGAGAGATAGATAGAGAAGAGAGATAGAGAGAGAAGAGAAAATGGAAAGTGAGGGGGAAAGGGTTTGCTGTTCTGATTTAATGAACTTTTCTGATGGACGTTTTGCATTTCCGACGGACATTTCCGCCACCACTGCGCCGCCTCCGGTGACACCACCACCACCACCACCAGTCCTACTCAGAAGTGAAGAAACCACTTCTAGGGTAACCCTCTATTCTCAATTCTCCTATCTTCTCTGTTTTAATGTTTATGCTTTGAAAATACCAGCTAATCTTTCTGGCTTTCATTCATCAACTTTTGGGTAATCACTTTAATTTTTATCAGATGCATGATTAATATATTTATCTGTTTGTTTATTTGTTGATTTTATATTATGCATATTTTGGTAAGTTAAGCAACTTGAAACAAGGACTATATAACCTTTATTTTTCTAGCTAGATTATATTATATTATAGCATTTGTTATTCCTCAAACCATACAACACCAGTTATTGTTTCTAGGGGTTACAACGGCAGAGCAATGCTATATTCTTCCATTTAAATGTCATGGTATTATTGGCAAGTTTTGGGTTTCAAATACTGGCATGTATATGGTGATCTCCAATTCTGACTTTTTATTATTTTAATGGTCTATGAATGTTCAAGTGATAAAATTAATGATATTCATGATGTGACTTAATAATATAAATTCATGTCTTCTCTGTTCTGTGCAAGTATGTATGGTTTAAGAGCAAACTTTCTAAGAGCATAACCTGGTGATATTATATATATCTATGTTATGGACTGTGGCTATGTAGCCTTACTTGGACTCTTCTAGCTAGGCACCTGCTGTGGACTCTACTGTGTGTTTTAATTTGTTAGTGGCTTTTCTTTTCTAGATGATGAGCATGTGTATTGTTTAAACCAGGAACTTAGGTAGTCCTTTCCAAAATCTTGATGTATGGCTTGATGAGTAATACCTCTTATTGTGTATTACTCAGTGCAACTCTAGGCCATGTGCAATGTGAAGCTAAGTTAGCATTCTCTGTCATTGTTTATCATTAAGAATTAATAAGTGAGCCACCACATTAATTGAATATTTTAAAGCCTATTTAACTATACTCTCCATGGCTTAGACGCTTGGTCCTACCTAGCCTATATATCAACCTTTTCTCTCTCTGTCTCGGGCTTTGTTTCTCTGGCTACCCACACGGCCACCACCACCACCACCTCCAGTTACCCGTGCGGCCACCACCCCCACAAGCTCCACTCAGTTGTCTCTCAGGTTAGGGTTCAAGCTGGACTGTTAGGGTTTATTTTGTTATGTGAACTACTGAAAAATTGTTATGTTAATGAGATTCTGTCAATTTCTTCAAACATTAATAGTAAAGACTTTAAACTAAACCATTCCAACAAGTTTCATAATCACCTGGTCTCATAATTATAGTCAAAAGAATCATAATCAAGTTCACCACAAGTTTGAAGTTTGAACCACTGAGTTCACACAACAAATTTATATATTTGGAGAGTAGCCTAAGGTGTCTACTTGTGGAAAGAAGCCAAATGTTGGTTTTCGTTTGTTATCGATCTTGTGTCAAACAGGATATTTTTCCTATTGTCTCCCTTTTATGTACAGCTCATGGCTTGATTTGGAGAGTCCTGGTTGTGGGTATTCTATGAGATTTGAAGGCCCTAATTTTAACTTGCAACTGTTGAGATTTTCTTTGAATTTTTGTTATCTTTTATATTTCTTTTCTCCGAAAGAACTGCAAATCATCTTTCTTTTGCAAATTTTTCTTTTTCCCTTGATAAAATTTTCTATTTCCCTAAAATTTGAAGAAAGAAAGAATGAAAGCAGGTGACTAAAACTAATGTTATTTATCCTCTAGAAACAATGATGCACCCCTCTAGAATGTCATCTGAATATGATGAAAGCCTATATTCTGGAAAGGGGTACTTTTATGTGTATTTTAAATTCCTTTATAAAATGATTTAATTTGGGTTAATGTTAAAGTTAGACTAAAATCCAAAACACCCCCAGGCCTTAGCTTTGCTTTCAAGATGCTGGTGTGTAATTTGCAATATTAACCTTTCAATATTGGCTTGTTTGATTTCCTAATCCACATATTCTTTATACCATTGTTTGTTTGTTTTCCTAATCGTGTTTGTTTGTTTTTCTTATCGTTTTATCAGAAAATGGATCCGATTAAATGTTTTGAGACTGTCATCCATTTGGACCAGGTATAGCATCTCATCAAGTGAAGAATAACGATCGAAGAAAAATTAAGATGATTAAGGCATAAACTAATCATTACTAAATTGTTCGTGTGTATTTGCAGGATTTAATTTCAATTCCGCCATCATTTTATCGTTGTTGGGGAAAAGGAATACCACGTGCAGTGACTATTGAAGACCTATGCGGAAATCTGTTCAATGGGATGATAGTAATCGATGAGGATCACCCATATTTTGCAACGGACACACAGGGTATCAGAGAGTTGTATTTGCTATCTACTGGTCCATTGGCAAAGTTTAAGTATCTTGGGGGTTCTCGCTTCTACATGTTCATCCCAATGGACGATTAATGAACTGAAGAAGAAGAACTGGTCTGAGTTTAGATGAATTGGTCTGAGTTTAGTAGAATGGATATGTCCAATAATAAGTTGTTTTGATGTTTTCTTGGGCATTACTAGTAGTTTTAAACTTAATTAATCTATGTGTGCGCTTTAAGTTTTTACATGTTTAACTTTTTAACTTTGTAAGTTAATCTAGGTTCTTTAACTTTTTAACTGTTTAACTTTCTAAGTTAATCTATGTCCAATAATAGGTTGTTTAGATGTTTTCTTGAGCATTAGTAATAGTTTTAAACTTCAGTTAATTAATCTATGTGTGCGCTTTGGATCGTTAGTACATTATTATACTTATGCATTCTATTTATCCAAAAAAAAAAAAATATTGATGTACTCTGTTTATATAAGAAATTAAACATCAATGGTATTCTTTTTTGAAAAACAAAATTCGGTCGCTAGGTTTAAGTTACAGGAAAACAGGAAAAAAAAATTACATGAATAGCGATCGAATCAGTGACCGGATATCAGTCACCAAATTCGGTGACCCTGATCATGCGACCAACTCATCGGCGACCGAAATATATATTTTAGCGACCAAATTACCGGTCGCCATTTTGGAACCGAAATATAAACTCGGTAGCTAAAACCTTAGCAACCAGGGTTTCTGCCACCACCATGACTCGATCGCTAATTCAATCGCTAAACATGATAGCGACCGAATTAGCATGTTTAGCGACCGAATTCTTCGATCGCCAAACAGTAGTTTTTTTGTAGTGTATGTAGCCAAAGAACCCAGATATCTAGCCACCAAGATGGTTTCGAATTAGGCCTCCAAACCCTGCCTTCTCAGGATTACCTAAGCAATTGTCATCGACATTGTGGGAAATAACATCATCCGTTGGAGGTTTCCAGGCAACCCATCTGTGACCAATGTCTCCAGAATAAGCAATTGGGTAGCACATAGTAATGGAATCCATAAGATTATTTGCTGCAACCAAGATCTTATAGAAAGGCATATACTCATTTCCAATAGTGACGATGTTCCTGCTCCTCCAATTCCACCACAAGCCAGCTAAGAAGGAAGAACTTTTGTTACTCAAAGCCCACTCCTTAAGCCAAACCACATGGTCCATTTGAACTGTAAACTGAGTATTATCAAAACCCAAAGCCATCCAAAAATGCTTAGAATTAAACCTGACAATCTCTAACATAGTGAAGGAAATATTCTTCAAATGCTTGACATCGCTGATAAAGGTTAGAAGCTGAAATACCACGGTGGTGCAATACAGAAAGGGTTGGGACAGAATGGTGCATAGCCAACCAAATAAAGAACTTAACATTTTCTGGAGCCTTAAGTTCCCAGGTCCATGTCCAAAAAACATTATTCAAATTATTTCCTCTCCTCATTAATAGCCACTCATACCTAATTGTAGTTGTGTAAAAATCATGGTTGTTTTCGTCCCCATATAAAAATGTCAGGAACGTGCATGTGAAGGTGAACATGCATTTTCCTAATCTCATTCTTTATAGACTCGGGAAGCTGGGTTGCAAGGAGATTAAAATTCCAGTGATAGTCTTGGTAAACATCTCTGACTTCCATGTTAATATCTTGAATATTCATATAAGAAACTTGGTTGCATAGGGGACTAAGGGTACTCCATGAGTCATACTAAAATGAAGAATCACCAACACCTAACCTCATTTTGTAACCGCCCCTCAAAACTTCTATGACTTTGAAAATTGAACTCCAAACGCTAGACCCAAGCTTTTTGGTACACTCCAGGAAGTTCTTGAGCGTGACATATTTCACATGCAAAACTTCAACTCACAATTTCTGGTTGTTTTGTTGCATATCCCACACTAGTTTTCCAAGAAGAGCAATGTTAGTTTCTCTTGCCTTTCGATAGCCCAAGAAGTGCAGTGTAAGTTTCTCTATGAGTCATGACGAGGAACTCTAGAAAAAGTAAAAAAAAAAAAAAACAAATTTAGTGCAAAAAAAACGCATCTTTGTAAAAGTAAAGTAATAATCTAGAAAGAAAGGTAAAATTGAAAAGCGTAGTAATACATATACTGAAGATCTATGCATAGGGAATGAGGGATGACAAACACGTGAGACTTAAGATATTAGGATCAAGATACTTTTTTATTTTATTTAGAGAGAATAAAGAAGGAATTTAACTAAAGTAATAAAGGTAAAAATGAGAAGGAAAAAAAAAAAACTATAAATTATAAGCTCATATGCTATTTCAAGTAGCATTGAAAAAAAAAAATGCAATAAGCTCATCCGCTATAAACTTTCTGTTATAAGTTAAGGTCAAACTGAACTTAAATATAATCTACATTCCTCCATGCAACATGCATTAATGTTGATTATATTGATTAATGCTTTCTTTATTGTATAACTTGATATTATCTTTTTTTTTACTGAAATAACTTGATATTATCTTTATTTTTTTTTAGAGAACTTGATATTATTATTATTTTTTTACTAAAAGAACTTGATATTATCTTGAACTAAGTGAAATAGGGAACTTGTTTATTTAATAAGATTTCTTTCTTATTTTAGAGAATAAATCAATAAAATTAATAAAATTAGACTTCTTTTCAGAGTTTTACTCTTTTATTGGATGGTCCATTTTCATCTATTAATAAAACCTTAAATTTATTTTATTACAAAAAAAAACCTTAAAATGTGTGGCACAGTTGGTATAAATAGGCCCCTTAAGCATATGGTCAGGTTCGTTTCCTGGCTCATGTGTATGGAAGAGCATCTATTGTAAGAGGTCAACCCCTTAAATGGATCTCAGTATCTCGAGGGATTAGTCTTTAGTTCCTGACCGGAGGATACCCGGATTCACCTATATATATATATATATTAATTTCATGTATTAAATTCAATTTATTTATATACTTGGAGGAGAACGAGTAGTGAATTAATTATCACCCCTAAGCCGTGAGGCATGTCCTGATCCTGGTGAGTCCTCGGGATCCAACTCACCTAAACTTTTGCTTATCGAATTTTTTTTTTACCACCCCTAATCAAAATTAACATCTATAATACCACCCAATCAAAGTGATTAAATTTAACCTTATCTTGTTTCAAAAAAAAATAAATTGAACCTTATCTTTGAAAAACATATATTGCATAACTCTCCCCATTTTCATAACAATATTTATAATTCATGGCTTGAAAATAGGAGATTCGTTATTTTATTTTATTTTATTTTTAGACCGAAGGAGATTCATTCTTTCCTTCTTCTTCTTTGTTTTTTTTAATTAAGAAAAGGAGATGCATTCTTAATTTGTAAGTTTTCAAAATTTAAATAATTTTAGTAACAACTTTACAAATTTATTTTTCCGTTAAAACCTCCAATATTTTTCTTTCTTTTTTAAAATAAAAAATAGCATACTATGATATTTTTTTTTTGAAAGTAACAAACTTAATTCATTTGGAAATAATAGAAGCAATACAAAGTGGAATATGGTAGAAATCCTGGAGGCTAGGTAAAGAAGAGGCTACCTTAGCAAGGTAATAGGCAATTCTGTTGATTTGCCTCTTAACAAACCTTACACTAAAATTTGGAGAAAAAGAAAGAACCCTAGAACATTCATACGAGAGATACAACCAAATTCAGAAACATCTATTCTAGGCCTATTAGCATACTATGAAATATAGCTTGCTAAGAATCTCCGTTATTTTTGTTTTAACAGATGTTGCGTGATAACTGATGCGGAATCTAGCTTGCCGAGAATTGCCATTATTTTCTTCCCTGCTTTTGTAATTGATATCACAATACTAATTTTCTCAAGCATGAAACATTCTACTAGCCGATGCCAAATTCAATTTCCTGGAGAAAAAAATCCAGACATTTTTTTTTTAGGCAAACCAAATTAATTTATTTCACTAGCAATAAGAAGAGAAATACAATATGATATAAGCTGAAAATGTTGGGGCCTAAGCATAGTAGGAGTCACCTTTGTTAGGCGTTGGACAACTCCGTTGACTTGCGCCATAATAAATCTCACATTAAAATTTAGATAAGTAGAGAGTAACCTAAAACACTCCAAAATGATATGACCAAATTCAGAGTAGTCATTACCTGGTTTGTTGATACTATCAACAACCCTTTTACAACCAGTTTCAATTATAACATTGCTAAGACCACTACTAATAACCCAATGGATGGCTTGTAAAACACCCATGACTTCTCCTTCACGAGCAAGTAGACACAGGCGACTCCAGCTTGTCTTGGCAGCAACAAAATCACCCAAGTGATTTCTAATGCATAGTCCCCATCCTGTGTATCCTTCAGCCACCTCAATAGAGGCATCAACGTTACACTTAAGCTGACCCAAGGAAGGAGGAGTCCAACGATACACCTCATCCAAGGTAGCATACTTGCAGCTTCACCATTCCAGGTTCTAGCCTTCTTCCATTCACACTTGCCCATCACCAAAGCACCAACGTGTGCCTGCTTTCAAAATAGCTTTAGATGCTAGTAAGCTACGCCAACAATAAGAAGGGCTGTGGCCTAGGTTAGCCCCCAAAAAGTCACTATTAGGAAAATACCTAGCCTTGAAAATTCTAGAGACAAGAGCATTAGGACAATCAATAAACTTCCAAGCTTGTTTAGCCAACATAACTAAATTAAAAGCATAAATATTTCTAAAGCTCATACCTCCATATTTCTTTGAGATAGTTAATTGGTCCTAATTTAACCAATTGATACCACCTGTGTCCTTTTGACTATTACCCCAAAAGAAGGAGTTCATCATATGCTGAATATCATCACCAAGAGAGGAAGAAATGAGAAACATGCTCATACAATAAGAGGGAATGTCTTGCACCACAGACTTGATAAGCACCTCCCTACCGGCCATGGAAATAGTCTTACTTTTCCAAGAACTGATTTTACTCCAAACTATGTCCTTTATAAACACGAAGGTTGCTTTTCGATTTCTACCAATCAACGAGGGGGGACCAAGGTATTTCCCAGCACCTAACCTCTGAGAAACTCCCACGATATCATCCAAATGAACACAAGAGTCATTGGGAACATTTGTACTGAAAATCACCTTTGATTTCTGAAAATTAATTGATTGACCCAAGGCTTTCTCATAGGTAGCAAGAATTTCCTTCATAGTAACAATTCCCTCTCAGAAGCTCGCAAGAACAAAAAACTATCATCTGCAAAGAGCAAAAGAGATATAACTGGAGCTCGCTTGCAAATCTTCACACCATGAAGAGAGCCTGATTGTTCCGCTTTCTTTATAAGAGAGGTTAGGCCTTTAGCACATAGAATAAACAGATATGGATATAGGGATCTCCTTGCCTAAACCCCTATCAGGCTTAACTGGACCAACTTCATCATCATTAACTTGGATAGAATATTGCACTGAGGATACACACATAATCATCCAATCCACCCAACACTGATCAAAACCCATTTTGAGCGTAACTTCTTGGAGATACTCCCAACTAACTCTGTCATAGGCCTTGCTGATATCAATTTTCAAAGCAGCTTCACCCCTCAAGCCATTCCTCTTGCATTTCAGATATTGCACTATTTCATAAGCAATTAGAGCATTGTCAATGAAAGATCTACCTGCCACAAACGTTGACTGCTCTTCAGAGACACATTTGGAAATAACAGTAGCTAGCTTGTTCGCAAGGGCTTTAGAAAGAATCTTATAGGCCACATTACACAGAGAGATGGGCTTAAGATCCTTCATTGACTGCAGCTGATCACACTTGGGAATTAGAGCAATCCGGGTCTCACTCATACCTTATGGGATTCTTCATAAACGACAAGCACTAATCACATCTCCACCACAAGTATTCCAGAAGTGTCTATAAAAACCTGGATTAAACCCGTCCGAGCCCGGATGCATATGAAAGACGGCTTTCTTGAACTCCTCATCCGTGAAAGGCAATAAAAGTGCCAAATTATCATCAGCACCAATTCTAGGACAGATTAAATCAACCACCTTATCAACTTCTGCATGATGCTCAGTGAAAAGCTCACTAAAATAATTCCTAGCAATCTCCCCTAGGCCAGTTTGGGACAACAATAACACCCTCTTCATTATGCAGCTTTTTAATTCTATTTTTATTCTTCCTAGCCGAAGCTGAGGCGTGGAAAAATTTGGTGTTGGAGTCATTGTCCTTCATCCAGTGAGTCTTAGCCCTCTGTCTCCAATACATCTCCTATTGGACTAACAATTTATTCAGTTGAGATTTAACAAACCCAATCTCCATCAGCGATTGATCATCAATCGAGACATATTTGGTATCTAAAAAATAAAAAATCTCAACTTCATTTGCTAAGAATCGTGATTATTTTGCTAAGAATCACCATTATTTTTCCTTACCAAATATAGCTTACTATGGAATCTAATCTAGCTTATTGAGAATCACCATTGGATGTCACAAGATTAATTTTTTCTAGAATGAACCATTCACTTTTTTTTTTTGATAAGCCAAAAATATATTGATTAGGGGTACAAGGGATACCCTAACCCGTATACAAGAACAAAGAATAACCACAAAACGGAAGGATCCATGTAAGTAGAATGCTAGAAAAACATCTGCTCAAAAGCAGCCAAATTTCACTATGATGCCTTCATTACCAACAAATCGTGATCTATACCTTCACCTTGAATATAAGGGATGAGCCATACATTATTGTCATTATAAAAGAGCTCTGTCTTGCTTACCAAAAAAAAAAAAAGAGCTCTGTCTTTGTTTTCAATTTTATTTTTGGGCACAAACAAAAAGGCTTGACAGTATTTGAGAAAGTCTAATATTAATCAAATGGTGCAATCAATAAATGCCGCAATGCTGCTTAGGCCCCTGACGGAGATTACTCACTGTGTACGATGATGGTTACTTCATAACAATAACATGGTTATCCAACAAATCAAATGGTGCAATAATAGTGGATGCGTGAAGACATCCTTATTTGGATCCAAAACCATTGTTTCCATCCCCTTCTCCAAGAAGCCCAAAATGAAATAAGGAATATGAAATAATTTGCTGAATAACTAATGAGTAGAGAAATACTAAAAACAATTTTGATGGAGCTCTTCTTTTAGTAAAGAAAAGATGAACCACAGTGTAAGATTCAAAAGCCAACAACCTATATTGATAAAAAAAAAAAAGGCAACAACCTATGCCAATGAGAGGTTAACAAAAAGGAAAAGAAGAGATGAAAAAGCAAATATGATCTGAATTTTGTATTGATGCAAAGCAAATAAACTGTAATATCTGGATCATCCTTTCTACACCACACCTAACAGAGAAAGTCCAACTCAATCCCCAAATTAGAAATATGGGGCTAATAAACTGACAATAAGAAGACATATATATTAAAGAAAACAAAATGTGATAAATGGCTTGAAAGTCTTCTAAAATCCAAAATTGCAAATGGCCTCAGCCATGAGTATTAACAGCTTCCCACAACAAATTCTTAGGGTCATGGTTAGTTAGGTCCCTGGCTTGCAAGGCAGCAGTCCTGAGTGTCCTAATAGTCCATTGATTGGCCTCCCAGAAAGACAAACTCCTATAAGGCAAATTATGCTTCTTGCATAGGTCTATCACCAATGGTGAAATCTTCCTCAATTGGCACCTAGGAAGCCTTGGGAACAAATGGTGCTCAAGTTGGAATTGCAAACCACCAAAGAACCAATCCATCCAAGTGGAGCAAGAGATATCCAATGTCCCACTTGTTTGCTTCTCAAACCAGTCATTGCCACTAGGTGCCCCAACATACACATTTGCAGCAAAATGGTTCAAACAGAATTGAATGTGTTGAATGGAACAAACAACAAAACTAGCAACAACAAACATAACCTTTTCTTGCAAATTGGGGAGGTAAGAAACAAGTAGAGGGAACCAAGTCCAAAACACAAGAATTCCCATTATGTTCAAAGTTCTATCTGGGACTCTACGCCTTGAAAACAACAAAAGAAGTGTTTGTAGGTACAGGTTGATCCTTGCAACACACATAACAGGATAAAAAGTCCAGTGCTGGTAACTGATCAAGAACCTGGCTAAAAAATCAAACTTTAACTCCCTGCCATAGAAACAAGATGTGATTGAATTGAAGAAACGGGAAGACACAGCAAAAACCGGCATGTGTTGGAGATCAGGATCGTGATCAAGGCTATTGCAAGCAATGTGGTGTGCATTGTGAGTCCACTTCCACCATGCAATGCTTATCCCAGTCAAGCAATTCCCAGCAAGGACTTGTGCAAATTTGTTGAACCCAACATTGGTCATAACCACATAGTGACCTGAATCATGACCCACATAAGCACTTTGCATCCAAAGCAAACCCAACAACATGCCAGAACCCAAATGTGCCCACACACTTGTGCATCTCAAAACCCCATAAAGAACAATGAGGAACATGACAGCAACAGAAGCTAGTGTGAAACAAGTGACATGCTCTTTCTTATCAAAAAGACCCAATTTTGAGAATTCAGATGCAAGCTTCCTATAATCCTTAGACACCTCAGAGACCTTGAAATCAATGAGGTGATACCCAGTGAAGAATTTGTCAAGATATTTCCATGCAGTGCCAGGATGGTAGGCTATGAATGCATCTGTGACATCCTGGCCAGCAAGGTTCAAAAGGGGAACATCACCACCAGGGTGGTCCTTAGCCCAATCTGTGACATTGTAAACCTTACCCTGAATTGAAATCCATAAATCTCCAACCTTGTTGTGCTCTTGAAGCTCCTCACAGGTGATGTACTTCTTCTTCTCACCTTCCATGGTTGCTTGGTGATGTAAAACAAACACAATGATATAATGAGAATAACAACAGCACAAAAAAGAACAATGAGAATGAAGGGGGTATGTGATTCTGCAATACAAGAAAATCCAAAATCAAGGAATCCCCTTTAACTGAAATGGATTTTTTGATTTGAGGCTCTATCTCTCCATCTAAGCTTATCTCATCGTTTGTACTTATAATATTGTTAATAGGAGAGTTTCCTCACAACGTGCGTTACATGCTAACAGCACACAAACAAAAAGGTTTAGGCCTTTTTTAATTATTAATTTTTTTTTTTCCAACATCAAAAGCTACCCTGTTAAGTTATCAAAAGGCACCCTGTTAAGTATCCTCCAAAGGGGCATGCGTGTAATTAGAATAAGAGACAATTTTTTAAATGATTTATCGATTTCTGATTCACTAACATATAAATTTTTTTTATTCTATCAATATATATCAATTAAATTCATAATTAAATAACTGACAGTTATAAAATAAATATAAAAAAGTGAGAAAAAAGGGTGTAAAAAAATTCACCTCTTCTAAATTGAGTTGTGATATTTGAATATAAATTTTAGATACCATATACAACATCGTATATATTCTTTTCATCTCTTACTTATTTTTTTATCATCTTTATTTATATATATATATATATATATATATATATCAAAAATATATTCAAAGGCACACCATCCCCATTTTGTGTTCAAAATACACTTCCCTTGAAAATTCCAATTGAGTGTGACCCCATGCTTTTGCTTTTGCAGAAGGATCGTTCACTGGATTTGTGGCCCCTATTGTTTTAACGGATCTTATGGGGTAGGTTAGGTCACAGGGTGTTTGAGTAGGTTCCATGCAATTGCAAGAATGCAAGGTACTTGTTGAATTGGTAGAGTCCAAGATATTTTTGGGAAACCACATCACATGGCGGGTTGTGGTGACGGGGAAGAGTCACTGCGGTGTCAGCAAATTGAAAGACCAATAGGGAATTATTAATAAATATAAATCTAAAAAATGTTAGGTGTTGTCACGAAAGAAGTTGGCCACGTTACTATATATAAGACTTTGTGCACGTTAATTTTTTTTTATAAGAACTAGGAGAATAATTATTATCTTAGAACATTGATTAATGAATCAAGAAAACAAAGATCTTATTAAAAAATAATATATTTAATATTTTGAAAAGATAAATATTTAATTTTTTAATAAAATCTTATTATTTTTGAATACTTTAATCAATGCCCAAACTTGTTAGCAAGATCCTGAAAACTATAATAATTGTCGATTCCCTTGCTCATAGGTTTAGATTTCATACAGAGTAACCGTAAAATTAATTTAGTTTAATTTGTATGTAATGTTACTATAAAGATTTTTATACAGATAATCAATTAGAAATAATAGAATTGCTGAATTTTAAGGTGATTATAAGAAGAATCAAACATTTATAAGGTGAAATTAATGACTTTTAAGGTAGTTACGATAAGAATCAAATTTTTATAAGGTGGTTACGATAAGAATCAAACTTATAACTATCACTATATACCAATTAAATCCAAACTAATTTATATTATCATTTAATTATGTAGTGTTAAGTTATTAAAAAATAATTAGATAATTCAAAAAATTAAAATTTTTAAATATTCTTTAAAATAATTTACCTTATTATTATTTCTGTCAAAAAGTGCTCATGTAATGAGATTTATGGTTGCCTCAAAAAAAAATTGAGATAGATTTATGGTTCTTTGGAAAAGTCTCGTCTCATTGGGCCCGTGCCAAAACAAAAAACAAGTCTCATTGAAGTTTTTTTTGACAGAGTCTCATTGAAGTTATTATACATAATCTGTTATAAACAAATTGATTTAGTGGATGATTATCATCTTATCTCTTGTCATATCTTATATTCCTTTATCTTACTATTATGTTATAAATAGTAGTAGTTAGATTGTATTATTCATATACTTGATCATAATATGAATATCAAATATGATAGTTAGTTCTCGAAGAATTAGCTTTTTCTATTTTTAACACGTTATCAACACGATCAAGTCTCTAACAGTACAACAATTTTTATGTAGGTATCTTTTCAACGTAACAATTCATGCTAAATGGTAGAACATCAAAAACTTCTATTTGACGTATACCAGAGCTTGAATCTCTAAGCAAGGAAACAATTTTCCTTTCTTCTTCTCCATAATCATATCTTTCATATATGAGTTCTTTTATTCAAATTCTTTTCAAGTGTTTTCACTATGTATTTCGTAAAACTTGAATTCATCGCTTTTGATAAATTCTGGAAGAATATATTATTAAAACATCCCTAAAGGATTGCACAAAGCCAATAAATTTTCTTGGTAATGATTATATGAAGATTTGTGGTATAGTTCCTGAAGAACTAGACCTTTGAACCATGATTGAAATTTAAAAGATCATTTGATCTTAGTATAAATTAAAACAAAGGAAAGTGATGGACAAATTATATATGCCTATTGAGAATGCTCCTGGAGTAGTAAAAATTTGAAAGAAAATCAAATGGATTGAACATCATTCCAGAAGTGAATGTGATGTATTGGTTTAAAATCTTCGTAGGAGATTATGAGTGAGATATGAGAAAATATATCTTAATGTTTTTAGCATGTATGGAAAGACCTCGATCATAGTTGTCGTATGTCAACATTTTGTTGGATGGATTTTTCAATCAAGGTAAAGATTCAATTTTGTCTATCAAATCCTAATGGTGAGTTATGCTCCAGTGATATATTAATTATTTCTCATGATGATTTTGATTGATAACATTTGTAAAGTACGAATTTTTGTTTTGGCAAATGCAATGTTATTGATAAAGAATCATTTATTCTTTGAAAAAGATAAAATAATATAATTATTAAGAGTTGCCATATTTTTTGTTACGAAAATTATTCTTTTTATCATGATCTTATAAATAATGTGCATTTGGATATATCTATTTTTTTGTTATCCTTTTGGAGTTTTATTGATTGAAGAAAAGATATTTGCTTCTTAGATTTTTATTGATATTATATCAATTATAAATTACGATAAACGAGTGCGATTGAAATACGTGCCAATGTCAACCAGAAGTTTGCTATGCACTTGAAAATCAAATTTAATTATATTGTTGTAAACTAGAAGTTTACTAGTCTAAATAATTTTATTATTTGGCATATGGTCAATTACGCGATTGAAACATATGCTAACGTAAACCAGAAGTTTGCTATGCACCTGAAAATCAAAGTTAATTATATTGTTATAAACCAGAAGTTTACTAGTCTAAATAATTTTGTTATTTGGCATATGGCCAATTACGCCATCCAAAGTCAATATTGATGCTTCATATTGATGTCATTAAAGGACCAGAAGATTCTTCAATATAATGAGTTTTCATATGTTATGCATTTTGAATGCAAAAAGATCAAAGCTAGAAGCCAGATGATCACATGTTTGATTTCTTTCAATTTGAAACCAGGTGTTTGCAAAAGTAATTAAATATTTTGAAAGATCCCATATTATGGTTCCTAAATGGAACACTGTTTTTTTTATGTGTTGTATTGTAGTAGATCCCTAAGAAATCGACCAAGTTTCGAAGAAATACATGACAAAGGGTATCGTATTGAAACCAAAAAATGACGGAGATGCAAAATATCTCTGTATTACTTATTCAAACTTTGTACCATAAGTACATGTTATAGAAATTTTCAAGTTTCTTATTAGCATTATATTTTACAAAGTGATGATGGATGAGTGAAATTATATGTATCGGAAGTGCTTACCATCTTTTCTACTTTGGCATGATTGCCTATGTCATCTAAGTTCAATTGTCATAGACCCAGAAGGTCACTAAGTCACATGTACCAATCACAAATATTTTTGCATGGTTAATTATCCCCCAGAAGGAAAACATGTGAGTATGGTACATAACTCATGAATTTAAAGTATGCTAGAAGCGTTGTAGACCTATTGGTGCAAAGAATATTGTTTCTTAAAGGAAAATAAAATTTCAATGTGATGCTCCAAAAGTGGTCAATGAGACTCTAGAATAGGTCAAAAGTTATATAGCTCAACAACCCCATATTTCAAGAGAAGTAACCCCAGAAGTGGTTCCGGTACCAGTAAATTATGATATCTCATTAAAATATGGAAATATGATGGGAAGATATATTGTTGATAATATATTTGCATATATAATAGCAATTGCTTATAAAATTATTGATGATAATGAGTGTGTGAAGCTCAAATTATAGAGGAATGTCGACATTAAATTAATTGGCCAAAAACTGAAAGGAATAATGCAAGATGAGCTATGGTTATTAACCAAACTAAAGCATTTGGACCAGTAGTCTAGACACCCGAAGTTGTCATTTTTAGTTATGAATGCAGTTACATTTGAATTGTTGATTAGTTTGGTAGTCCCTGAAGGATTTGACACACACTTAATAGAAGCAATGACAACTTACTTTTATAGATAATTAGATAATGACATATATATGAAAATACCTGAAGGACTTAAGATGCTTGAAACATGTAATTCAAGACCTCGACAAAAGTACTCTTTAAATTGCAAAGATCATTGTATGGATTAAAGCAATCAGGACAAATGTATTGCACTCGTTTGAGTGACTATATGTATGAGAATAATTCTATTTGTCCTTGTGTTTTCATCAAGAAAACAAATTCTGGGTTTGCAATAGTTGTTGTTTATGTTGATGACTTAAACCTAATAGAGACTCCAGAAGAGATCTCAAAGACTGTAGAGTACTTACAAAACGAGTTCCAAATGAAGGATCTTGGAAAAACAAAATTTTGTCTTGGATTTCATGTTAAACATTTTGCGAGTAGAATACTTATTCATCAATCTTCTTATATAGAAAATATTTTGGAACAATTTTATACGGATAAGGCATATCCATTAAACACTCCAATGGTTGTTCGTTCACTTTATGTGAAAAAAGACCCTTTTCGTCCAAGAGAAGATGATGAAGAAATTATTGGTCCTGAAGTATCATATCTTAGTGCTATTGGATCACTTTTGTATCTTGCAAATAGAACTAGACCAGATATAGCCTTTGCAGTGAACTTATTAGCAAGATTCAGTTCAGCACCAACCCGAAGATATTGGACTGGAGTCAAACACGTTCTTTGTTATCTCCGTAAAACATCTTATATAGGTTTGTTTTACTCAAATGGAGTACAGTTAGAGTTAGTAGGGTATGCTGATGTTGGATATTTTTTTGATCCTCATAAAGCCCGGTCCCAAACAGGTTATGTTTTCACACGTAGAAAAGTTGTTATCTCATGGCGATCAGTGAGGCAAACAATCACTACTACAGAAAAGGGTTTCATTAGCGCTTTTTTTTGGCCTTTAGTAGCGCTTCAAAGCGCTATCTATTCACCCGCTACTGAAGGTGGGAGAGATTCAATAGCGCTTAAAAAAGCGCTACTGAAAGTAGGAATAGGTAGCGCTTCCTTGAGAAAGCGCTGTCTAAAGTTGGTAATTAACAATCTATTACATACTTTAGACAGCACTTTCTCAAGGAAGCGCTGTCATAAGTTTGCAATAGATAGAGCTTTCTCAAGGAAGCGCTATCTATTTGTCATTTTAGGCAGCGTTTTTTCAAGAAAGCGCTACTGAAAGTAGGAATAGGTAGCGCTTCCTTGAGAAAGCGCTGTCTAAAGTTCGTAATAAGGCATAACTTTAGACAACGTTTTTTCAATAAAACGCTACCTATTCTCCCTTTTTTTTTATAATTATTTACATTGTTTTTCTATATTTCTCACATGTACTCAGCAAAACTAAGACATTAAACAGTTTATCCATCCCATTGCACTTAACAAAACTCAACAAACCATACATTTACATACAAAAGCTTAAATACAATATTTTTTTTTGGATAAGCTAAAAGTATATTAATTAAAGGGTACAATGGGGTACCCCAACCCGTATACAATAATAACTCAACAACATAAGGAAGAACCACTGTAACTAAAATGCTACACTCCAAATTGCCCAGCATTGCCATTACAGAGCTGTTATCATGACTGAAAATACTAAAACTAGCACCATGAAGAGCTGTAATCCTTTCAGGGGCATCATTCAACCGTTCAGGCCACTTAGGCATGTATGTAAGAGCAGATTTCCTATACTTTGGATCTGGAACCATAACACAAGTACGAAGTGGAGTGTACCATGTTGAATCTGCTTCAATGCTGTCATCACATTTTGGTGGATAGGTGTCTCTAGGCAGCTTATCATAGCAATTATTATCTTTAGACTTATGCCATACAACAATGTCATCCTTTTTATTGTACAATTTGAAGCACATTGAAGTAAGCAAATCCAGCAACTTCTCATAATCTGATCTTTGCTCTTCCATAGTTGTGTTCCATCCGCGCCACCTACGCTCATAGTTTACCGGTGGACCAGACAAAATCCAAAATCCTCCAGGACGAAGAATACGGTGTATTTCAAGGAGATAAATTCCACCTAAAAGCAGAAAGAGATTAGCAGCAAGAGATAAACAAAAATGTTGGAAAACATGGTAGAGGAGAGAAATGAGAGAATACACAAACTGAGATGTTACCGAATGGTGCAAACTGTAAAGTATGTGATATAATCCTAATACATGATAGTAAATAACTATCAACCAATCACATATCTATCTGACTAATCACCAACCAACTCAACTAATCATCAACTAACTATGGAACTAGATGCATAGTAGTAAAAATTTCATAGAAAGATCTGACAAAACTAGATGCTCATTGAAACTTGTTATAAGCCTGATTAGAAAGAACCCTATGTCATTTACAACAAATGTGTGAAACACTAAGCTTAAGCAGATTGTGTCATTTAACATACACTGATGTCAGTGAATTCGTATCTTCAGTTATAGAATTGTCAAAAAAACTATACTTGTCTCTAGTAACATTTTCTCAACTATAATTAGGAACTAGTACAGTCTATATGCTCTGAAACTCTTCAATAGAACTGTATACTCTGCAGCAAAATAAGAATTCTCAAAAGCATACTAATGTTTACACTTCAAAGACCAATTACATGCAATGCAAAACATATTTTTCTTTTCCCACACAAGTCAGATCAATCACAAATCCAACTAATTTACTGAAGACATCGTAACACCAGAAGAAAATTATACAATTGATACCTTTCAAATCATAACTTCAATTTTCTTCTTTTTTGACAGAATTTGTTATTTCAATTTCTTAATAAAAAAAAGTCTGATGTAACACCTAGAAGATGTGGAAACTTTCTAGACTGCATCGGAAGAAAAACAAAATTACATACTATGGATCTCTCTTTTGAGCACTGGAAGACAGTAATTGTGAGGCTGTAAGCCACCTTGGAACAATGCATTGCGATTTAGAAGAAGATGCTGTGGGGTAATAGTTGCTGCTACGTAACCTTACAAATATAGCAAAACAATGAGAACAATTTTACAACTAAATTGTACAATACAATGATACAAAGCTCTTCCAAGTAATTGATTACAGTACCTTCTTTGCAAGACTCTACAAATTTAACAACATCCATGGTAGTAATATGCTCCATTACAACCTTCAGCAGTGGAAGCCTTTGAACTAAAGGCTCTAAAATTGTTTCAATAAAGACCTTTTCCCGGTCAAAAATATCAACTTTGGAATTTGTAACCTCTCCATGAACCTATCATATATATTGATTCACTGAAAACAAAGTACAAATGTAAACTACTGAGTACTTTACATAAACAAATGACATGCATAATGGGCCAGGCTAGGTTTTCCATAAGCACCACCCAGCTCATAGTTACTGTTAAGTGTTTGAAGACATTTTCATTGTGGACGGTCTAAAATTGGTATCCAAAATAATAAATTCTATCACATAACTAATTTAAGAACAATGTGACTTGACAGAACTGATTTTGAATCAAGAATCTTTCATCAGTGCAAACTTGGCAGCATAAAGTATGAAATACATTCCTGTACATTGGTATAAAACATTTTAAATTTTAAATTACCAGTAATGGCAAATCTTGCTCGACCATTTCCTCAAGAACAGAAAAACATTTTCCGAAAAGATCTGTAACACCATCTTGGGAGTTTGTTGTAGCGCCAGCTGGATACAACTTCACACCATAAACAAGTCCATTTCTTTCTGTCAATGCAAGTAGCATCATCAAGTAATGTACTATAATAAAAGTTAAAAATATATATAATAATTACAAGAAAAAAATCCAAAGCTGGATCAGAATGGAGGGTGTAATCTAATAAAATGATAAACGATAACTACCTGCCATGGAGTCAAGAGAAAACTACAAGATAAAAGAAGGTAACAGAAACTTTATTTCCATTGAATTCAGTGCAAAACTTACATATATAAACATGATACTCGAATTAAACTTACCAAAAGTGTTTTAAAACTTTTTTCCTTTCCGTACTTGATAGGTAATATTCTTTAAACTTGTGTAGCCAATAATTAATTAGACTCACTTGCAAGTTTAATCTCCTCGCGACTTGTCAAGTCTGTTAGGTAACAATTAACAAAACAATAGACAAAGTAGAAACCGTTTTGCTTGAGCACAATTCGATCAGAAGAACACAAGAGTACACTTGAGGAGAAGAAAATGAAAGACACTAATACAAAGGAAACACTCTGCAAACCCTAATGGTGATGGATGAAGATGACGAATTAAACAGAATTGTATGTTTGCTTTGTTGATTGCCACGCTCCACTGACGTGTAATTTAGTAGGGGTGTTCACAGATCAATTCAGTTCAGATTGCAGGAAAAAATCCAAACCAATAAAAATCAATTAGGAACCCAAACCAAACCAACCGGATCAAGAAGCTGGGCATACTAGCAAGCAGTTCAAGATGCATTTTTATCATGATTAAGAGAATCAGAACTTTTGTCAAACAGCTGATATGCAAGATTTCAATTCACATTTATCTCAGAAAACAACAGCTCAATGTAGCAGGAATTCAATTCACAAGAGGAATGTACCCTGATAGCTTTAGAGCAATCTGAGTCAATGTCCGGATACAGCTGATAGTCAAGACCCCATTGTAACTTGGCATGAGACTGGCACAACACAATTCCAGAAATGTAAAATATAATTACAAGTGAACATGAAAAATCCACTATACTTACTAAGGGATTAGCCATTTCACCTATCAAATTGTAAAAGCCGATCAATACGGAGGGAATGAGTGAACACTGAGATTCCACATCAACACTCCCCACCTCTGACAATCACCGGGTCTGCCATAGCCGAGGAGCATGACTTCGCCATCTTGGACAGCTTCTCCGCCCCGAAAAGTGACGAGAGATCGCTGTAGGTCACTGTCGTAGCGAAGGCCATCGTCGTTGACATGGGTAACGTTGGTGCCGGAATCAACCATAGCGCCCACCCTATCCATCTCACCCTTTTCGGATCTGCAACTTCGGCCTCCCCTGTCTCTGATTCCAATGATGTTGGCCTCGCTAAACCCCGGTTTTGTCCTTGTAACTCGACTCTCACAACCTCCGCCCTGGTTCACCGGCGAACCAGAAACCACCACCGATGGCTGGGTAGATGCAACAGAAGAGTAAGACGTCAATGCCCTGTTTGCCGTCACGAGCGCTGTGGCACCTTCTAGTCTTCCTGGCGTGCACATCTTCGTCTTCGATCCCGGTGGCTTCAACTCCGCCATTCGTCACCTTCTCTACTTTGCCGCTTTCGATTTCAGTTCCACCATCTTCCCGCGCCGCCGTTGCCATCAAGTGCATCTTCGCCTTCTTCGATTCGATCACACTCATCCGCCACCGTCTTCCAGATCGATGGTCATGGGTACCTTGGAGAGTTGTAACTCAGAACATAGTTAGGGTTTCAAACAAAATGTGTAAATTGCAAAAGGAACACCGCTGGGTTTGGTTCATGTTACTGATCTGGGCCTGTGTGCATTGCTTGGCACCTCCTTGATGAGAGTGGTGAGGGTTTGGAGAAATAGGGTGGGAGGGAAAGAAGAGGTTCTGAGAGATGAAGTGTTTGAGAGTGGGAGGGACAGTGAGCGTCGAAGAGAAACATTTATTTTTAGGGTAAGGAATAGATAGTGCTCCCTTAAACAAACTCTTAGGTTATGAATAGATAGCGCTTTCTCAAAAAAGCGCTATCTATTCATCATAAATAGATAGCGCTTCCTCAAACAAGCGCTATCTATTCCTACCTATCAACTTTTAATAGCGTTTCCTTGGAGAAGCGCTGTCTTAGGTTATATCTAAAATAGCATTTCTTCAAGGAAGCGCTACTAAATGTCTTCCGCCTCTCTTTTAATAGCGATTCGTTTAAAAACGCTGTTAAAGGTGCGCTACTAAAACCCTTTTATGTAGTAGTGAATCACAGCTACATCATCAAATCATTAAGAAATATTGGCTATTCATGAAGCATACCCGTGAAAGATTCAAGATGTACGAAACATTTCCCTGAAGGATTTAAGATGCCTGAAGCATATCCATGAAGGACTCAAGATGCATGAAGCATTTCCATGAAGGGTTTAAGATGCATGAAGCATATCCCCGAAGGACTCAAGATGCCTGAAGCATATCCTTGAAGGATTTAAGATATGCTTCAGGGAAATGCTTCAGGCATCTTAAACCCTTCATGGAATGCTTCATGCATCTTGAGTCTTTCGGGGATATGCTTCAGACATCTTAAATCCTTCAGGAAAATGTTTCATACATCTTGAATCTTTCAGGAAAATGCAGCTGTGTTGTTTGCTTCACTGATCGCCATGAGATACCAACTTTTCTACATGTGAAAACATAACCTGTTTGGGACCGAGCTTTATGAGGATCGGAAAAATATCCAACATCACCATACCCTACTAGCATCTGAATCTATATTTCTATTCTCTCCATCTCTCTATTCTTTTTCTATTTTTAACATAATCTAAATTGTTTAATTTTATCATATTGTTAGCGTAAATATTTTTATATTATCAACTAATCAAACATCTCATTTAATATATTATTTTTAAGATAATTATTATAAAGTTTAAATATTTTAAATTATATTTAAAAATATTATATTTAAAAATATTTAATAGTACATACATGGCTTAATTGTATTTTTGATCCCATATTATTGTCTATATTCGATTTTGGTCCCTATGATTTTTTTAGCACATTTTATCCTCTTACTTTCTAAATGTTGCAAATTTAGTCCTTTAATCAATTTACTAATAAAAAATTGCTTATGTGGCAACCTATATGGATTAAAATATATTAAATAATTAATAAATTTAATTTATTAAAATAAATAATAAAAAGATGGTTTATTAATTATTTTGAAATAGTTAACAATAAAATAAAAATAACCATCCAACAATACTCCTTCCCTGCCACACCTTAGTAGTGATTAAGATTATGATGCAGAGATTTTTATTTTTGGATTCATCAACCATCAGTGATTTCCACCTCAAAATCAAAGGAGATGGAGCGGGAATGGTGGAATGGTGGCGAAAAGGAGATGGCGGCGGTGGCGAAGAGGGAGGTGGTGGATTGAGAGGAAGAAGGTAATTGGGAGCGAATATAATTGCAGAATGGATGAACCCTAATATATATATAGCGAGGCGATCGAAACAAGAGGAGGATCGAACAATCAAGTTTCTCGCAATTTCGCTCTCTGATTCCTTCATTGTACATATATTGAATGTTAATAGAATAATAGGAGGAGATGATGAGATTGATTTACAGTGTTTAGGGTTTGAGGATGATGGGGAATGGGTTAAGACGTTAAGTATTTGTGACAGTGCTTGCATATCCCTTGTTAATATGATTTGTACAGAGATTTAAGATATGCATTTCATAGAGGTGCCATTTCCAGAATAGTGATGATGTCATTCAATGGTCAAGAACGAAAGGACAGGGAAGGGGGACTACACGTTTTTTGTTAATAACTTCAAAAAAATTAATATATCATTTTTAAAATTTTAATTTAATAAATTAAAATTTATTTATTATTTAATATATTTTAATCCTGCTAGACTGTCACATAAGCAATTTTTATTAGTGAATCGATGGAGGGTCCAAATTTGTAACATTTGAAAAATAGGGGATCAAGTGTGCTAAAAAAAGTCAAAAGGACCAAAATCACACATGAGCAATAATAGGGGGACAAAAATACAATTAAACCTACATACATAATAATAATTTAAAAGCAAACATACAAGAGGAATTGTACCAAAGAAACGTATAAGATGAATTCAAGCTTGTGGAAATTAGTAACAACGTCTACAACTAGTGGAAATTGCCATTCAGTCTTGGATTTAAATTTTGGAGCAACTGAAAGTGCGATTCCATTTTTTTTTTTCAAAAGAAAAAAAAAAACAGAATGATACTTTCAGTAATAGTATATCGTTTTTTCTTTTTTATGCTTCGTTTTTATAATATGTCTTAGTAAAAGTTTGTTATTAAGATTAAAGTAGTATGTAATATTGATGTAAGTCCAATAAATACTATGGATCAAGAAGCAATTCAAGAACTTGATGGACCTATGACAAGAACTAGCAAGAATCAAGAAGACCCAACAAGCTCTAATTCAAATGGTGGCTCTTATAATGGAAGAAAGCTCAAGTGCAAGTCATGATGATATGGAGCCCAAGTTGGTGACTTATCTCATCCAATTAGAAGTTCCATAATGTGTTGGGCATGCACCAAGAATGAAGATAATTTTAGTTGTTTTATTTTAATTCAATAAGTGTAATGAGTTATGTGAGTGGGTCCAAATTACTAAGTATTGTTTCTGGGTCAAGCCCACTTCCTTCCTAATAGTACACGAGTTTCTTAAGCTTAGTTGGAGGAATCTTTTGTCTTGTATCAAGTAAGTCCTTTAAGTTATTAGTCTTTTATGGTTATTTAAATAAGGGAGTTTACACTTTTAATTTGAGAAATAAGTGTAGCAACCACATAATGGTGGAAATAGAATATTAACTCACCATTTAGTGACATGGTTAAGCTTGGTTACATGAGTTATTAATTAGGTGGGGGTTATGAAATATTGGGAAAACAATGCAAGCCAAAAGTGGGCAGCCATGTACCCTATATGTAACATGCCAATAACATCAAATAAGATAACTTGGAAGTTGATTTTTGGATTAAATCCATATTTGTGAGACTTTGTTCTCTTTGGTTCTTAATGGAGTTATATTATTCTTATCAAGAATCCAAGATTCTTGTAACGAATTTCATTAGCTTATCAAACTCCATTAGTTTGTGGCGCCATCCATCTCTCATCTTCATCCATTTTCTTATTTTCTTCATACCTTGAATTGAACACAAATCTGTTGCTTAATTGTAATTGATAAAATTCAACCTAAGATCATTCCAAAGCCAACCTAACCATTTGGTTGTCTCATAAGTTATTATACAAAATAAATTTATATTAACATCCACCAATATTTGTATATTTGTAATTTTATTTTAATAACGAATAGAGAATAATAATAATAATGTCGATTTATTAAAATATTATTAAATTGACAGTATAAAATTCTTTCATTCTGACAGTAAAAAATTAAACTCTTGTTATTATCTATAATTTTTTTTCAAGTGCCGCTTACTACATTTTTTTAAATATAAAATTTCACTTTTATTTTTGTATATTACTACCTAATAGTTCGCGCATTGTGTGTTTTTTTCTTTAAATTTTTTTGGTGTGTTTAAAATGTGAGTTTAATTGTTATACATTATCAGTGTGTAAAGTTTTTTACACTGTCAACCAATTACAAATCGTCATATGAATGACTTTTAAAATGATTTGGATAAGAATCAAAGATTTTCAATGACGTGACGATTTATTATTGATTAACAATATAAAAACTTTTACACTAACCATTTATATCAATTAAACTCTTAAAATATATTTTCAAACATTTTTTTTATTAAATATTTTCAAAGACTTAATCTTTAGAAAGAGGATGTTGTTTTGAAATTCACCAATTATTGTAAGGAGATTGCTGACTAATTGATTTAAACGTGTCATTCATGTAAGGAGATTGCCGACTAATTGATTTAAACGTGTCATTCATTATTTTTGTATATTTTTATTCATATAATTTTTTGATTTTTTTTTCCGATCTACTTCGAGAAATATTCCACCGCCAACCTGAGACGGAGACTAATCTCCTGCGGGAGTTTGTTCAATACCTTAATTGGTGGCATCCCTTCTAGCTGGGGTTTTTTTTCCATACCCAAAACTCAAATCTGAAACCTTAATCTTTATTAAGGAGCGAGAGATTTTTAAATACTCATACCAACCTTAGTTGGTGTATAATTTTTTGATTTGATTAAGCGAATAAAAATAAAATAATAGGAAATTCAATTCTTGTATCTATAGAAAATTAAAAGTTTTTTTTTGACTGAATATAGAAAATTAAAAGTTGATTACACAAATTTGAGAATCCAAATAAATTAAGGAGATTAGATTCAATTTTTTTTTTTTAAAGGAGAAAAGTTAGGAACAACCGAAAGAGAACAAAAACTTAAAGTTGAAGATAAGAAACTTTTTTGTCAAATGCCTTGAAAAACATAACGATATTATTTTACTCTCATGAGTGAATATATTTTTTATTATGATTTTTTAATAATATTTCTTATAAATATAATTTTTTTTTCTCTTCTACGGCTTTGTTTGATAAAAAATAGTTGATAAGTTAGTTTATGACTGATAGACTTGCTTATAGCTGATAAGCTAATTTTTAGTTGAAAGCTTACAGTACATAGCTAATACCTGAAAACTTAATTGATTGAATTTGAAATGTTTGATAAAATTAACGGTTGAATTAGTTTATAAATGTAAAATGACCTAAAATGATATATTTATACGATTTTTATACAATTTTTTTAAAATTATAATTTAATATTTATAATTAGAATATTAATTTTTTAATTCTAATTTAAATATTTTTATCAAATAATATAATTAAAATGACATTTTTATATAAATTTTATTTTATAAGGGGCTAGGTAAAGTATGAATTTCATTTAATTAATAAAGGTAAAAATGAGAGAAAAGTTAATAAGCTAAATAAAATAATTTATGAAAAAAAGTTATAAGCTATTGAGATAAGTTAGTTTATCAAATACCTCTATTTTAATCAAGCAAGTTTGTAAGCCATTAAGTTATAACTCCATTTTATAGAACTATTCATTTTTTCTTTCCCCTTATTCTCTCTCTTCTCATCATATCAGTAGTACATGGTTTATGTGATATGCGACTAACTTTATGTAAATAATATTTGAAAATCATTTTCGGACATTTTATATATTGACATCATATACATATTACAGTTTTTGCAGCTTTTAAATGTAG
Organism: Sophora flavescens; assembly: GCA_030762895.1. Classification (NCBI taxonomy): domain Eukaryota; kingdom Viridiplantae; phylum Streptophyta; class Magnoliopsida; order Fabales; family Fabaceae; genus Sophora; species Sophora flavescens. The sequence goes on from CM061065.1 coordinate 133,924,083, forward strand.
GAGAGAGAGAAAATTGATAAATAAGTACGTGATAGTAATATTTATATACTGTATTGATATTTGATTTTGATGATCAAATATAATTCCTCGTAATTTTACTCAGTTTGTTTCTACTTTTTCATTTGTTTGGCAAGTTCTCAGTAGATTAAAAAAATGTGAATAGAAACTAATGTCAATTTGAACAAGGTTTTTTTTTTTTTAAACGGGAATGTGAACAAGTTAAATAGAAGGAGTTTGGATTTTTTATATATGTGATTTTGAATTTAATTCCTAGATTTATATATGTAAAAAAAATTATCATATTCTGAAATTTTTAAAAAAATAATAGAAATATCAAATAATAGTTTTTTATAATCAATGTAGATCTTAATTAAAGTACTGCAGTAGTAACTGCTAGTGATTTCCTTGACATACAATGTGCTGATTGTCAGTTTGTGTTTTAAGTAGATCATTTTCAAACCACGGCTATACTCAGCAGTCAGCACACAGATACTTGGACAAAAAAAGAACCCCTAATTTTAAAAACTTTCTTACTATGTGCTTCTCCTGAAATGGCCTCACAATTAGCTTTTTTATTTGTGACAAGGGAAAAAAAGGTTGATATTATAGGGCTAAGAAAAGAAGGCAAGGTGGCATGGATGGGTAAATTTCCCCTGTAATTTTGGGTCTTGCTTGATGGTGATGGGTTCCCTTCATTTTGACTTGGCCAAGGGTCAACTAAAAATTGATGGGGTTTGGTTAAGCAATAACAATTGGTAACCCAATTCATATTTCTTCTAGAGGCATTCACGAACACAAATAAATAACTAACCAAGTCTTAAAAATGGAAGAAAAATCATACGGTGTGTATGTATTATTCATACTAATGATACCTTAAGTCCTTAACCTATTGGCTATTAATATTAAAATAAATGCACCGTACTTGGTACGGGAGTCACAGCTTCATGACCTCAGATCCAGTGGCAAAAACCGTTGAATATTATTCTTCGTACTCGGCTCACCGACGCCATTTCCAAAGGCCCACCTCGCGTGACAATTGAGTTTGCGGAACATGCTAATTGGCTAATTGTGATAGGGTAAGGGTTAGGCTTTGATTTCAAGGACAAAACGGCCTCCTAAGAAAGTGTAGAGATGAGAAGTTCTGAGTAATATTTTTCTTGTACTTTTCATTTATAAGCTCAATATTTAAGAACAAATTATAAGACAATCATTGGCCATCCGCAAAAGTAGGAAAACAGATCATATACGTCATAACAAAAACAGCTAAAATGAATATTCTAACGGGAATTATAACAAATTATGACTCATCATAAATGTGCTAATGGAACCTTCTAGAATAAGTGCTCAAATGTAGTATTGTAAATGTGTGGGTTTCCTGGTGATGCGCTTGGGTCGAGTGGTTTGGGCCAAGTTGCTATCATTGCCTTCCTTTGGGAGAACCACCTTGTCCTCAAGGTGATAAACAGAGCAAAGTTGATCCCAGTTCTCCCATGAAGTGTCCTCCGGGGGTAGTCCTAACCATTGGACCAAAACCATTCGGGTTGGAGGGGAAGTAGAGGTGCCCAGCTTCGTTTCAATGATTGACATATGTTCAATCAAAGGATGGTTGTCGTAGGCTGAAGGAGGAAGTGGGTCACCATCAGGAATTGGAGGACCATGATGCTGGTTCAGGAGTGAGCAGTGAAAAACCGAGTGGATCTTGGAGTTGGATGGAAGTTCCAAGCAGTATGCAACCTCACCAAAACGTTCGACAATTTTGTATGGGCCATAAAACCTCTTATTTAGTTTGCTGTAGGGGGGGTCTGTGACGGAAGTTTGCCGTTAAGGGCGGAGGCGGACATACACCCAATCGCCTATGTTGTAAGCAACTTGTCTGCGCTTGCGATCTGCCACAGTCTTCATCAGTGATTGAGCTTTGGTCAACTTCCTTTTGAGAGTATCCAACGTGTCTTGGCGAGATGAGAGTAATGAGTCCACCGCCTCGACCTGAGAAGAGCCAAGCAAGTAGTGTGGAATTGATGGGGGGGCCTTGCCATATATAATATGAAAAGGGGAGAGACCAGTGGAAGAGTGAACCGCAGTATTATAGGACCATTCAGCAAGTGAGATAAACTCAGCCCACAGGGAAGGCTTACTATGGACAAAGGAACGTAGATACTGTTCTAACACCCGATTAAGAACCTCCGTCTGGCCATCAGTTTCTGGATGATAAGAGGTACTCATGCAGAGTTTAGTGCCACAAAGTTTGAACAGTTCCCTCCAAAATTTACTGATAAAAATGGGGTCTCGGTCTGAAACCAAGCTTCTAGGGAAACTTTGATGTTTGCAAACCAAGTCAAAGAACAAAAGGGAAAGGGAAACTTTGAAGGCAGTGAAATGAGTAGGCAGGACTCCAAAGTGAGCTCCCTTGGATAATCTGTCCACAACAACCAGAATCACTATGTTCCCCTAGGAAAGTGGCAGCCCGGTGATAAAGTCCAAAGAGAGGTCCTCCCAAACAGCAGAAGGGATTGGCAATGGTTGGAGAAGACCAGCGGGGAGTTTGGTTTCATATTTGGTTTGTTGGCAAGGGATACATTGGGCAACAAAGGTTTTTACATCCTCACACATTCCCTGCCATAAAAAATTTTCTTGTAGCCGATGAAGGGTTTTGGATACACCTATGTGTCCCCCCAAGGGAGTTTTGTGGAATTCTTTGAGTAAGACAGTGGTGAATGGGGTAGTAGGATGCAACCAAATTTTCCCTTTATACAATATCAGGCCTTGATGGATCTTGTAGTCAACATAATTGGTTGGGTTCTGCTGTATTTCACTAAGCAGTGACCCAAATTCAGGAATCATAAGGAGAGACTGGCACAACTGCTCTAGAAACTGGAAGTTGGGCATGGATAAAATGAGTAGTTACCCGTCATCCAGATCTGCCCGTGATAGGGCATCAGCCACAATATTGTGCTTCCCCGCTTTGTATTGTATTGAGTAATCATAACCCAAGAGTTTTGATAGGTACACCTGTTGCTCCAGGGTCTGCACCACCTGATGCATTAAGTCCTTGAGGCTCTTATGGTCTGTAAAGATCACAAACTGATGGCCCAAGAGGTATTGGCGCCATTTCTTAACTGCGGTGGTGATGGCATGGAGCTCGCCTACATAAGTAGAAGCCTTCAACAATTTCGGACATAATGGTTTACTGAAGAAGGCAATCGGGTGGTTGTTCTGGAGTAGCACTGCTCCCATAGCTGAACCGGATGCATCCGTTTCGAGAATAAAGGGCATAATGAAATCAGGTAGTGCCAGCATTGGGGTTTTTGTCATAGAATCCTTTAGGTTTTCGAATGCCAACTATGCTTCTGGGTTCCACTGGAAACTGTCTTTCCTTAGCAGGGCTGTAAGTGGGGCAACAATGGTGGCGTAACCACGAATAATTTTTCTATAAAATCCTGTCAAACCGAGGAATCCCCTAAGTGCCTTGACATGTTTGGGAATGGGCCATTCGAGCATTGCACGGATCTTTGAGGGCTCTGGTTCCACTCCCTTGCTGGAAATAATATGTCCCAGGTATTCCAGTTGTCTCTTCCCCAAGAGGCATTTGGATTCCTTTAGGAAAAATTGCCCTGCCAACAGTTTCACAAACACTTGTTCCAAGTGGTCAATATGCTCCATTAATGTATTACTCTAAATTAATATATCGTCAAAGAATACAGCTACAAATTTGCGAAGGAATGAGCTAAACAAATTATTCATGGTGGCTTGAAATGTAGATGGAGCATTGCAAAGACCAAAAGGCATTACCTTATACTCATAGTGTCCCTGATGAGTGCGGAAAGCAGTTTTAGGAATATCGGTTTCACTCATACTAATTTGATGAAATCCTTGCCGTAAGTCCAGTTTGGAGAACCAGGAAGCTCCTCCCAATTCGTCAAGGAGCTCGTCGATCATGGGCATAGGGAAGCAATCCTTGACTGTAATGGCGCTGAGGGCCCTGTGGTCTACACTGAAACGCCAGGATCCATCCTTCTTCTTGACCAAAAGGACTGGTGAAGAAAAGGGACTCCTGCTCGGTTGAATCAAACCAGAACGCAACATCTCTGCAACCTGGGTCTCGATCTCACATTTTTGAAAATAAGGGTATCGGTATGGGCGGACTATTATGGGTTTAGAGTTAGGGAGGAGATGGATTTGGTGGTTGGTGGGGCGGTCCGGTGGGAGGTGAGTAGGGTTTTGGAACAGGGGGCGGTAGCGATGGAGTAGGGTCACGATTTCTGGGATGGGGTGAGGTGGGATTGAGTCGGGTTGTGAGGGAGGTTGGTTGAGGGTTGGGCAGGGTATGATTTGGATATGGAAGAAAGCAGAGGCAGAGCGGGTCTGGAGCAAGCGTTTGACTTGCTGAACTGAAATGTCTATAGGCTTGGAGGGAGCATCAGCCCGAAGCTTAATGAGGATGCCATCTCTTTTGAATTGCATGGTAAGCTTTTCATAGTCGGTCATGATGGGCCCGGGTCCTTTTAGCCACTGAATCCCCAAAACGACGTCGGCCCCACTGATAGGTAGGACGTGGAGGTCGACGTCAAATGAGTGGCCTTGGATCAGAATTGGGACGTGTGGGCACAAGTGGCGGCATTCCAGTAAAGTACCATTTCCCACCATGACCTTCAAGGGCTTAGTTGGTGTTGTGGGGATGCCCTGAAATTTGACCACTCTGTCTTGCAAAAAGTTGTGCGTACTGTCGCCGTCCACCACGATTGTGAGCTGGTGTTTTGCGATGTGACCAAGGATCCGAAGGGTTTCGGGTGCAGGGTAACCGAATAAGGCATTCAGGCTGATTTGGGCGTCGGTGGGGTCGTCCGTGGGTTCAATTGGGATGGTGTCTCCGAGATCCAAAACAGAGGAGTCAGAGGAGGGTGTGGTCCCCTCGTCGGCGACAATCAAGAAGAAGCGCCCCTTGCATTTATGGGTGGAGCTCCACTTGTCATCGCAATTATAGAAGAGGCCCTTCTCTCCGCGTGAGGCCATTTCGTCGGGGGAGATGCGCTTGAACTGGATTTTGGGTGGGGAAGGGAGTACAGGTGCTTGGGAAGTGGGGGGGTTTGAGTGGGTAGTGCGGTGTGGGGAGAATGAAGGGGGTCCAGAGCCCTTGCCGCGGATGCCACGGTGGCGATCCTCGAGCTTGTCTTCTTGCAGTTTGGCAAGGGTGGTGGCTTGGGGTAGTGATATGGGTTGCAGCGCCTGGACTTCGCGGTGGATCTCTGGTGACAAGCCGGAGATGAAGCAACTGAGAATAAATGATGGTGGAAGACCAACAATACGGTTAGCAAACCTTTCGAACTCAGTGAGGTACTCATTGATAGAGCCTTTCTGGGTCTTTTTGAAGAGCGCCCTGATGAGCCTCTGTTTGACTGGTTTTATAACCAGTAAAGACCTTGGCTTTGTGCTAATTTTATATCATTTTCACCCAAATTAGACTTGATTGTCCTTAAGTAGTATTTTGAGTCTGTAAAGTGTTTTTAGGTTAATTTAGTTGATTTAGAGTTAAATAAAGTACTTATGTTATTTTCTATTTTCAGGTAAATAAAAAGGAATAATTCTGGAGTTTCTCGCCCCACGAGAAGACTGTTCGCCTCGCGAACCAGAAGGTGACTGTTCCGGAAATTTCCAACCATTCTGTCTCGCCCCCCGAAGAAATGGCTCGCCTCGCGAGTCATCCAAGCCTGAAAAGTCAGAGACGATCACGGTTTACCCGTGTGAAAGGTCACGGGCGTTACAGTTTGGAATTTGAAGAGTTCGCCTCGCGAATTTATGCTCGCCTCGCGAGAAGACCAAGAGTTGCAGACCTTTCGTATAATTCGTCTCGCGAGCAGTGCTTCGCCTCGCGAGGCCTTGGATTCCAGAATTTGTATATAAACTGCTCTATGGCAGAATGAAAAGGTGGCTAGTCAGTTTTGGCTAGTCTCAGTTAGTAGTTAATTAGTTTTAGTTTTATTTTCTCTTCTTTTGCTTTGCTTCTGTAATGGAGAGCTAGTCTCCTAGGATTAATCTACTGGGATTGGTTTCCATTACCACACTTGAGGTTCTGTGATTCCTCTTCCATTTACTTTTCTCTTTTCAATGCAATGCTGTATGTTTCTCTTTGTTATTTCAGGAATGTATAGTGTGGTATTGTTTCATTTCGGTGATGTTATGTTCCTATATATAATCGCGTTTGTTATTTCGCGTGTGTTCATTCATGTTCGTTTGTTCATGAGAGCTTCACCCCGTTTGTTATTTCGGGAATAGGAACATACATCTGTAGTGACGGTTTTCGTTTGTTAATTGTTGCTACAACCGGGAGGGGATTAGTATCTGCTTAGTAGAATATGCATGAACCGATGATAGTGGGGAAACCGAGAACAGTAGGTTAATCGTTCTTTAGTTTATTTGATAATATTTTAACTGCTTGTTTTCTTGCTTTGTTTTTATTTTGTTTTCTTTATTTTATTTCAATCTCAAAACCCCCCCCCAAAAACTAACTTTTGATTTTCTGTTAATAATAACAACAACTAAAGAGTCCTTGAGAGACGATATCCGAGTTGTCGCACTATACTGCATTATTTTATAATCGCTCGTTCTTTTTGTCGCGTGGCGACAGCGCGGTCAAAAAATTGGCGCCGTTGCCGGGGACTCTTGTTTGTTGTTGTTAGCAGAAAAATAAAATTTTGAAAAAGAAAAATTTTCTTTGCTAATTAGTTTTGTCTGCATTGTCTGGTTGTGAATTTTGCCCCATGGATAATTATATGCGAAATTATGTGCCTAATGTTTATTATGAGCAACCATGCATGTATTATCCAAATTTTAGTGAGCCACCACCGTACTATCCTAGCCAAGTGACCACCTCTGCACCTTCCGAACCTTCCCTAGAGGACCTGTGCAAACAGATGACTGCACAGATAAATGCACAAATGGAAGCAAACTTTCTCGAAATTCAACAGATGATGGAGGCGAGCAATCTTGAGTTTCAATAGAAGATGGAGGCTCAATACCAGAGGGACCAAGCTGAATCTCGGAAGTTGTGGGCTCTAATTGATCAAGTTACCGCCAACTCGGCTGCAATGCAAACTCCACAGTCCCTTGAGGAACATAAGGAGTCACAGATAGTTATTCCTGAAAATACCTCTGATGATGATTGTGATAATATTTCTGTTGATGATGAATTGTGTGTTGAATACCCTGATTCTAATGATTGTTATTGTGATGGCAGTGCTGATTTGTGTATATTCTGTTATGCAGCTTTATACTGTTCAGGAAACATAGAGAAGGAGGATCAGGAGGATCAGGAGGACATCTGCTTCCCCGTGCCTGAGGATAATGAAGAACCTTTAGGAGTAGATGATTCAATTAAATCAGATGAATGTGTTGAGAGTAATGGGGTGGATGCACTGGGTGAAGAATTCCCAAACATTCTAACTTTTTCTGAATCATTTTCTTGTAATATATGTACTAACTCTAACCTTTGTGTGGTGTGTGCTGAAATTTCTGCATGTATAGCAGGTGATGAATTTGTTCGTGCAGTGAATGAAGAAAGTGCAGAAAATGAAGCAAAGACCACCAAGAACCCACTGCTAACTGTTTGCCACCTCCCCCGAGGAACCAAAAGCTGATGGAGTTTAAACCCTTGGATTTTGCACCATGGCCAGTCCAAGAGGTTGAAACCCACTTCTATTGGGGAGACTTTGTAGATAAAGCGGTCATCTGTGACCCGAGAGGGAGTGAGAAGTCCGCCGCACTGGGCGAGGTCACTGTAATTGTCAAACGCTCACCTCCAAATCCAGGCTGCAAGTCATGGAAGCATGGAATGAACTCCCACTCTTTGTCCATCACGTGGGCCTTATGCTACAAGCAATGGGATCCAGGCGGAAGCCTCTGAATGAGTTTTCTTAACCCTTTCTTCTTTTTAATTTTCTTTTCCTTTACTTTATTTCTATTTTGTTTTCAATAAAGCTCCTGAATAATTTGAGAAGCTCAGGAGTTGTGTTTGTGTCTTGTAGTGGCAAGTTTGATGGATTTGATTAATATTTGCATAGATGGATTGCATAATATGTGTTGACTTTATTTCCCCCTAGATTTTGAAAATTTTTTGAAAAATGATCCCCATGTGATTGAAAACTGAACTTTGAGATTTTTATTATGATGGCATGATGTATGATAAGTTTGGGGTGATAGGAAGCACACACTAGGGATAGAATCTCAGTTAAACAATTTGCATAAATGTCCAGGTGAGGTTTTGAGCCTCCAACATGTTTTAAATTGTGTGAAAATCACTTTTGAGTTGCACTTTCCTGAATTTGCTTGAATCTCTTTTTGGTTTGCATGATTATGTGTTTGCTTCAAATGATTTAGGCATTTTCTTTATAAATAGCTACTTAGCCTAAAATAACCATTCCTAATGCATGTTCCTTAGTTAGCCCCATTGAGCCTATTAGCCTGATTAATTCTTGATAACCTAATGTTATAAGCCCAAAAATCTGGAAAACCATGTTAACCCGATCTTAGGATTAGGAGAGCATGGAATCTTAGAATGGGTGCAAGAAACCAAAGTTTGGGGTGGCTACAAGGTGTAATATGCTATTTGGGATTGAAAAAAAAAATTGGAAAAAAAAAAAGAAATAGAAAAAAATGAAAAAATAAAAGTAAAAAAATTCAAAAAGATGTTTTGAATAAAAAGTCACCCAAAGCATAAAAAAAAATAATAAAGAAAGGAACTTGAGTGGAATTTCAAAGTGTAAAAATGTTTCATGCTCTCTTAGTTCCTAGGGTCTTCAGCCTAGTACCTTTGTATATCCTACCCTTAGCCAGGCCCCATTATAACCCATAAAAGACCTTTTGATGTTGCTTGCATATTTTTCTGTGGGGACCATTTTGAGATGAAAATCAAATTTATGGGAAGTGCTCTTAAAAGTGAAATTGAGTGAAAGCTGTTAGACGACAAACTGAGCGAATGAGTGAACAAAAATTTCCCTTGTGAGGAAGGCAGTTGTTTGAATTTGGTGATCTCCCTCTTGTGTGTAACTTGGATCCCCTGCTTAGATTGATGATTGTTTGAAAGATGAATTTCTCAACTGTTTGGAATAAATGAATGTGGGGATTGCTTTGTTTGAAAGGGGGAAACATTGAAAGAAAAATGTTTTGATAGAGCATTGCTTTAAATTTGTGCGGAAGTTGATTGAATCTTTTGAGCTTGTTTTGCCAGGTATTGAGTCTGTTTGAGTTTTTAAGTTTTAGTTTGCTTGAGGACAAGCAAAGTTTAAGTTTGGGGTATTTTGATGAGCCTCTGTTTGACTGGTTTTATAACCAGTAAAGACCTTGGCTTTGTGCTAATTTTATATCATTTTTACCCAAATTATACTTGATTGTCCTTAAGTAGTATTTTGAGTCTGTAAAGTGTTTTTAGGTTAATTTAGTTGATTTAGAGTTAAATAAAATACTTATTTTATTTTCTATTTTCAGGTTAATAAAAAGGAATAAATCTGGAGCTTTCGCCCCGCGAGAAGGCTGCTCGCCCCGCGAACCAGAAGGTGACTGTTCCAGAAATTGCCAACCATTCTGTCTCGCCCCGCGAAGAAATGGCTCGCCTCGCGAGTCACCCAACCATGAAAAGTCAGAGACGATCACGGCTTGCCCGTGTGGAAGGTCACGGGCGTTGCAGTTTGGGAATTTGAAGAGTTCGCCTCGCGAAGATATGCTCGCCTCGCGAGAAGACCAAGAGTTGCAGACCTTTCGCATAATTCGCCTCGCGAGCAGTGCTTCGCCTCGTGAGGCCTTGGATTCCAGAATTTGTATATAAACTGCTCTATGGCAGAATGAAAAGGTGGCTAGTCAGTTTTGGCTAGTCTCGATTAGTAGTTAATTAGTTTTAGTTTTATTTTCTCTTCTTTTGTTTTGCTTCGTAATGGATAGCTAGTCTCCTAGGATTAATCTACTGGGATTGGTTTCCATTACCACACTTGAGGTTCTGTGATTCCTCTTCCATTTACTTTTCTCTTTTCAATGCAATGCTGTATGTTTCTGTTTGTTATTTCAGGAATGTATAGTGTGGTATTGTTTCATTTCGGTGATGTTATGTTCCTATATATAATCGCGTTTGTTATTTCGCGTGTGTTCATTCATGTTCGTTTGTTCATGAGAGCTTAACCCCGTTTGTTATTTTGGGAATAGGAACATACATCTGTAGTAGCGGTTTTCGTTTGTTAATTGTTGCTACAACCGGGAGGGGATTAGTATCTGCTTAGTAGAATATGCATGAACCGATGATAGTGGGGAAACCGAGAACAGTAGGTTAATCGTTCTTTAGTTTATTTGATAATATTTTAACTACTTGTTTTCTTACTCTGTTTTTATTTTGTTTTCTTTATTTTATTTCAATCTCAAAACCCCCAAAACTAACTTTTGATTTTACATTAATAACAACAACTAAAGAGTCCTTGAGAGACGATATCCGAGTTGTCGCTCTATACTGCATTATTTTAATCATCGCTCGTTCTTTTTGTCGCGTGGCGACAGCGCGGTCAAAAAATTGGCGCCGTTGCCGGGGACTCTTGTTTGTTGTTGTTAGCAGAAAAATAAAATTTTAAAAAAGAAAAATTTTCTTTGCTAATTAGTTTTGTCTGCATTGTCTGATTGTGAATTTTGCCCCATGGATAATTATATGCAAAATTATGTGCCTAATGTTTATTATGAGCAACCATGCATGTATTATCCTAATTTTAGTGAGCCACCACCGTACTATCCTAGCCAAGTGACCACCTCTGCACCTTCCGAACCTTCCCTAGAGGACCTGTGCAAACAGATGACTGCACAGATAAATGCACAAATGGAAGCAAACTTCCTCGGAATTCAACAGATGATAGAGGCGAGCAATCTTGAGTTTCAATAGAAGATGGAGGCTCAATACCAGAGGGACCAAGCTGAATCTCGGAAGTTGTGGGCTCTAATTGATCAAGTTACCGCCAACTCGGCTGCAATGCAAACTCCACAGCCCCTTGAGGAACATAAGGAGTCACAGATAGTTATTCCTGAAAATACCTCTGATGATGATTGTGATAATATTTTTGTTGATGATGAATTGTGTATTGAATCCCCTGATTCTAATGATTGTTATTGTGATGGCAGTGCTGCTTTGTGTATATTCTGTTATGCAGCTTTATACTGTTCAGGAAACATAGAGAAGGAGGATCAGGAGGATCAGGAGGATCAGGAGAACATTTGCTCCACCGTTCCTGAGGATAATGAAGAACCTGTGGAAGTAGATGATTCAATTAAACCAGATGCATGTGTTGAGAGTAATGGGGTGGATGCACTGTGTGAAGAATTCCCAGACATTCTAACATTTTCTGATTCATTTTCTTGTAATATATGTACTAACTCTAACCTTTGTGTGATGTGTGCTAAAATTTCTGCATGTATAGCAGGTGATGAATTTGTTCGTGCAGTAAATGAAGAAAGTGCAGAAAATGAAGCAAAGAACACCAAGAACCCCACTAACTGTTTGCCACCTCCCTCCCGAGGAACCAAAAGTGATGGAGTTTAAACCCTTGGATTTTGCACCATGGCCAGTCCAAGAGGTTGAGACCCACTTCTATTGGGGAGACTTTGTAGATAAAGCGGTCATCTGTGACCCGAGAGGGAGTGAGAAGTCCGCCGCACTGGGCGAGGTCACTGTAATTGTCAAACGCTCACCTCCAAATCCAGGCTGCAAGTCATGGAAGCATGGAATGAACTCCCACTCTTTGTCCATCACGTGGGCCTTATGCTACAAGCAATGGGATCCAGGCGGAAGCCTCTGAATGAGTTTTCTTAACCCTTTCTTCTTTTTAATTTTCTTTTCCTTTACTTTATTTCTATTTTGTTTTCAATAAAGCTCCTGAATAATTTGAGAAGCTCAGGAGTTGTGTTTGTGTCTTGGTTATGGCAAGTTTATTGGATTTTATTAATTTTTGCATAGATGGATTGCATAATATGTGTTGACTGTTTCCCCTAGGATTTGAAAATTTTTTTGAAAAATGATCCCCATATGATTGAAAACTGAACTTTGAGATTTTTATTATGATGGCATGATTTATGATAAGTTTGGGGTGATAGGAAGCACACACTAAGGGATAGAATCTCTGTCAAGCAATTTGCACATAAATGTCCAGGTGAGGTTTTGAGCCTCCAACATGTTTTAAATTGTGTGAAAATCACTTTTGATTGCACTTTCCTGAATTTGCTTGAATCTCTTTTTGGTTTGCATGATTATGTGTTTGCTTCAAATGATTTAGGCATTTTCTTTGTAAATAGCTACTTAGCCTAAAATAACCATTCCTAATGCATGTTCCTTAGTTAGCCCCATTGAGCCTATTAGCCTGTTAATTCTTGATAACCTAATGTTATAAGCCCAAAAATCTGGAAAACCATGTTAACCCGATCTTAGGATTAGGAGAGCATGTAATCTTAGAATGGGTGCAAGAAACCAAAGTTTGGGGTGGCTACAAGGTGTAATATGCTATTTGGGATTGAAAAAAAAAATTAAAAAAAGATAAAATGAAAAAAAAGTGCAAAAAAATCAAAAAGATTTAATAAAAAGGTTGGAGCACCCAAAGCATAAAAGAAAAATGAGAAAAAGGAACTTGAGTGGAATTTCAAAGTGTAAATAATGTTCATGCTCTCTTAGTTCCTAGGGTCTTCAGCCTAGTACCTTTGTATATCCTACCCTTAGCCAGGCCCCATTACAACCCATAAAAGACCTTCTGATGTTGCTTGCATATTTTCTGTGGGGACCATTTTGAGATGAAAATCAAATTTATGGGAAGTGCTCTTAAAAGTGAAATTGAGTGAATGTTGTTAGTCTGACAAACTGAGCGAATGAGTGAACACAAATTTCCCTTGTGAGGAAGGCAGTTGTTTGAATTTGGTGATCTCCCTCTTGTGTGTAACTTGGATCCCCTGCTTAGATTGATGATTGTTTGAAAGATGAATTTCTCAACTGTTTGGAATAAATGAATGTGGGGATTGCTTTGTTTGAAAGGGGGGAACATTGAATTATATTGATAAAGTGCTTGAAATTTGTGCGAAAGTTGATTGAATCCTTCAGCTTGCCATGTTTTGCCAGGTATTGAGTCTGTTTGAGTTTTTAAGTTTTAGTTTGCTTGAGGACAAGCAAAGTTTAAGTTTGGGGTATTTTGATGAGCCTCTGTTTGACTGGTTTTATAACCAGTAAAGACCTTGGCTTTGTGCTAATTTTATATCATTTTTACCCAAATTATACTTGATTGTCCTTAAGTAGTATTTTGAGCCTGTAAAGTGTTTTTAGGTTAATTTAGTTGATTTAGAGTTAAATAAAATACTTATTTTATTTTCTATTTTCAGGTTAATAAAAAGGAATAAATCTGGAGCTTTCGCCCCGCGAGAAGGCTGCTCGCCCCGCGAACCAGAAGGTGACTGTTCCAGAAATTGCCAACCATTCTGTCTCGCCCCGCGAAGAAATGGCTCGCCTCGCGAGTCACCCAACCATGAAAAGTCAGAGAGCATCACGGTTTACCCGTGTTTAAGGTCACGGGCGTTACAGTTGGGAATTTGAAGAGTTCGCCTCGCGAAGATATGCTCGCCTCGCGAGAAGACCAAGAGTTGCAGACCTTTCGCATAATTCGCCTCGCGAGCAGTGCTTCGCCTCGCGAGGCCTTGGATTCCAGAATTTGTATATAAACTGCTCTATGGCAGAATGAAAAGGTGGCTAGTCAGTTTTGTCTAGTCTCAGTTAGTAGTTAATTAGTTTTAGTTTTATTTTCTCTTCTTTTGTTTTGCTTCTGTAATGGATAGCTAGTCTCCTAGGATTAATTTACTGTAATTGGTTTCCATTACCACACTTGAGGTTCTGTGATTCCTCTTTCATTTTCTTTTCTCTTTTAAATGCAATGCTGTATGTTTCTGTTTGTTATTTCAGGAATGTATAGTGTGGTATTGTTTCATTTCGGTGATGTTATGTTCCTATACTTAATCGCGTTTGTTATTTCGCGTGTGTTCATTCATGTTCGTTTGTTCATGAGAGCTTCACCCCGTTTGTTATTTCGGGAATAGGAACATACATCTGTAGTGGCGGTTTTCGTTTGTTAATTGTTGCTACAACCGGGAGGGGATTAGTATCTGCTTAGTAGAATATGCATGAACCGATGATAGTGGGGAAACCGAGAACAGTAGGTTAATCGTTCTTTAGTTTATTTGATAATCTTTTAACTACTTGTTTTCTTTTCTTTTTATTTTGTTTTCTTTATTTTATTTCAATCTCAAAACCCCCAAAACTAACTTTTGATTTTCTGTTAATAACAACAACAACTAAAGAGTCCTTGAGAGACGATATCCGAGTTGTCGCTCTATACTACATTATTTTAATAATCGCTCATTCTTTTTGGCGCGTGGCGACAGCGCGGCCAAAAATTGGCGCCGTTGCCGGGGACTCTGGTTTGTTGTTATTAGCAGAAAATAAAATTTAAAAAAAAGAAAAAAAGAAAAAAATCTTTGCTAATTAGTTTTGTCTGCATTTTCTGGTTGTGAATTTTGCCCCATGGATAATTATATGCGAAATTATGTGCCTAATGTTTATTATGAGCAACCATGCATGTATTATCCTGATTTTAGTGAGCCACCACCATACTAACCTAGCCAAGTGACCACCTCTGCACCTTCCGAACCTTCCCTAGAGGACCTGTGCAAACAGATGACTGCACAGATAAATGCACAAATGGAAGCAAACTTTCTCGAAATTCAACAGATGATGGAGGCGAGCAATCTTGAGTTTCAATAGAAGATGGAGGCTCAATACCAGAGGGACCAAGCTGAATCTCGGAAGTTGTGGGCTCTAATTGATCAAGTTACCGCCAACTCGGCTGCAATGCAAACTCCACAGCCCCTTGAGGAACATAAGGAGTCACAGATAGTTATTCCTGAAAATATTTCGATGATGATTGTGATAATATTTTTGTTGATGATGAATTGTGTATTGAATCCCCGATTCTAATGATTGTTATTGTGATGGCAAGTCTTGCTTTGTGTATATTCCGTTATGCGCTTTTATCTTGTTCGGAAACATAGAGAAGGAGGATCAGGAGGATCAGGAGGACATCTGCTTCCCCGTGCCTGAGGATAATGAAGAACCTTTGGGAGTAGATGATTCAATTAAATCAGATGAATGTGTTGAGAGTAATGGGGTGGATGCACTGGGTGAAGAATTCCCAGACATTCTAACTTTTTCTGAATCATTTTCTTGTAATATATGTACTAACTCTAACCTTTGTGTGGTGTGTGCTGAAATTTCTGCATGTATAGCAGGTGATGAATTTGTTCGTGCAGTGAATGAAGAAAGTGCAGAAAATGAAGCAGCACCAGTAACCCCAGCTAACTGTTTGCCACCTCCCCCTGAGGAGCCACCAGTGATGGAGTTTAAACCCTTGGATTTTGCACCATGGCCAGTCCAAGAGGTTGAAACCCACTTCTATTGGGGAGACTTTGTAGATAAAGCGGTCATCTGTGACCCGAGAGGGAGTGAGAAGTCCGCCGCACTGGGCGAGGTCACTGTAATTGTCAAACGCTCACCTCCAGATCAAGGCTGCAAGTCATGGAAGCATGGAATGAACTCCCACTCTTTGTCCATCACGTGGGCCTTATGCTACAAGCAATGGGATCCTGGTGGACCACTTCAATGAGTTTTTCTTAACCCTTTCTCCTTTTTAATTTTCTTTTCCTTACTTTAATTCTGTTTTGTTTTGAATAAAGCTCCTGAATAATTTGAGAAGCTCAGGAGTTGTGTTGAGTCTTGTAGTGACAAGTTTGATGGATTTGATTAATATTTGCATAGATGGATGGCATAATATGTTTGGACTGTTTCCCCCTAGATTTTGAAAATTTTTGAAAATTGATCCCCATGTGATTGAAAACTGAACTTTGAGATTTTATTATGATGGCATGATGTATGATAAGTTTGGGGTGATAGGAAGCACACACTAGGGATAGAATCTCAGTTAAACAATTTGCATAAATGTCCAGGTGAGGTTTTGAGCCTCCAACATGTTTTAAATTGTGTGAAAATCACTTTTGAGTTGCACTTTCCTGAATTTGCTTGAATCTCTTTTTGGTTTGCATGATTATGTGTTTGCTTCAAATGATTTAGGCATTTTCCTTGTAAATAGCTACTTAGCCGAAAATAACCATTCCTAATGCATGTTCCCTAGTTAGCCCCATTGAGCCTATTAGCCTATTGCTTCTTGATAACCTAATGTTATAAGCCCAAAAATCTGGAAAACCATGTTAACCCGATCTTAGGATTAGGAGAGCATGGAATCTTAGAATGGGTGCAAGAAACTAAAGTTTGGGGTGGCTGTAAGGTGTAATGTGTTGTTTGGGATTGAGAAAAAAAAATTGAAAAAAAAAGAAATAGAAAAAAAAAATGAAAAAAATAAAAGTGCAAAAAAAATTCAAAAAGACTGTTTGAATAAAAAGGCTGTAGCCACCCAGAAGCATAAAAAAAATTAACAAAGAAAGGAACTTGAGTGGAATTTCAAAGTGTAAAAATGTTTCATGCTCTCTTAGTTCCTAGGGTCTTCAGCCTAGTACCTTTGTATATCCTACCCTTAGCCAGGCCCCATTATAACCCATAAAAGACCTTTTGATGTTGCTTGCATGTTTTCTGTGGGAACCATTTAGAGATGAAAATCAAATTTATGGGAAGTGCTCTTAAAAGTGAAATTGAGTGAAAGCCTAGACACAAACTGAGCGAATGAGTGAACACAAATTTCCCTTGTGAGGAAGGCAGTTGTTTGAATATGGTGATCTCCCTCTTGTGTGTGACTTAGACCCCCTGCTTAGATTTCTGATTGTCTGAATGATTAATTTCTCAACTGTTTAGAATAAATGAATGTGGGGATTGTTTTGCTTGTAAGGGGGGAACATTGAAAGAAAAATGTTTTGAAGAGCATTGCTTTAAATCTGTGCGGAAGTTGATTGAATCTTTTGAGCTTGCCAGGTCTTGAGTCTTTTTAAGTTTTGAAAGTGTAGTTTGCTTGGGGACAAGCAAAGTTTAAGTTTGGGGTATTTTGATGAGCCTCCGTTTGACTGGTTTTATAACCAGTAAAGACCTTGGCTTTGTGCTAATTTTATATCATTTTCACCCAAATTAGACTTGATTGTCCTTAAGTAGTATTTTGAGTCTGTAAAGTGTTTTTAGGTTAATTTAGTTGATTTAGAGTTAAATAAAGTACTTATGTTATTTTCTATTTTCAGGTAAATAAAAAGGAATAATTCTGGAGTTTCTCGCCCCGCGAGAAGACTGTTCGCCTCGCGAACCAGAAGGTGACTGTTCCAGAAATTTCCAACCATTCTGTCTCGCCCCGCGAAGAAATGGCTCGCCTTGCGAGTCATCCAAGCCTGAAAAGTCAGAGACGATCACGGTTTACCCGTGTGAAAGGTCACGGGCGTTACAGTTTGGAATTTGAAGAGTTCGCCTCGCGAATTTATGCTCGCCTCGCGAGAAGACCAAGAGTTGCAGACCTTTCGCATAATTCGCCTCGCGAGCAGTGCTTCGCCTCGCGAGGCCTTGGATTCCAGAATTTGTATATAAACTGCTCTATGGCAGAATGAAAAGGTGGCTAGTCAGTTTTGTCTAGTCTCAGTTAGTAGTTAATTAGTTTTAGTTTTATTTTCTCTTCTTTTGTTTTGCTTCTGTAATGGATAACTAGTCTCCTAGGATTAATTTACTGTAATTGGTTTCCATTACCACACTTGAGGTTCTGTGATTCCTCTTTCATTTTCTTTTCTCTTTTAAATGCAATGCTGTATGTTTCTGTTTGTTATTTCAGGAATGTATAGTGTGGTATTGTTTCATTTCGGTGATGTTATGTTCCTATACTTAATCGCGTTTGTTATTTCGCGTGTGTTCATTCATGTTCGTTTGTTCATGAGAGCTTCACCCCGTTTGTTATTTCGGGAATAGGAACATACATCTGTAGTGGCGGTTTTCGTTTGTTAATTGTTGCTACAACCGGGAGGGGATTAGTATCTGCTTAGTAGAATATGCATGAACCGATGATAGTGGGGAAACCGAGAACAGTAGGTTAATCGTTCTTTAGTTATTTGTTAATCTCTTGACTGCTCTGTTTTCTTGCTTTGTTTTCTGTTTTGTTTCTTTATTTTATTTCAATCTCAAAACCCCCAAAACTAACTTTTGATTTTCTGTTAATAACAACAACAACTAAAGAGTCCTTGAGAGACGATATCCGAGTTGTCGCTCTATACTACATTATTTTAATAATCGCTCGTTCTTTTTGGCGCGTGGCGACAGCGCGGTCACGCCCCCTTAGGGTCATCATAGAAGGAAGGGGCAAAACGAGTCTCGGTGCTTGCAACAACCCTTGCCAAGAGGTGATAAGGCCATTCCGAAACATTCATTGGTACCAACTAAGTGCCGGACCGTCCATGTAGAAGGATGCCACGGTGATGCGTTCTTCTTCGGGGGTGCCTCGTTGGTCGAAGAACTGTGAGATTTTGAAAATCCATCCCATGGTATCTTCGCCATCGAAGCGAGGGGCTTCTAGTTTCATAAGGTGCTTGTTGGTGTTGTGGGGTGGTGGAGGGGGTGGCAGTGTCGGTGGCGGGTGTGTGTCTCTGGTAGCTAGGCGTTCTAAGATGGAATCTATTTTGAGGGAAAGCTCATGTTGGTTGTTGGTGAGGACAATTTGGTTTTGGGTAAGGCGGATGATGGCTTCTTCGAGGCGGTCGTTGGAGGATGAGGATGAGGTGGGTCTGCTCATGGTGGCGGCAGGTCGGACCAATTGATAGGGTAAGGGTTAGGCTTTGATTTCAAGGACAAAGCAGCCTCCTAAGAAACTGCAGAGATGAGAAGTTCTGAGTAATATTTTCCTTGTACTTTTCATTTATCAGCTCAATATTTAAGAACAAATTACAAGGCAATCATTGGCCATCCGCAAAAGTAGGAAAACAGATCCTATGCGTCATAATAGAAATAGCTAAAAGGAATATTCTAACGGGAATTATAACAAACTATGACTCATTATAAATGTGCTACTAGAACCTTCTAGAATTAGTGCTCAAATGTAGTATTGTAAATGTGTGGGTTTCCTGGTGATGCACTTGGGTCGAGTGGTTTGGGCCAAGTTGCTGTCAAATTGCTAAGTGGCGTGCTAACTATGAGATTAATTTGATTTAGATTATCACAAATTGTAGCATAAATAAATTTTTTTTTCTTTCTGAAAAATGGAACTTGTATTAATCAAGCCACAAATCTAGGGGTGTAATCCCCATCACAATCATTAAGAACAAAATTCCTAAAGTATGATTAACTGAAAAAATAAGCTGAAGCTCAAAAGGAGCATCAAAACCAGTCTTTGTAAGGAAATATGCACATTTATTTGCATCTCTAAAAGCATGCTGTAAAGAGACTTGCCAGTCCGAAAGATGAAGCATGGAGGAAATCTCTTCTACGAGAGATTTGAGTTGAAAGTTGATAGGAGACCTTCTTAGGACATAACTGATGATGGCTTTAGAACCAGTTTCAAAAGTTGCTTTAGTAATAGTCATTGATCTAGCTACCTTAAGGTCATTCAAAAGAGCAAGAAGTTCAGCTTTAAGGATACTGCAGGATCCAAGATTCTGAGTAAATCCTCTAACAAAGCCACCTTTTGCATCTCGAATAACACCCCACAGGAAGCCATACGAGTCTGATTATTGAAAGCTCCATCTACATTAATCTTCAAGACACCATCTGGAGGAGGCTGCCATCCTATGCTTAGCATAACTCTTATGTCATCAGCAAAAGGGATCGGGTTCTGTAACTCATTTTCAATAAGTTTTGCTTGGGATGCCACACTAAACCAAAGTCCTTCACTCATCCTAGAATAATTGGAGAAAACTAAGTTATTTCTGTCTTTCCAAATCGAGTTGACAGCAACACTAAAGTAAGTAAACTAGGGCCAAGGAACAATTCCAATGCTATCTATTGAAAGATTCCACTCTAGCTAGGGCAGCAAACCTAGGCTAAAGAATTTACTCCAATGGAATGATGAAATGACCTTCGACCAGAACCTCTGAGCTTCATCACAGTCCCTCAAAAGATGCATAAGAGACTCTAGAGCAGAATTGCATCTGGGGCAAGATGAATCCAAAGTCATACCTCTTGAGAGTCCTTCTTCATTAGTTAGTAACCTTCCATGCATTAATTTCCATAGAAAAGCCTCGATTCGATTTAGTATTTTCCATTTCCATATTTTTTTGGAACATGGGGTTAAGAGCAACACCTTGACTCAAATGGTTTCTTAATAATTGGTAAGTAGACTTCAAGGTGAACTCCCCATCAGTACTAAGATTCTAGGAAGGGAAATCACTGGACTCTGAATCTCTAGGAGGATTAGAGGAGATGATCTTTAGAGCAAATATCAGTAGGAACAATAGTCTCAAGCAACTCTCTATTCCAATTTCCATTTTGTGCATAAAAGGACACAAGGAATTCAGATTGCTCTTGAGGAATGAGACCATAGCAGCATGATTCTAAACTGTCCATGCCTTTGATCCACCTATCTTTCCAAAAACGAATTTCTGAATCATTCTCTACATTCCAATGAGTATTTTCCACCACAGTATGCCAGTTGTTTGCAATTTCTCTCCAAATGCTAGAGCATGAACTTATTGGTAAGACTTTAGGCATAGCATGAGCTCCACAAGAATATTTTGCTCTCATGATTTGGACCCATAGTTTCTGAGGACTAGCAACCAAGTTCCAAGCTAACTTCAGAATATAAACTTTATTCAGTAATCTCAAATCTCTGAAACCTAGGCCACCTTCTTCTTTTGGCAAGAATACTTGCTTCCAAGAAATGTGATGGATTGCTCAGAAGAACTACCCCATATGAAATCTCTGCATATCTTCTCAGCTGCATCACAAGTAGTCACATGGATTACACATGTTTGCATCACATAACCAAGAATGTTTGAAAGTGATGCATGTGCCAAAGTAACTCTGCCAGCAAAAGATAAGGAGTTTGCCTTCCATCCAGAAAGCTTGACTGATTTGAGAGTTCATATTCTTTGAAAAGAACACTTTATAATTATTAAGGTTGACTTTCTGCCCTGATTTTAACCAAAACTCAGCCATGACACTTTGAATGACTCCAGCCTGCTCCAAGATAGCTTCTGCAACTAACACAAGATCGTTTGCGAAACTTATATGAGAAAGGCTTGGCCCACTGCCCCTACCAAACTTTAAGGGTTTCCAAGTTCCAGTCTCCACCAGTTCAAGGATTCTACGACCAAACCTTTCTAAAGCTAAAACAAACAAATATGGAGATATTGGATCTCCTTGTCTCAATCGTCTAAAGGTGTTAAAAGAATTTGTTTTTTCACCATTCCAATTGATACTCATTGAAACAGAATTTATGCAAAACAAGGTTTAAGATATAATCAGGTAACCCTAAAATCTGCAACGAATCAATAATAAAACTCCATTCTAGTCTATCATAAGCCTTTTCTAAATCAATCTTAATGATCATAAAGTATTTCCTTCCATGAAGATTAAGTGTATTATATATAGTCAATAATAGTTGGTACTATTGGTCCGTAGTGATATTTTTGAGTCAATGTCGTTTAATCAAAGATCAAAAAGTGTATTATGTTTTTTTATATAAGTAGCGTGCAAAAGCATCACAATGGAACATGTCATCCCAACTAGGTTGGCACCACCAATTCCAACATTCAAATGCAGCACACTACGCTATTATTGAAATTAGAGAACCAAAAAGAACAAAAAACATGGGGGGACAAAAACCAAAACCCATGGAAAAATACAAAATCAAGAAAATCTGTAACAAGGCAAACCCTGCCTGTTACGAATAAAATCCTCTCTAACGAAGGAAGGAATCGTGTCCCACCAATGGAAACCCGGGTGATGAATACCATGATTAGATAATTTATCCGCACAAGAGTTCCCTTCCCTATAGATGTGGGTGACCTAAAGGGAAAAACCTGTAGCTATCTCCAAGTAATTCTTCCATCTTGATTGCAGCCTCCAAGGAACAGTATCCAAATGGTTAAAGACCCTCACCACAAGAGCTGAGTTTGTTTCTATCCAAAGATTTAACCACCCTCTACTGGATGCAATTTCAATGGCTTGCATTGCAGCAGTGAGTTCGGCAACAAGAGAGGTGGAAAGTCCTAAATGGCAAGAGAAGCAGCCAAGGGCAACTGCATTGAAGCCTCTAAATATACCTCCACATGCCGAGGGGCCTGGGCAGCCATGCGCCGCCCCATCTATATTACACTTTGTCCAATAGGTTGGAGGAGAGAGCCAGACCACTTCCTTGATTTTTGGACCTTTGCTTGGATTACCATCAATGTTGAATTCCTTAAGAATTGTGAACTCCTCCATTGTGTTGTACATTGTGCCTCTGGAAAGCTTGCCCGAATAAGATACAGCAGAAGCTACCATAGCCCTAGCAGACTGAAGCCTTAGAGCTTTATTATTAAACCTGCAACTGTTTCTAGCAGTCCAAACCACCCAGATCACATTGATAAGAGCAGCTAGAAGTACCTCCTTCAATTGAGAACTCAACATTTTCTTGATTTCAAATAAAGTTTCCATAGAAGAATGATCAATTGGGAGAGACAGCTTAGAACTCAACCAATTCCACATTGCCGAGGCATATTTACAGGACAGAAAGAGATGAGAGGATGGCTCCTCATCTTGACTACAGAGGCTGCACATCGAAGCTATAATGCTCCCTCTCCTCTTGAGATTGTCATCAGTTGGCATCTTATGGTGAAAAATTCTCCAAACCAAGAAAGACCTTGAAGGAGGAATAGCCTTAGACCAAATCTGATTACAGCAGGAGGCTGAATTGCTAATAGACTTTAAAAACAGATATGCCTCTTTGAAGGAGAGAACTCCAGAGATTGAAGTATCCCACACCAGCTTGTCCTCACCAGGTCTCATAGGGATGTGAACCTGCTGAATTCTGTCAATTACGCTTGGGAAGTAGGTCTGCAAGCAAGCTGGAATGTTCCAACACCTGTTAACCATAAAGTCTTTGACTGTTGCTGACAAACAGTGCTGCCAATCCTCTGGAATATTCATAAGACTAACCAGAGGCTCCTCCAACCACTTATCTGTCCAAAAATTAATAGATTGACCATCTCCAATTAACCAGGAGGAGTTGTCAAGAGAAACACTATACCACTTTCTTATAGCAGGCCAAAGAGAGGAGTTTACATGATGAGAAATAGGCTTAGAGTTCCTAAGGAACCTGGCTTTGAGAAACCTTGCCCACTGCTCGGAAGAGGAGAGCATATCCCAACATAATTTTAGAATTGATGCTTCATTAATAGCTCTAATGGATCTGATTCCAAGACCACCATCCACTATGGGGGAGCAAACGGATCTCCAAGCTACTGTAACATACTTCCTTTTATGGATATCCCCAGACCATATGAAATTTCGGATCCAGTTGTCCAATTGGTTTAACAAGGAAACTGGCCACATATAAACATGGAAACTGTATGCAAGCATGCCTTGAATCACATAATTGACTAGCTGCACTCTACCCATAACAGAGAGGAGAGAGCCTTTCCAAGAGGATAGTTTACACTTAATTATGTCCACAATAGGCTGGAGAAAAACAGGTTTTGTTTTACCCTTGAATAAGGGAACGCCAAGGTAATTGAAGGGAAGAGAACCAGCCGAAAAACCAAGAAGGGAGCTCATGTCTGTCACTCTTCTCTGAGACATAGATCCTGCATAAAATTTGCACTTCTCGAGGTTAAGAACCTGACCAGAAGCTTGCCCATAATCTTCAAATAACTGCATAAGGTTTCGTAAATTTGATTTTGACCCTTTACAGAAAACCATGATGTCATCTGCATATAGGATGTGACTGGGAGTAGCAAGATCTCTAGGACTGGACGTATGTTGCAATCTGCCAGTGTTCATAAGCCAAGCTATTCCTCTTCTAAGAACTTCTTCAGGAAGGCAAAAGAGAAGAGGAGAGAGGGGATCTCCTTGTCTTACTCCTCTTTTGCAAGTAAAGAAACCAATTGAATTCCCATTGACTGAGATAGAGAGATGAGCAGAATGCAGAATGGAGATGATCCCGGAACAGAATTGATTGGCAAAGCCAAAAGAAGAGAGGACATTCAGGAGAAAACTCCAATCCAAAGTGTCAAAGGCCTTCTTTATGTCAAACTTTAAAGCCATGTTGCCACCAAACTGTTTGTTATTCAGCATGTTAACTGCTTCTGATGCAATGAACACACAATCTGCAATGTGCCTGCCTCTGATAAATCCTCTTTGTTCAGTAGAAATGATTTTAGGCACAACGATTGCAAGTCTGTCTGCTAGGACTTTGGTTATCACCTTAAATTGAAAATTAGCAAGGGCTATTGGTCTGAAGTCCTCAATCCTGTCTGCACCAACAAACTTAGGGACCAGAACAAGCCTGTTAGAATTGAGCTTTGGCAATATCCACCCCTCTTTAAAGAATTTCAAAACAGGGTTATGGACATCGGTTCCAACAATGTCCCAGAAGGTATGATAGAAACTTCCCCCAAAGCCATCTGGACCAGGGGCACTATTTCTGTCCAAAGCAAAGATAGCAATCTTAACTTCATCCAAAGTAGGAATATTAGTCAGCATGATGTTGTCCGAGGAGGAAACCAGAGAGGGGATCACTGACTCAATGATACCATTATCTACACATGAATTATCCGAAGCATATAAATCTTTATAGAAGGCTAACACATGATTCTCAATATCTAGATTATCATGAAGTACTAGATTAACCGCTTTAAGAACTGACATTGGGCTAGTAGCATTTCTAATCTTGGTTACCTTGTGGAAGAAACCCGTATTCCTATCTCCTTCAGAGTACCAATTAATGCTAGCCTTTTCCCTCCAAAAGGATTCTTGGAAAGAAAGGGTCTGATTGAGCTCCATTTGGGTCGCAAGCTCCTCAGAGTGTAACAGCTCAGAGAAGCCATCAGAGTCAATTTTGTCCTGTATAGAATCGAGCTTTCCATAGCTTCTTCTACTTTGAGGTGGACATTGCCAAAAACTTGTGTTATTCCACACTTTTAGCTCTGCTTTCAAACACTTGAGCTTGTGAGCCAAGATGTACATAGGGCAGCCCCAGAAAGTCCTTTTCCAAACTTCAGAGACCAATCTTCTGCAGTCCTCATGATCAGTCCACATACTATGAAATTTGAAAGGAGAAGGATGGGAAAGTAGACCTTTTTTCAGAATTAGGAGGATGGGGAAGTGGTCCAACTGATTCCTAGCCAAAGTGCAGCATGCCACACTCTCCCAATAAAGTGTGGCAGAAGGAAGCCTCCCTCCCCTCTTTTCATGAGCCCCTAAGACAACATTGAAATCTCCAATAAAGCACCAAGGGCCCTGGTTAGCTTGCTGCAGAGAAGCTAATTCCATCCAAAGATTTCTTCTCCCAATATGAGATGTTGAGGC
Source organism: Sophora flavescens (assembly GCA_030762895.1). NCBI lineage: Eukaryota > Viridiplantae > Streptophyta > Magnoliopsida > Fabales > Fabaceae > Sophora > Sophora flavescens. The sequence continues at coordinate 133,949,596 of CM061065.1, forward strand.
ATAAACAACTGATATGAAAAGCCTTTGGGAGTTGTGAACTATGGAGAAGGAGATGTGTTGCTGAGAGCATGCCAGAATAGATGGTGAAATATTAAAGGCACACATTCCCCAAAGGTTTGGAAGAAGAGGATCCCTACTATTTGTAGAAAAAACCTTAAGGTTTAAACGACTCCAAAAACTGACAGGAAAATTATCCAAAGCTACCTTAGGCTCGGACACAAAAACCAAATCAGGTTTATGATCAATACAATACTTGGGTAACACCACTCGAGTGCCAGGATTGCCAATACCCCTAGCATTCCAATATAGGATTTTCATCAAAATTCCAATGAGACAGAATCTGCCCCATAAAGGGATTGGTACTGAGACATTCTTTGAGCTTGCCTTCGGGCACTTCTTTGCTTCTTCTTCTTTTGAGATTTAGACTGAACTTTTGTGTAGGGTTCATCTAAATTTTCTGTTTGCATCTGACCTGAATACACTTCCCGATCTTCAACAGCATCACCCCAGAGTCTCCCCACAATTTGGAGATCTCGAGCTACGACTTCATTGACCACAACTGGCTGCTGGCACCTCTTCGAAGAAACCGAATTAGGAACAAAATTCAAACCAGCAACAAGCTGCTCATTGGAGGATGGAGTCTGTAAAATAGAGTTGGGAACAACTGTCTCCAACAGGTTATTTCTGGATGAGGATTTAGAGACAGAAACATGATTGGAAACATGACCACCGGATTCAGTTCTATTAGGGATCGAATTAGCAACAAAAGAAGACTTCTCAGGAGAGGTTGCAGAATCAACTGATGCTGACTGAACTGGATCGGTGCTAACAGCAGCCTCTCTTGCATCATCCATATGGGCTGCCTCATCGAAAATAACTTCAAGTGAATCCGAGTCTTCCTCTGATTGGTTTTGAAAAACCCTTTCATCTAACCTCTCTTGTTCAAGTAGACTTAATTGTTCTAGCACATAAGCCGACTTTCCTGAAAGGTGTAAACCATCATCTAGCATGGTTTTCCCTTTATCAACATTCTTTGCAGACTTTGCTATCAATTCTAATCCAGAACCTGTAGGTTCTTTAGCCACAACTTTCCCTTTATTAGCATTCTCATCAGGGCCTTCTATTGCTGTTTTATCAACCCGATTCCTGTCAACTTTGCTTATTTCCAAATGTTTGGTAACAGTTTTCCTGGTTCCCTTTTGTTTCTGAAATGGAGCCCGATTTTGGAGATCAACCGCTTGATCATTTTGCTTTTTCTTGTAGTTGGATAAAGAATGGCCAATCACTTTGCAATTAGAGCAAAAGGATGGTAAGGAATCATACTCAATCCAAACATAAAAAGCAAAGTCTTTTCTTTCAACCCTAAGTTTTTCATGCAGCTTCTTGGACAGATCAATGTCAACAAGGACGCGTGCAAAGTGACCCAAAGTTCTATTTTTGGTAGCGTCATCTAAATATAATGGAGTGCCAATTCCTCTTGCAATTGAGTACAAGATTTTTGGTCGCCAATATTCCAGCGTTAGCTCATAAATTCTGATCCAGCATTGCACGTGCGTTTGCTTCACATGGAAATGATTGAAATCCGGTGACCAGGGCGAAAGTCTCAACAAACCAGGGGCAAGATTCCATGATCCAGCAGCCAAAACTCTGCGCATGTCCTCAATAGAGGAGAATGAAAATTCAAAGAAACCTCTACCTATTGGATTCAAAGTCCATTGTGCTAAAGGCCTCCAAAGACTCGATAACTTGACTTTCAAGTCATGGACCTTTATTGGAGAGTCTCCTTTAGATAAAATAATTCTACCATGAAGGTTGTTCTTGGACGATTCCAGACCAGCAATATACTCGTCTTTAGGAATTGTGATTGCCATTTCATCTCCTTTGAGACAAGGAGTCGGTAATTGGCTTATGGGGATGACACATGCATTATTGAGCGCCTGAACAAAGGATTTCTTTTGAGGAGGCAGGTTCGCGAGAGAAGAAGAGGGATGCTGGGGAAGGGAGGAAGAGAGAGGGGGAACCGGAGGAGCAAAGGACTCCGGGAACATGCATTGCCATGGTGGAACGTCCATGGTGCTGTAACCCTAGAACCTCATGCGGAACAAACCCTAGCAAACCCAATTATGTTATTGATTAATAAATTAATAAATAATTATCATGATTATTAATTTATCACGATGAATATTTTCAGACGAGCGCTGATGCAGTCAGGAGAATGGGTCTTTCACTATTGTAGGAGTGCACACCCGCTATTTGTATATTGGCATATGGATCACCTACAGACAGTGTGGATAACTATGTTCGAATTGGCGAAATCACTACAGTGGAGTGCTTAGAGAGATTTAGAATGAGTGTGTATGCGGTATCTGGGAGTGAGTATCTGAGAAATCCTAACAACGATGACATTAAACGCCTACTACAAATGGCAGAGGCACGTGACTTTCCAGGTATATTAGGTTCCATTGATTGTATATACTGGGAATGGAAAATTTGTCCAGCCACGTCGAAAGACCAATTTTGTCGAGGTAATCATGCCAAACCCACGATCATGCTTGAAGCAGTGGCATCACAAGACTTGTGACATGCATTTTTTGGCACAGCGGGTTCAAACAAGGACATTAGCATGTTAAACCAATCTAATGTCTTCAATGATGTTTTGTCTGGACAAGCTCCCATGATGCAATACACGGTGAATAAAACCTCATATAAAATGGGGTACTATCTGGCAGATGGTATTTATATATCCCGAGTGGCCTACAATTGTCAAGACCATCCTAATGCCACAAGGAGAAAAGAGAAAATTATTTGTCCAACATCAAGAATCGACAAGAAAGGATGTGAAATGGGTGTTTGGAGTGCTTTAATCTCGATTCGCGATTGTACATGGTCCGGCGCGTGCTTGACACATGAATACAATCAAGCATATAATATATATGCATGCATCATATTGCATACCATGATTGTTGAATATGAACGTCACACATATGGTGGTAACTTCGACTATGATCATGTAGACAATGACATCTCAACAGATGAATTATCTAATGGTCCTCGTCCAGATTTTGCAACATACCTGCAAAGGAGAACACATCTTTGTGATAGACAAAACCATCAACAACTTCAAGCAGACTTGGTGGAGCACATTTGAGAACGTTTCAGACATGAGAATAACGACAATTAATTTTTAACTTTTGTGTGAAAATGTTATGTATTTCTCATCGTTTTTAATTTCTTGTCATAAATAAAATAAATTTACTTTTTTTTATTGATATTTTTCAGTTTATTTATTTTTTATTTCAAAATTATAATACAAAAATTAATTTTTTAAGTTGAAATCAAAAAAAGAAATTAATACTATAAAGATGTTGGGTCATTGTAGGGCCCACAGAATAAGTTAAGAACTTTAGCATTGGAATAAAATTTTGTTGAGGTTCTTAAATCTGATGTGGCATTGTGGAGCCCCAAAAAGTGACTTAAAGAACCAAAGTAAGAACAATTTGATAGGTTGTCAATTTGAAACGAGCTTGTAGAAGTCGAAGAAATGATCCGTAACTGGATAGGGATACAGATTGTGGCTTCTTTTTTCTTATTTGTGATGGACCGTCTGTGAAACACTTTGATATTAGGATATAATTTCTGGTTTGGAAATGTCTATTTGACTTCTGATCATTCTATGTATAACGTGGTTTGGATTATCTAATGAAATTAGTGTTTTACCTTGAAAAAAAACAAAAGAACAAATGCATTGGAGATGCTCCTAGCTTTCCTAAGTACATGCAAAATCCGAATGTCTCATTCAAGATTTTTTTTTTAAAACTAAAATGCACTTTTTTCAATTTTTTAATTTTACAAAATTCATTTCCACATTTTTTCATCATTTTAGTCCTATTATTTTAATCTTGCAATAACGATCTCATGATCCTTTGGACATCTTTCCAACCAAAAACTAACAAAATTTGCTTAAGTGGCAAGCTGGTGAGAACAAAATTAATAAAATAATTTAAATAGTTAAATAATACTCCATTCGTTTTTTTTATGGTAATTTAAGGTTTTTACACACAGATTAATAAATCATTAATTTGTTTACATTTGTACCAAAATACCCTTATTTATAGTATCATTAATTATTTACAAATTCTAACCACATATACTACACACTCCACTAGCCACTTTTGTTATACAAGATGCATTGATATGTGTCACTTTGGTCAAATGCAAGATGCATTGATACGTGTCACTTTTGTTTTGGAACATGCAGCATTTATGATTGAATCTAAGTAGAGAATGTTTAGTATATTTTCAAATCATTTCAATTTAATTCTATGATAAGGGTATATATAGAAAAAGTTGTCAAATATATCTTGGGTTTATAAAAGATCCATTGTTTTGGAACAAAAACAAATAACTAAAATTACCATAGAAAAAAAAAACGGATGGAGTATAATAATTAATGTAATAAAATAATTAAAGTATTAAAATTCAATAAAAATTGAGAAGTTGATGCTCTAATCTTCCTTTCAATCTTCAATGTCCAACCTTCAACCTGACTTCAACATTTTTTCATCAAACAAATATTGTTTCGGAAAAATCCATGACATTTACACACACAAAAAAAAAAAAACCCCCGATTGTGGCTGCAATCGATTCGCAAATATGGGAAAAATAGCAAGTGTGGGTTGGCTCCATTGCACGCGAATCGTGACCCCGCACCTTATTTTTTTGAAGTTCAAATTTGGGAACACACTTGATGAATATATCTACCCGAAATGGTCACATTTCACAATCAATAGTTTTAAACAATTCACTTACTCAATAACACCTTCAATACATTCTCTCCTCCACGTATCACAAAAGAGAGAACAAAGGAGAGAACGAAAAATACTTCATCATTCGGCAGTAAGCGAACCAGTGCATTTGCGTAAGCCACCGTAGCTCGATCTGGCCATGGCTACTGAATGGTCCTATGCGAAACAAGATTTTGTTGTTTGAAAGAATTTTTGGTGGAAGCGTGATCAGAGCGACGACGACATCCTTATGCTAACGACACATGAAGATTAATGTAGCTACAACTATGCCGTTGCAAGTGGGGTCAACGAGAAGTGAGAAAATGGGGTTTAAGGCCGGAACATATGGGTTAAGCATATTTAGGTTTGTTAAAAAAATGGGTTTTGGTTGGCGTGTGTTGAATCGGAAGGTTTCATGTAAGGAAGAGTAAAAGTGAGAAACAAGTTAACAAATATTGTTATTGATATGATGTGGTGATGAAATGATTACAAAAGACAATCCTAATAATCTTATTTATATTGAAACTAGAATGCTAATCTTGATCAAATAGAGAATCAAATCATAATATATAATTAAGAAATAAATCCTAAGAGATCATCTAGGATATTCTAAAATATTATAAGATATGAAAAGATATTGTCAGATATTTCTCTGATTTTCTAACACTCCCCCTCAAGCTAAAGCTTACTAAGCTTTAACTTAAGCTTTAAGTTTGTTACATGAAAAACAATGAATTCCCCCTCAAATTAAAATATAAAATATAAAACCATAAACTGAGCTCCACAAAAATAATTGTTGGAAGGCAACTCAAGGATGTTGGAGAGGCCAGAGTGAGTTGCTGGAAAGATAACTTTGCAAGATAGCTGGAATGATCATCAGCCTGACAGAAATTTCTTGGCAAGAAATCTAACAAAGCAAGGCCTGAACTCCTCAAAACCGCATTTGGAAGCTTCAACAACAATATCTGAGACCCAAATTATTTAAAATTGAAATTAAGGTGATAACTATTTGCGTGATTGAGATGATGCCAGTGCATTTAGGACAACGGGCCAGTGCTAGTGCATCTGGGAGAAAGACAGGCCAGTGCATCTATGATAAAGAGCCGAGCCAGAGCATCTATGGCAATGAGTTGGGCTAGTATGAGTCATAGCCAACAAAAGTCAATCATCGACGGAAATAGAAGTCATCACTAATCTGATTCATATGTGGGAAAAAAGTCACCACCGGAATGATCGTCGGTGGGAACCGAAGTCACCACCAATATGATCCATTAGTGGATAAAAATTTCTTGACAAACACCGGAGAAGCAGATAGTAGAATGGAGAAAAGGTGGTCCGTTGAGGGAGGTGACACTAGTACAATAAGTGCTTTTTACGTCAGTTAAAATTGATTTTATACGTCAGAATATTGTCTGACGTAAATACAGCTAACGTTAATAGTTAATATTTTAACGTCAGTTGTTTAAACAACTGACGTTAAATATATACCTATTAACGTCAGTTCTTTAACACAACTGACGTTAATGTTGTTAAAACTAACGTCAGTTGTGTTAAAGAACTGACGTTAAAGGTTTTATTTTTAACGTCAGTTTCCTAATACAACTGACGTTAATAGTGTACTGTATATTTTATAAAATACTATTAACGTCAGTTGTATCGACGTTAATAGATTTTTTTTAAAATTCAGTTTTAAAATATCACTCCCCTCAGCTATCCATGCATTCAGTAAATATCCCAGTAACACACAATATCACACACATTACAAAATTGCAAACACTACCCTTAAATTTCAATATTAACAAAAAGAAAAGAAATATACAAAGGAACAATGGGGGACTTAAAATCAAAACCCATGTATAGGAAAAACATAGCTATCTACAAGTATATATAAATAAATTTTAGTCTCTAATGTCTAAAAAAAAACAACCAATCTAAGTATATATATATACATGTTATTAATTAGTTTCTAAAGTCTAAAAAAAAAACTATTCATCTAAGTATTGCGGAGGTATCTTGTCAATTCCTTTTTCAGCCGCATACTTGAAGAAGAATTCTGCTAAGCGCATCCTCAAGTCTCTAAAGTCATCTTTTTGAAGAGGCGATTGGTCGTTAAATGCCTACACACGTTCAAATAATAACAATAATATTAACATTAACGCAAGTCATCACCAAAACTATAATATATAATTTAACAAGTTGTTTAAATATTACCTTCTTCCATCCATCCGTAATAGATGCGGAGACTATGTTCAGCATATGAAGCATCACATAATAGCCGCACGACCACCCGTCAGGTTGAAATCGAGACTATAAACAAAATTAATTTCAATGTCAGTTAAATATACATATAAATTAGTAATTATAATATAAATTATTTGATAAATAAACTACCAAACCTTGAGGATGAACCATTTAGGATTTCCTTTAGCCTTAGAAGTCCTACTTCTTCCGTTGGCGCAACTTATGCTACTCGCCTTCAGCGCGCTATCATAAACAAATAATCATGTCAATTAACAAATTCATATATCATGTGTGTAATAAACTAAAAACAATTGATATTAAAACTTAAATTAAATTTAAGATTAGTTACTTAAGTATTTACAGCTTCCACTACCTCCTGTGGCGGGTTTTGGTGGAGAGAGCGTAAGAATATGACAGTATGCCTAGACGGGTGAAGTACGAACAACTGCCAATGGTTATTCATACAGTAGGGAGCCAGATATAATTCTTTCCGATTGTCTCCCATCAAGTTCCCTATGTATTTACTAAATGAATCGCAAGCAAAGAATTGGGGCATAAGGATTGACGGATCTAAGAAGCCGTAAACTGATGCAACGCCCTTATCAAGCTGAAGACGATGGAGATACCTATGATATGAAAAGGTGTGGATGTTAATTACATAATATATATTGAAATTAAAATAAATTATTAAATGGAAAAATACCAAAAATAAATAAGTTATAAAATTAAAATTAACTTACGTGCACCAGAGACTCAAAACCGTGCTGGCCATCCACACGTTATCTCTGCAGGCGTGCCCGAGATCTTCACCACAGAAGGAAAATATCCTCTGTTGATTTGGGCGTGCCACCCATCCATCGTGCTCCAATGGACATTCAAAAATCTCAAACGCATAATCCTCACCAATGAGAACAAACGAGTGACAGGTGACAGCGACACCGACGTCGACTTGGCCTTCAATTTAGGAAAAATAAAATAGATAAGTTGTTGATAATTAAAAAAAACACAAGTAATTATTTGACTAATTTGGACATTAATAATGAATACATACCTTTGTTAACATTTCTAGCTCACGTCGTTTGAAGTCCAACTCAAGCTCACGACTTTTCATTTCCAACTCAAGCTCATGGCGTTGGACTTCCAACTCCCGCCCCCTAGCTGCCAACTCATCGTCCTCCACATGTGCCCTACTATAACTCTCTTTTGTGCTCACATGTGAAGGGTTGGCATGTCCTGCGGTGTCCTGGGATGAACCAACGGAGGAAAGCTCTCTAGCAAGCGCCTGCTTGAATTCTGGGTTGGATAGTAAGCTTTTCATCAGATACGTTGTAATAGCAGGGTTGGAGATGAGCTGCTGAGTCATGTCGTCCAAAATTGATGCTTCATCGACCACCCGCTTTCATGAAGCAGACTTGCCATAATATTCTTTTGATGGTCACGTTCCCAGGAACACCGATAACCCGACCAGGATGGTCTTTCTTGCCTAGAGCAGTCATCAAGACGTCCCGCCGTCCAGAAGGGAAATGAGCCCTGGGAGGATTGTGCTTTAAGATCCATCTAAAATGAAAAAACGTGCAAGTGAAAAGTGTTAAAAATATCTATACAAATATCAATTGAAATGAAGTTAATTATTTACTTACAATCGTATCTGCCACTTCGCGAGTGGCATCAACTTTAAAAGATCCCGTCTTTGTCATGAGGCCGGCTAACCAGACATCCTCGTCGTCGATGTCTGACGGAGAACTTAATGGTGTGCCCTCAGGCACCTCTCCTCTTTCTATCCTAGCAGAGTGCTCTTCCTGCTTCACCCTCAGCCTATCCGCCATCATCTCCTCGATCCGAGTCTCGTACCCACCCTGAGACATGGTGTGGCGGTGGACGTTCTTCGCCTGATTCTGCCGACCCTTCTCTGCCTTAGCCTATTCAAACAAAAACACATAATTAAATACAGTTAAATGATCTATAAGAAGCATACAAAATTACCTTAATCAACCAACCTGAAATTCTTCATCCTGTCGACTCCTAGCAAACATATCCCAAGTATCCTGATCAATCCAGGGATAATCCGAGAACATCTTATCAAGACGCTTCTTCCCAGATACATAGTACCTGGTAAGATCATGCTTGAACCCATTCCAACACTTTGATGCCATTTTCAGACATTTCGTACGATGATCCTCGTGATTCGGAACAGTCTAAGCTACCTACACATTAAATACATAACAACTGGATGGATTATAACTCGGATAATTATCTAATAATGTAAATCAAAAGAATGTAAAGGTAAAATACCGTGATAGCCTCCCAAATCTGATCCTTAACGTTCTGTGGAACGTTATTCCAATGGTTGTAGTTGATGCTAACGTGCTGCTTTGCTTGTCGAAACACCCACTTTTTAAATTCTTTAGCATGGGTTCCCCGGGGATTTAGATTAGCATTGAAGGACACCTCCAGCTTCTGTCCTCTTTGCCTGACCTTCTCTAGTTTCTTCAAAGTCGTGGCTCCTCTACCCTGTTTCCTATGAGCCTATGATGTCTGTATGGACATAAAAAATGATAAAATAGAGGGTTGTAACATTATAAACTTACATTAAAAAGAAGGACTAAAGATAGTATATATCATGTAAACTTACACTAGAATCAGGCGTAGGCGCGATCGGGTCCTACGTAGGCCCCACAATGTCCTCCCGTGCATGTAGGCCATCCGACTGATCCATATGTATGACTGTTCAGAAACAATATATATTTATTAACATAGGTTATAACTAAAAATAAATAAAGAAGTATAAATAGAAATAAATGTATACTAAGTTTAAACTACCTATATCAATATCCCTTCGTGATGATCATCACGAGTGGCATGTACATCATCCACCCGTGTCTCCTCGATTATAGTAGGCATGTTTGTTGAAAAAGAAGGAGTCTCGGGAATATCAAGATTTGAATCTTGATTTTCATCACTACCATTATACATGCTTTTTCCTTGGAGAACCACAGACAACCTTTTGTTAGAAGGATCAGTGATGTAGAACACTTATTTTGCTTGGGAAGCCATTATGAAAGGCTCATTTATATGACCTAACTTGTTGAGGTCTACCAATGTGAACCCCAATTCGTCGGTTTGTACACCACCGTTACTATCAACCCACTAACATTTAAAAACCGGCACCGTAAACTTAGTGTAATCGAGCACCCAAATATCTTCAATATATCCAAAGTATGGTATCGGTGCTTTAACGGGTTTTGTGTCCTTTGCACTAGAGAAGTGCATTGCTTCGGCCACGATCATAACCCCACTATTTTGCATGGTACTCTTGTTATCTTGTTCCTTTGTGTAAAAGGAAAAGTTATTGATGTCGTATTCGTTCCAACATATGACGTTGAAGCTAGGCCCACGTGCTAGTCATTTTACGTCATCAGAAGCAATACTATCATCCTTTAGCATTTCTTCCTTGAACCATGGTAAGAAAGTCTTGTTATGCTTGTTCAACAACCACCTTTCGCTCATTCGAGGGTTTTCTTGATTGACTTTTCTTTAATAAGAAAGGTTGAACAAAATCGATGTTGTTCAATACATACAAATGTGCTTGAAGCACTTCCTCCCGACCCTTGCTATTAATTATTAAGCCATGTGTACTCTTACCTTGACATCTTATCTCATCATGCCGAGGCTTAGGAACCCCTATAGGATTCGTGTTATGAAGGTAGTCCGAATAAAACTCAATAGCTTCTTCTGCAACATACCTTTGAACAATAGATGCTTCCGGACGATGAGGATTCTTCACGTACCCTTTCAAGATCTTCATGTAGCGCTCAACTGGGTACATCCATCTCAGAAAAACCGTCCCACATAATCTAATCTCCCTCACCAAATGAACAATTAAGTGAACCATTATGTCGAAAAAGGAAGGAGGAAAATACATCTCTACTTGGCACAAGATTGTAGCAGCCTCAACTTCCAAGTCATCCAACATACGGGGGTCAACGACTTTGCTACATATAGAATTGAAGAATGAGCACAACCGAGTAATGGCATATCTCACATTTTTTGGAGCAATACCACGAATAGCAACGGGGAGAAGTTGTTGCATCAAGATGTGACAATCATGAGACTTTAAGCCAACTAATTTAAGATCACCAGAGACAAGCCTCTTCATATTTGAAGAGTAACCATGTGGAACTTTGATGCCCTGAAGACACCTGCAGAAACTTTGTCTCTTTTTTTTTTTGACAAAGTATGACATGCTGGCGACAAATAAGTCCGCTTACCAACATCAACAACTGGAGCTAACTGCTCTCGTATACCCATAGCAACGAGGTCGAGACGAGCATTCACACCATCATTTGTCTTGCCCTGAATGTTGAGAAGCGTCCCGATCACACTATCACACATTTTTCTCCACATGCATCACATCTATGCAGTGTCTGACATCAAGCTTGCGCCAATATGGAAGATCAAAGAATATCGACCACTTCTTCCATAAGTTTTTCTCAGCAGCTTTACCTTTCTTTTTGGCTTGCCGAATATAACATCGATGCCCTTTACCCTCTGATAAACCTGCTCTCCAATTAAGGCCGTCGGAGCTTCTTCTTTCTCTTGGCATCCATTAAAAGCTTTTTTCATCTTACGATATGGGTGATCACGTCTAAGAAATCTCCGATGCCCAAGGTAAACCGTATTCTTTCCATGATGCAACTGAGTGTAGCATGTGCCTTCTTCACATATAGGGCATGCTTTATGCCCCTTGACACTGCACTGGACAAGTTACCGTGATCTTTGGAAAGTCGTTGATGGTGCAAAATAACATGGCACGAAGCTTGAAAGTCTCATGAGAATACCCATCAACTACATCAACACCTTCCACCCACAACGTTTTCAAGTTTTCAATCAAGGGACTTAGATAAACATCTAAGTCATTTCCCGGTTGCTTTGGGCCCGAAATCATCATAGACAACATCATGTATTTGCGCTTCATGCACAACCAAGGGGGCAGGTTGTAAATTATCAACAGAACAGGCCATGAACTATGAATACTACTCATGTTACCATAAGGATTCATTCCATCCGTAGCAAGTCCAAGCCTTAGGTTTCTTGGCTCATCGGCAAAATCCGGAAACATAGTATCAATATTCTTCCATTGCATAGAATCAGCAGGATGACGAACCTTTCCATCACGTTTCTTCTCATCATTATGCCATCTAAGATTCTTCGCATCTTTCGCATTGGCAAACAATCGCTTGAACCTTGGAATTATTGGAAGATACCACAACTCCTTCGTAGGAGGACCCTTTTATCTCACATCATCAAGATCATCATCATCATCACCACCCTTCACTTTGTATCGTGATAACCACATTTGGGTCAATCGTGATTGTCTTCATGTACACTGGTGTACAATATGCAATCATTGGGGCATGCGTGTATCTTCTTATACTCCATACCCATCGGACACAATACCTTCTTGGCCTCATAGTTACGGTCAGGCAATGTGTTGTCCTCCGGAAGCAAGTCTTTCAACACTTCAAGCAATTCCATGAAGCTTTTATCGGTCCAACCATTTCTGGCCTTCACACAAACCAATTTTAGCACCGCCGACAACTGTGTTTGAGTAGTACACCCTGGATATAAAGGCTTATCCGCATCACCGCACAACCTATCATACACATGAGCTCGATGAAAAGATTCTTGTCCAATATCACGGATCATGTCCTCTACTCGATCATCCTCCATATCTACGTCAACGTCCTCACTTTGGGAGACACTTGCCGTACTACTCAACAACACATCACCATGCCATATCCATCTTGTATAACTCAAGCAAATCCCTTCACAAATCAAATGAGTACGTATATCCTTCATCGTACATTTCCTCGTATTCAAACACTTGGCACAAGGACAATAGAACATTCCATTACTATTAGGAACATTCCTTTGAGCAAATTCTATAAATTCTCCCACCCCCTTCAAATACTCAGCACTAGTGCGCTTACAAACCATCCAACTACGATCCATAACTAGATAGATTCTGTCGATATACAAAACATATATCCAAGGCGTTTAAAAATTATTTCAAATTTACACCATTTTAAGGTTTCTTAAGACAAAAGAAATAAGCAGATGAAGATAAATTAACAAAACAGAATTCCAATGAGCAATATATTGTTGATGTCACATGCTACAAGCAACTCTAAATTTCTTCCCATTTTGAAATAGGTCATGATATCAGAAGAAAAACAAGAGAAGACACAAAACCCACGAACAGAAATAGAGACATTCCAAACAACTCAAACTCACAGTTTCAAGTTTCAACTACAGAGACTACAGTTTCAACATACACTCAAAACCAAAAATAAAAAAATGTGCCCTAAAGACTCACCAGAAATAGGTGCTCGCGTGGTGGTGGGGAGGGGAGCTTGAGTGGTAGCCAACGTTCGATGTGGTTACTGAGAGCAGAGGGACAAGGAGAGTTAGTGCGCGGGAAGGGGAAAGAGAGATGTCAAGTTATTGCAAAGAATGAGCGGGAAAGGCGGAGTTAGGGTTAAGAGTGTACCTCACGGTGGTGGCGAAGAAGCCCTCGCGGTGGTTGCGGTGGAGAGGAGCTCGCGATTAGGGCAAAGTGAGAGTGAGAGTGAGAGTGATGAAAAGAGAAAAACAGAGACGTACATAGCGAAGTGAAGAAGGCGTGCGGGTGTAAACGTTATAATAAAATATAAAACAACAGTTTACGTCAGTTGTTTAATACAACTGACGTTAGAAGTCATTTTTAACGTCAGTTGTCTTAAACAATTGACGTTAAAAGTCATTGTTTAAAGTCAGTTGTATTAAACAACTGACGTTAAAAATAAATATTTTTTATTTTAAAAACACTTTTAACGTCAGTTGTTGAAGACAACTGACGTTAAAAGTGTATAAGTTTCTACAAAAACATTCATTGCTTTGACTACTGTGCTACTTACCCTTGACTACCGTGCTACTTACCCATGCACCTTGTAACTTAATCCTCTTAATGAGCATTAAGTTTATAGATCTGTTTTCAAGAAAATCAGGTAGTCTCACTTCTCTATATAAAGTACCATTCTTCTATATCAGTCTGTAATACACCCCCTCTTCTTTTCCTCTATATTTCGTGCGTTTTCTATTCCTTCACAATATGGCTCTATCATATTTGAGACTTTTGTTATTTCTTCCTATACCTAGACTTAAAGGTCTCTGTCTTAATGGTCAAAAAACTTCTGAGGTTGAGTAAATCACGTAACATGGATGGTAAGGTTGGGTGAATCACGTAATTTGATTCCCTCACTTTATTTCATCCCCGTCATCCCTTTCACTCCGCTTTGGCAGCAAGTGACTGTGGATTCAAATGATGCATCAAGGAATTCAAGTGAGGGAGGAGATGCATCCATTGGAGTTTATGAGGACATGACTGAGAAGAAAATGATGTTGAAGCAGAAACTTTTTTATATTTTAGGGCTATGTTGCAGAAATTTTTTATCTTTTAATCATGTAATTGTAACTTATGAATTGCTTCAATGAGATACGATTTGATTATACATATAACTTGTTTTATGTTAAGTGTTTATTTATTTTAATTTGCACAAGAATTTGTTTATTAATTCAAGTTAATTAATTAAGATTAAAAATAAACTTGTTTAAAAAAAAGATTAGAAATAAACTGCACTATATATGGAGTGATGAGATGACAACGTGAAAGAAAGATAGGAATGAGTTTCAGATAGGAATATAGGATTATTTACGTCAGTTATTTATTTAACTGTAGTAAAAAATCACACTTTTAACATCAATTGTATAAACAACCGACGTTAAAAGTGTTAATAATCACTTTTAACGTCAGTTCATTACACAACTGACGCAAATAGTGATTTAATATTTACAAAACTGCCACCGCCTCATTTTTAACGTTAAACATATGGCCAACTGACGTAAAAAGTTCCCGTAAAAAGCACTTATTGCACTAGTGTGAGGACACATCCGGAAAGAGTGTTGACTGGCGGTGACGGCTGAGGAAACGGCAACAGGAGAGGTGTTCGTTGGCCGAAAACGGTGGTGAACGGTGGAGAAAGAGACTGAAAATATGACATAATGATACCATGTTGAATTTCAAGATTTTAGGTAGGGAAGAAGGAAAAGAGAGAAACAAGTTAACAAATATTAATATTAATTTGATGTGGTGATGAAGTGATTACAAAAGACAACCCTAATAGTCCTATTTATACTGAAAGTAGAATCCTAATCTTGATCAAATAAAGAATCAAATCATAAAATATAATTAAGAAATAAATCATAAGAGATCATATAGGATACTCTAAAATATTATAAGATTACAAGATATGAAAAGATATTATCAGATATTTCTCTGATTTTCGAACAGCGTGGAAGAGCAAATGGCTCTAATGGATGATGAAGAAGAAAATGAGGGCAATTGGATTGGGTGTAAGGATTATATTTTATTTTAGGCATAACTAGTGTAAGTATTTTATTTTATTTTAGGCATATTTTTGGTATTTCACTATTAAGTGTAAATAATAAGTGCATACTTCCTTGTAAATATGCACTCTAACCTGTTACATATGTGACGCATATGGAATATCATAATATTTGTGCAATATCAAAAGGTAGATATAAAAATTGTTTGATGTTAAGAAAAAAAAATAAAGAATATTTTTTTTTTTAAAAAATATGTTTATTTAAAAAATAAAATTGAATGATGATATAAAAAGATTATCTATATAAACACCATAAAAAAGATTGTGATTAATAAAAAAAATGTTGTTTTTTTCTTCCACTACCTTAATATCGTACTTAACTGTATATTTAATAATAAATACATATTTTCAAAGCAACAATTGCATTTCAAGCTTGATTAATCATTTTTCAATATAATTTATTTAAACACTAACACTAAACACAATGATCTTTGTAATGGTATGATTTTTTTCTTTCTTGCAAATCTATAGATTTACTTCTCCCTTTTTCCCGTGCAAGTTAACAATTTTCAAAAAAAAATATTTATTTATCGTTATAATTTTTTCTTCTCTCTTCAAAATTTATTTGATTTATTTCTCATTGTTACTTGTGCAAGTTAATCATTTGAAAGGTACAACTACATTTCAAGTTAATTAATCATCTCCTAATGTAACTTATTTAAACACTAATTCCCATAACAAATTGATAATAATACTGGATATATCCTTTTAATTCATGTATATGTTAATCAATTTGTATTCTTTTATTCCAATCTTCATTTCAAATTATTTAGATTTAAATTTGGAATGATAATCATTTACTTAATGACATTGATTGTAAAATTCTTATAATTATAATTATAATTAATGTTAATGTTATTATAATACATTGACAATTGACATTCAATATAATGTTAATGTTATTATAATACATTGACACTTTATATAATTATTTGTTATTATTGCATTGACATTTGAATTTTTTGTATAGATATAAATGTTTAATTATTCAAATTAACTATATTGAATTGAATAACAAACTTTGAAAATGGAGTTAATTTTTGTTTCATGTAAAATGTTCAATCCCCTCATAATATATTTTTACTCTTAAGTTAAATGTCAATAAGTAAAAAGTTTTAATTTACTTATATAAAAGAAATTATTCAATCTTTGTGAGTTGTGTCTAAAAACATGACACAAATCATAAATTGCTATTTTCATAGTATCCATCGATTAATTTGATAATGTAAATCCCATTGTATTTTGTAGAACATATACGCCTAATTTTATAAGTTTCACTCAGTAACATCAAAATCGAATTATTATATAACATGAAATATGGAGATTTGAATATTTCTATATTTATGTTGAATGATGGGTTGAAATATAATTCGAATAAATCTCAGTATCCTAAATATTTCTTAATTCGAATATTACAGTTAAGCAAATTGATAATGAATCCATAAAAAACAATATTCTATGTTTAATCACATCTATGAAGTCTTTATTCATTCTTTTATTCATCAAAACTCACATTATCATTCCAAAAAAAAAAAAAAAAAACTCACGTTATCATTGTCATTTATTAAAATGATTCAATCAAATGTATGCATATATTATTATAATGCATTAATTATTTAAATTTTAAATATCACATATGACCTATGGTTATAGGATTGATGTATTACCATGTTTGAAAGATTTCTAATTTTTTTTTCTCTAGAAAAAAATATTTCTATTTTTATATTCAATATTACCTTTTTAAAATTCTATATTACTATTGTCACAAAGTTTATGTGCATAGCTTGAAATTTTATGTTAATTTAATCTATGAATCAAAATCAATCATTTAATTGTTTTTATTTCATTTTATTATATGGTTTACTTTAGGTTTTTAATTAATGCTGATTTATTTCTTATTATCATTGGTTCTTTCATTTAGACTATCACTATTTGTATTTAAAACTGAATCCCAAGTTAATAATTAACACTAATTACTTGATTTCTTTTTATTATATTCCCATATGTTTTAATACTATTCTTCTTACCATTAATGCATTAATTCAGAATATGAAATCATTAATTTTAAACAAATTTCTAGCAGTTAGTATATATATATATATATATATATATATATATATATATATATATATGAATTTAATTGATATACACTGACAGTGTACAGCTTCTTTTTACACTGTCAACCAATTAGAAATTGACACATCATTACAAATATTTGATTCTTATCCTAACCATCTTAAAAGTCATCAATTTCGTGATTTATGATAGGATGCCTGTGTAAAAATATTTACACCGACAATATAGAAAAATTCAACTCTATATATATTTTGAATTTCGTAGTAAATTGAATATGCAGAATATTAATTTTAATTACTTTATTTTATGAATCAATCATTATTCTTTATTAATGTTTTCCATAATCATAAAATCCAAGCATTAAGTTTGGTTCTATGTATATGCTTTGTGTAAATTTCAAATTCAAGGTATTTAATATAGTATTGAACACGTTATCAAGTAAAATCTTTAATTTGCATGTGGAAAAATATTAAAATCAATACTTGTAACGAAAGTATAATGATTTTTGTGTATAACTATTTTATTATTCTTTAACATAAAATCAACTTAGAAAGAGGAAAAATTTACATAAAAAAATTGAAATGCACTATTTGGAAAGCTTGATTGCATTCTTGAAGGCTGAAGCATCCACTGACCCATCATATTCATAATGCGCAGAGCGCTGTCATTACAAAAATAGAGCTCTAGTTTTTGAAACAACGAAATGGAGGCATTCAAGGACTAATTTGATGAATTTTAAAGATTTCAATATTTAATAGGTATAGCTTACATAGCTTCTAGTCTTGCAAAAGAAGTGCCAACCGGGTTCCTAATTTTTTCTTTAGAGGATTTGAGAGAAAAGAAATAGATCTAGAACCTCCTTCACCTTTGCATATTAAAAGCCTAAAATAGAAGAGAACAAAATATCAAAATGAAAAATCGTGAATCACGCAAAGACAATGGGCCAAGGAAGCAAAAAAAAGGTATGAGTAGAAGAAGAATGAGACCTGAAACAACAACTTCCTTACAACACCTTGGACTTTTGCTCTCATGGTTCTACGGTCAGAATGTGCAGCGAAATCATTCAAACAAAAGTCAATGTCAACCAATTCCATTTTCAACATTGATAAAGGAGAAAAAAAGGAAAAAAGACAACGATACCTCAATGAAAGAGAACAGTGGGTAAGTGGCGGTAGTTTGCTGGCAGTAATGGTGATCTAAAAAATGCATACCCCCTCGACTAATTTCGTAGATTTGCAAAGATTTCAAAGGAGTGAGATGAAATGTGAAAAAAAATGTTAGAGAAAGAATAGAGAGAGGCAAAGAGAAGGGTGCAGAAGATGAATTTGTACATGTCAACAACGGAAACAAAATTTGAAATAATGTAATATCAAATATTGTTAGCGAGAAGTAAGGTTGATGTTGGTTTAGAAGCAATCAACTATTTATAGACCACACACTGGAGATTAACAAAAATTGAAAATGAATTAATACTAATTATTGCTCAAATATTGTTTTTGTAACACCCCCTTGTGCATTACCTCGTGAACACGTGCGGAAAATAAATTAAAAGAATTCGCTGGTTGCTTTCGGTAGTTTGTTTACTTTAAGTCAGAAAATTTGGGTATAAAAATAAATTTTCTTCTGAATTCTTCGGAAAATGTGATGCACATATCAAATAATAAAACTACGTCATACTTGCCAACACACATACATTGATTTTATTTATAGACAATACCTTCCACAACATACAAGCTTTTCTTAAAAGTACTTCATTATTCCCAACTGAAAATTCTAACCACAAAAAGGTTCTCAAGATTACGTCTACTGACTTTCTGTACAACACACAACCTAAGAAAATCCCAAGCTGGTCACTCTATAAGACATCTACTAGAAAAACCACCATGGTCCTTACTACTATCACTGACCTCTTCAAGGATCGGGACTAAACTCCTCGAGCGAACTGGAATTCCTCTGTACCATCTGCTCTTATGTACCAAGGTACAACAGCAAAACCAGAAAAATAGATATATAGCAAGGCTGAGATACCAATATATGAGTTATTATGATAACCACATGTGCGACACACAAAACATCGTACATATAAACTCAAAACATATAAAATTCACAACATGAACACAATAGTTTATCAATGGGCTTCATACCCAACAGTCAATCATCATTTATAAAAATGCATGACACTTCAATGTACAACATCTAAATTTTATACCTAATCTCTGGAGATCCCAACTTCGTTTTAAATGAGCAGATCAAGCTCAATTTCCAAATAAGGCACAACGTTCAACGTTCTATGGCACATTGTCCAACACAAGGCACAATGATCAACGTACATGGGGTTCATTGTCCATCACGGCACAATGTACAACGTTACATGACACCTTGTCCATCAAGGTACCACGTTAAAACAAAGTAGGCAAGTCCGCCAATTAATGCATGTAAAACATTTTATTCTCGTCATTTTTCTTTTTGTTCATTCTTTCCTTGTCGAAGCTCAAAGACTCACGACCATTCAAAATTTTCAACGTTAAGATTTTTCATTGTCAACACAAGACATGAAGTCTGAGTGCTCAATCACAAAGTCTTAGACCGATGCCTCAGTCTTAGGTTCGTGGTTATAGAAAACAACATTCACCTTTAACAACATTCAACACATCGTATATGGAACACAAAGTCCATAACAACGTATCATAGATTAAAGATCTACGTGTTCTTATTACATAACGCTAGAATCCTGACTTCTCGGCTACTAGGTTCACTTTTCAATGTTAATAATATTTTTGTTCTGTGAAACATAAATTCAAAGCAAAACCTCCACAACTTATCCAAGTTGTTGGAAATGATTTCGCTAAGTAAAAACTCTTTTGCAGAAAATCTTTTCCGTTTGAAATTCGTTTATAAAACGTTAAATTACAGAGAAATTCATTTTTCTCCAATGCTTTTCCTCTTAAAAAGTCTTTTTCCGAAAACTTTAATTCTTGAAAAAGAACCCATTCATGAGCCATTTCGGTCCAAAGAAAAGGAAACTGTTTTTAAAACCTTGTCGTAAAACTATTTTCTGAATTACTCGTCGTTTAGAATTTAAAATCATTTTTAAGTCAAAAGTTGACATTTTCTCTTAAAATAATTTTCTCAACATGGAAATTAAGTTATTTTTGAAAAATAACTTTTTATAATAACTTTTTATTTTATTTCAGAATTTGTTTTGTAACAATTAACGTCACTAAAAATTTTTCACAGTTACGTCCTAACTACTGCTCGTAGATCATTCTTACACCGTAAAATCATTAAAATAATATTATTTTAAACTTTTCTTTAAATTCCACAAAATTAACTTAAATAACATCTTCTTCAACGTTTTCAACTTATTCAACATCTTTCCAAGCTTTTATCCTTAATCTAAATTTTAGCACTGACCACTGTCAGGCTTTTCAGTCAAACAACCAATCAACAGTAAAATCATACATTACAGTTATAACAGATATCACAGTTATAACATGCATCCAAAATCAAGATACAACATTTATAACACAGGCATCACATATAAACATGCATCACAGAGAATAATAAATTAGGTAAAAACACTACAAAAATTAAAATTAATAACCACAACGAAATCACCAATAAGCATACAGACTCACAGATAACACGTGGCTATCAAAAAACCCTCAGGTAAACTTCCCTTACCTCTTGAAGATTTCAAGTCCTGTTCTAGAAGTGTTTTCCGATTCGTTTCTGGTTTCCTCCCCATAACACAGAATAATCAAATACCATTTGATCCTTTACAACAAATCACAACCAAAAATTAACACAATCAGACAAAACTCATCTAGTTCATGTGAACTGGGTTTCGGCCTTCACTAGTTAATTAGGCTAGGGATGTTAAAATTTTATAAACTCTTGGACTAATGATCCTTAAGCATAATAAAGACATAATCAATGATCATTTGTCAAAGATTTGAATCAAAACTCATCCAACCAACTAGGTTAGGGTTTCGGTCTTCCTTAGAAAAATGGGCTAGGAATTTGATTTGATTTCTAATCACTTAGATTCAATAATCATAGGTATTAAAGAGATGAAATCAAGTGTCACATGACAAAGATTGAAGCAAAACTCCATTTATACCAAAACCTAGGGTTTCGGCCCTAAATGGAAAAGTAGGAAGGAAAAGTTTTCTTGATTCATACTTTAAGATGATTAGTATAGAGATCATGATGAGTTCATATAAATTGGTTTCAAATCAAATGGATTTTTCTACAATTTTCTAGAGATTTTTGAAGATTGTATCTAGAAATTGAAAAAGTGATGTTCATGGCATGAAATCATGAAATGAATGAAGAAGAAAGCTTTATTGATCACGGAGAGAAGAGATTACCTCTTGAAGATTGAATAAAGTGATAGAAAGGATGGTGTTCTTCACAAAATCAACTTAGGTGTCCTTGAGTTTTTTGAGAGAAAAGTGTGATGATGAAAATTTTGAGTTGTTTTGATAATTTGGGTACATCTCCCAATCTGCTTATCCGTTTTTGAGGATATTTAGCTCGTTGGAAATAAGAGATGAAGAGGATAAACTTTCATGTAGAAAGGTTTTCGAATTTCAGAACAGAAAAGGGTCAAAGTTTCGGTATGGTTTCGGTGAGTATGAATATCAATGAAGTTCTTATGTTTTTTTGGAGAGAAATGATGAAGAAGATGATGGAAATGAAACAAAATGTCTAAGTGTGGTGGGGTGAAGGGTATGGATGTGTGAATGGAGGTGTTTTTGGCCTAAATTTGTTATGGTAAACTTGTAGTTTCCATTGAAAACCAAGGGCAAATTAATCATTTCCTTACCAAAATATCATACATATTTTGTAAGTAATCATGGCAAATGAATGGACATGGTTGAAGGAGAGCATTATGTGGTGGAGAGGGTGTTGAGGAGGTGTGACTGGTTTGTAACCACAAGAAAAGGACGAAGCCAATTTGAATTCGTCTTGCCTTAACCATGGTTAACTTTTGACTAGTATAGGTTAGGTTAAGTTTAGGGTATTTTGGTCTTTTCACACTTAAACTCATCATTACATGCATTAAATGCTAGATGAGTCACCCCTATGACTCTTCATAGATGACTCATTGTCTTCATCCATCCGGTGTCAGGTTTTTGTCTCCGCGCCTCCGTTATCGACTCTGTTGATTACCCAATTAGGGTTTTACGCCCGTATAAGAATAATAACTTATTTATTGTGAAAATTTTCAAAATAACCACCATCGTTGGAAACGCGATATAAAATCTAAACCGTTTCGTTCACGAGTCAAAATTAGGTTTTCTGATAAGTAAAATCTTACTGTCAGTGAAAACGCAGACTGGGTTCCGTCTGAATTTTCAACCCAAAATTTAACTGTAACCTTGTAAAAATAAGTATAATATGAATATGACTTTGGTTTATCCAAAAATCATTTTCTAGGTCATGAATAAAAATATATAAAAATATATATATTTTTACCGATATTTAGAAACAGTAAAAATCGAGGTGTTGCAGTTTCTGATTTGAAATAAAATAAAATCGTTAAAATTCTACATTTAATTTCATATTCAATTCCATTAAAATCAAATATTTAATTTAATTGCTATTACTAATTATGTACTATCAAATTTATTGTTGTTATTAGGATTTGGATGGCGGTGCATTGAAAGAGCAATACACGGATTTGGAGATGTGAGAAGCTGTCGGGAGCTGTCATATGTAAAAACTTTCCCTATGTAGGTTCATGTAACATTATGCTTTGTATATATTATAGATAGATTATAGATTATAGATAGATAGACTACATATTACATATTTGGTTTCTCTATTATAGGTTTTGTGCGATTTTAGTTCTTATATATATTTTTAGGACATTTGGTGCCCTTATTTTTTCAATGTTTCAAATTTGGTTTTCCCATCCAATTTCCATCAATTTTTTCAATGATAAACATAGAGAAACCTACTTTAAGTGTATGAAACCTCTGGTTTAGCCTCTCTCTCCTTTGTCTCTCCACTTCAACGTGATTCAATGGTTCCTTTATGTCATTTATTTATTTAGTCCCTTTTTTGGGGACCGTTTACCATAGGGCCATTTACCACCGAAGCTTAACCATAAGTTCTATTTACTTAAAGCAGTGCTTACTTTGTGTTGATCATTGAAAAGTTGATTGACATTGGATTGAAGAATCAAATTAGCAGCATTGAAAAAATAGGAAACCAAATATTTTGAACAAAATCCATAGGGATCAAAATCGTACATAACAAATAGTAGAGGGATCAAAAGTGGAAGTAAGTCTTAATTTTATTATAAAATATTACCTGTTCAAATATTTACTATATTAATTGTTATATTATTTAAATTATTTTATTAATTTCTACTATTGCTAGCTTGCTATGTAGCAGATAGGTTACCAACTAAGCAACTTCTATTAGTTTTTGGATGTAAATATGAATGAAAGATCATTATTACAGGATTGAAAAAAATTGAAGCACTAAAATCGTATAAAAAATAGGGAACGGGTTTCGCCAAATTAAAAAAATATGCAAGACAAAAATTACATTTTAGTTTTTTTTTTTGTAAAGATATCACTACAACTTTTTGAGCATAAAGTAATATGATTGGACTCTTTTCACAAATAACATGACCTACTTGGAGGTTCTTGCTTGACACATTCTTAAGGACAAGTTTTTTTATAAATTGTATCATTGGAGCAATTTGATATGAATGTCACATGTAAGAATAATTGTTTTTTTTTTATAAGCAATTGGTTCTTATTACAGAACCACCAATAGAAAAAAAAAAAGAAACACAATATTCAACCATCCAATTACAAATGAAATAATTTTTAAATTGAAACAAAAATGTGTGATAACTTGTAGAACTCATTTAGTGAAATTTTAAATATTACATCATTAGTGTAGAGTTGCTTAAAATATATAAAGTAAAAAGTGGTGAAGTGCCGTTGTAGATCCATAAAAAGTAAAGTTAAACAATTCCATTGGATCACACTATTGAGGATACTTCATTTATTGTTATCTCCAATGCCTTCTAATTAACTTTGAAACTTCTTTAACATGCGGTTACATTTAATTTTTTTTAATAATGCACATATATACTAAAATGCAGTGATATATCCTTTTTAAATTACATAATTAGTTTTAAAAGTTTTTTTGTTGAACAATTAGTTTTAATAGTTAACTTTTGTTTGTAAGATAATTCGGATAAAATCAAAGTTTTAAGACACACATTGGACACCCAAGATCTCTTCCTACGTATATGTATAGGAAAGAAATGAGTAAATAACCAATTTAGTCCATGGAATTGGGTCTTAGTATCAAGTTGGTCCCTGAACTTAGTGAAATAGCAACTTAGTACCTGAACTTGCACACCGTGATTCAAAATGGTCCCTCCGTTAAGTTCTATCCCCTAACGTCGTTAACCCTGCTTATGTGGCACTTAACTTGCCTTGCTGGATGCCATCTAAACCCCTTCCCCAAGTTTCAATTTAGTCCTCACAACCAAGTATCATTTTAGTCCTCACAAACAAGTATCATATCAGTCCCTTGTGTCCCCCCATATTCTATTCACGCCTTTCTTTTCTCGTCACCTTCTCCCCACCTCTCTCTCTGCAACTTACAGGGTCATGTTCTCATCTACACCCCCCCATAATCCTTCGTTCGTCGCTAAACACATGTACGTTTTTCGCCTTTATTTGTTCTTCTTTATTCGAAATGTTCATTGTTTAGGGTTCTTGGGTTCGTTTGTTACCGTTTAATGTTTGGGGGTTAGGGCTTTCTAAATCTGGACATGCATAGTTCTCGATTAGTTTTGGGTGTTGCTTTCTATTGTTGTTGACTCCTTCCTGCAATCGCATGTTTCCTCCTCTTGCCCTAGGGTTTGTTTTTGAAAATTTTCTATGCTTTATTTTTTTGTTCAGAATGGAACCCAAAATTACCTTGATACTGCACCATGGAGGGAAGTTACTAAGGAATGCTCAGGGTATTTTAGAGTATGTTGGTGGTGAGGTTGATGTGTGGGCCGATATTGATGGAGATAGAGTCAACCTTTTTGATCTGAATGCAATAGTGAAGAGCGTAAACAACTATCATGGGGTTGAGCATGTCTTGTGGAGGAAACCATGGAGGGATTTGGATCTCGGTTTGAGGAAGATTAGCAATGATGAAAGAGTAATGGATATGGTGAGTGATGCACTGTGCAATAATGGTGACATTGAGTTGTATTATGAGCACCCTATTGATGTTCTTGAAGTGGTTGAGGATGTGTTATCATTGCCAACTGTTCTACCTACTGATGAGGCAGCTCTTAAGGGCAGGAACTGAGGAGGCAGGGCATGAGGAGGCAAGGATTGATAAGGCAAGGACTGAGGTGGCAGGGACTGAGGAGGCAAGGTTTAAGGAGGCAGGGACTGATGAGGCTTTGACTGTTGATGGCAATTACTGAGGAGGCAAAGACTGATAAAGCAAGGACTGAGGAGGCAAGGACCGAGGAGGAGGAGGCAAGGACTGAGGATGTAGTGAATGATGAGGCAATGAAAGCTATCAGAAATGTAGTGAATGCTATCATTACAGAGGATTTTGAAGAGTATGTTGCAGGGATTGCAGAGGATGATATGTACTCAACAGCTGATGAGAGTGCAGAAGACAACCATTATAGGCCTTCTCTAGTGGTTAGTGGAGGAGAATATGAGAAAGTGCAACAAAAGAAGAAGGTTGGAAGCACATCTAAGGTCAAGAAGAAGGTTGGAAGCTCATATAAGGGCAAAAAGAAGGTTGGAAGCTCATCTAAGGGAAAGAAGGCAGAGAGTAACTATAAAGGAAAACAGGTGCAGAGAAGGAATAGGAAGAGAGCATCAACACCACCAATGAGGGACAGCTCTAGCTCAGATAGAGAAGAGCATGAAGATTTTGTTGTCAATGACAAAACATGGGTTAAGAGATGGGCTGCAGCTGCAACATAAGATGAGGATAATTGGAGCTATAAGTCAGAAGAGATTAAGGATCCAGTTAGCATGGATGAGGATGATGAAGGTGGAAATGTACAGAACTTTCCTTAGTTCAATGAAGCTGCCAAATTTGGCAATGTGACTTTGCAGATAGGTTTGTAGTTCCCTAATATACCCTTCTTTAAGACAGCACTGAATGAGTTTACAATCCATTTGGGTAGGCCCATTAATTGGGTGAAAAATGATGCATTGAGAGAAAGAGCCAAATGCAGGGAGCCTGGGTGTGAATGAGAGATTTACTGTGCAAAATTATAACCTTCGGAGAAGTTTCCAGATTAAAACATTCAAGGAGATTAACACTTGCTGCAGAACTTTCAGGAACAACCAGGGCAACAGGAAATGGGTAGTAGGGAAAGCTAGGGGAAAAGATTTTAACCCAACCATCTATCACACATGTTGAAGTGTTTGATTGGTTTAAAAAGGAGTATAATGTGATCATTGATAGGACAATGATCTTCAGAGCAATCAAGGATTCAAGAGAGGCAGTGGAAGGTAGTGAAAGGCAGTAGTATAGTCATTTGTGGGATTATGCTCATGAATTGTTGAGGAGCAACCCAGGATCCATGATAATGGTTGACACTATCCCACAACCAGATGCACCTCCACAGTTTCAGAGATTCTTTGTTTGCTTGGATGGATGCAAGATGTAACAGCCTGATTTTATGTTTTATTTACGTATGGTGAGTAAGTTTAGGACTTGGATTATATAGTTAAGATGTTGGTTAAGGTCTAGGAACCCTTGCATGGAAAGTACGCAACCATCTAGAGGGAGATTGAATGTAAACACATCCTAGGGTTTTTGGTTTATCATTTTTCAAAGCTTAAGAGTTTGAAATAAGAAATTTGGATTTAAGATTGGGATTAGGCATTTTTTTAGGTTTTGAGGTTGTTTATTAGGTTTTGATGAAGCTATATCTCAAATTTGAGGTCAATCGGATGTCGAACGGACCCAAAACGCATCAAATTGTCTTCTGGTCAATGGTCAACGCTCAAACATTGAAAACCCAACACTCAAGCGTCCATAGAACGCTCAAGCATGGGCTTTTCAGCGCTCAAGCTCTAGGGTCAATAGACAAGCCCTGACTTTGACCTCCACGTGTCACATGGGTGCTGACGTGGCATGACAGGAATGATTGCATGGCACGGTGGCTATCTGACTCCAACGCTCGAGCGTGGGGAAGCCAATGCTTAAGCGTTGGAGTGTTCAAGCGCTTGGGTTCCAGCGCTTGAGCATTGGTATGCTGATGGGCAAAAATAAAATGTCTCACTTAAGTCATTTTGGTAAAAACAGAGACCAGAGAGTTGAGAGAAGGGCAGAGAGCAGAAAGAGTGAGGTAGAGAGAGAAAGAGAGAGAAACTTAGAGAGAGAAAATGTCTCGACTCCATTATCGACTTGATCGATCGTCCTATTATGATTTCGAGTAAGTGGTTGTGATCGTGGCAACGACGCCTTCACTATCCATCTTCTCTAGTGAAGGCACTCTTTACCCTTTTATGTCGAAATGTCGTCTGTTATGGTATTCGACTTATCTTTCGTTTAAGTTATCGGATTTCAATTCCGAATTCGTATTATGATCCCTTGTAACGTACGCTTAGTAATGTGGTGTTTAGATGAAATTTTGGAGGCTCGGAGGCCTTGTTTCTTTGTTTGGCAAAATTGAAAGTGTAGAGGAAGTGCTCGTTTCGTGACGTTCAAGTTATCGTACGACTTTCCAAGTGTGGAAAGAAGCCATCTGACGTCGGAAATGGCGAAGTGGCATATATTTCAATAATGGCGTAGGGCGACCTAAACCCTACTAGAGAGCAAGTAACGAACAATATCAATATCACGTTGGGGACTACGTAGTGGTACCAATGATGATATTGGAATTGTAGGTTTATCGCCATTATGTATGAAAATAGATTATTTTATAATTGAGGTTGGCTGATTTGACTGTTTGACTATTATTGATACGCTATTTGTTACGTGATGAGTTGACTTGAAATATTATGATTATTGTAATTCTTAGATATAATTATATTATATTTCTTTTTATGATATATGGAGATGATTGGAATGATGACATGTTGGTATGACTGTGATTATCGTGCTTAGAGATTTTCTCAGTGATGAGACATGATGAGTTATGGTGATGTATGCGGGGGTTCATGATACATATGTTCAAAGTGCCGAACCTAGATGATTATTATGATGTTGAGATGATATTGACGAGATATGATTATTTTGAGGTTGATACGAGATAGTGACGAGAGGTTCAGGCACTAGGGGATGACCGAGAGATGGTCTGTGATATTTTCATATGCACTAGGGGTTTTATTCCTCGAGGGATGTATTCCCGTGGTTCAGATTATTTGCAGGATCGTCCCAGACATTATTATTATTATTATTATTATTATTATTATTATTATTATTATTATTATTATTATTATTATTATTGTCACAGCTATAGTTCATGCATTGCATGAGCACCCTCGTGTTGGGACCAGGGTGTGCACCGACGTGTATTGTGCAACTATAGTGTCATTACTTTGCATGGGCATTCTCTCTCCGTGGATGAGTATGTGCACCGGGGACTCTGGAGACGTGTCATTGATTGAGATAGATATCCGGATATGTGGCTGTACATGATCATACACATTGCATTGCGTTGCATTACGATGGAGGGTAGAGGAAAATAATAGACGTATCGAGGATGGTTGTACTTATATATATATATATATATATATATATATATATATATATATATATATATATGAAGATGTATGTTTGGTGTGCTGTTATGGATTTAAATGTTGCTAAACCATTTCCACGTTTGACGTTAAATAGTTTCTTATCCCCTTTCTGCTTTCTTGTATATTGCTTCTTTACTGTTTTACCTTAGACCCAGAACACGCGGATGGCGCATTGGGATCATCCATGGATGACGCAGCCGGCGGGGTTCCCCCTCATGGGGACTTTTGAGTTTGAGTTTATGGATCCCAACGGGTGGCTAGTGGACCCAGTCACTCGGTTTGCGGTATATACGGGTCCCGTCTTGGTGACTACTGGATTAGGTCAGGGAGCTCCGCTCGGTTTGGTTGGTACTTTTCGAGCCGGCCAAACGTTTCCCTTTCCCATCGGATTTCCAGATGCACCATTTCCGCCGATGTTGCCGATGTCGCCGATGCAGGAGATAGTACCAATTCCCTTCTTGGTACCCTTTGAGGTACCTACACCAGAGCCCGCACCAGCGCCAGCACCCGCACCAGAGCCTGTCATGGCACCAATTCCTGAGGAGGATCCAGTGGTATCAGCCATTGATCTGATAGCTGTCCCGGAGGTACCCGTGCTTCCCGAGGTTAGAGCGACAGGGTCGGAGTCCTCTAGAGTGTCATCCAGGGACATCAGAGCTTACCGACGATTGTTCCAAAGGTCTTCTGATAGGAGCTCTTCTAGCGGGAGCAGAGGAGTAGTGGGACTATCGAGACTCAAGGGTGACGGCGAGGGTTGTAGTCAGTGATGGTACATGCCAGTGCTATCTACCTAGGTATGTAGGTATGTGTGAGGTTTTGATGTACTTTTGAGAGGGGACAGGGATCTTGAGAGCCGATGAGGCATCTTTCTTCTAGACTTTTGATGTATTTTTGTTTTAGTCCTCAGTTTGTATATATATTTGGGATCCTACTGATGGGATTCCCTTTCACAGTACTATTATGATGTATATGTTTATGTATGGATGTATATACATATATGTGTGTGTGTGTGTGTGTGTGTGTGATGGTTGTTTTATTTAGGTTTTAATTTTTCGTTGTTTTTAGTATCACCACGGAATGCTAATATCACGATTAGGTTTTAATAATTTCAGGTTTTCTTTAATGGGACATTGGGGACGTCTCACAAGATGGGGTTTAAGGCTGGTTACAGGCCTTTCATAGGTTCTGTGCCATGTATTTGTGGAAAAATTTCAGTAAGCAATGAAAGGAGAATGAGCTGAAAGGTGTAGTTTGGGAGTGTGCCAATGCAACAATTGTGCAATAGTTCAATCGATTCATGGAGAAGGTTAAGAGGATTAATGTGAAGGAATGGGACAAATGGCCCAAAGATGCTTGGACAAAGGCCTACTTTGAAGGCAACTGTATGGTGGACAACATGACCAACAATACATGTGAGGTATTCAATTCAAAGATTGGTCCCTACCATTGAAAGCCTATTCTGGCAATGGCTGAGGAGGTTAGATGTTATGTCTTGAGGACCATAAACCAAAACAAAGTGAAGCTAGCTGGGAGATTAGGGCCATTATGTCCTATGCAGCAAAGTAGATTGGAGAAGGAGAAGCTGGAGAGCAACAAGCGGTGCCCCATGTGGTCAGGTGTTGGACTGGACAACGGTCGGGTTCATTTGGATTCGGGCCCAAACGGTCCAATCCGAACCAACCCGAGGAGAATAATACCCAACCCATTTCCGACCATCTGGGTGAACGGTTTTGTTAGGTTCGGGTTGGGCGGGTCACGGTCGGGTTACGAACGGGTGGACGGGTTTAGATAAAAGGAAACTTTGCAGAAACCAGAAACAAACAAACTGTGTTCCGGAAGATGAGACGAAGAGGAGTTGTTTATGAAAATTGAATCAAATCCTATAACAATGTACAAACTTGTAGAAGAAGAAGCAATCCATAAACAAAAAGAATCAAACCCAGATTACAGAAGCGATGGCGCGGCGGTTACAGAAGTGATGACGGTGACATTGATGCTTTCACGATGCGTCGATTGTTGATGGCATATAATGAGAGAATGAGAGAAAGCGATGGCCAGCGGTTGGCGGCTATGCATAACGGCGATGTGTCGGAGGCTGATGGCGCATAATGATATAGATGGAAGAGGGTGGCGGCTTGCTTGGTTGCTATGGTTCCAAACTCTCACGGGTAAGTAACAATGAGACTGAGTATGGGCTGTTTTAATTTGGGCTTAATGAAAACACAAAACGCACAATACGTTGGGGGATTTTTAACCATTTCAATTTTGGGCTCATTTATTTTTCACTTTTATTCTTCTTCTAATACCTAATAAACAACCCTAAAAACATTAGCTCTTTACTCTCTCAGTTTCTCTCTCTCACGATTTCGGCTACCCAGCCCTCTCAATCTACATCTCCACTGCCCGACACCATAATGCGGCTCACGCCCACCACAGTCTTCACCTCCATCTCTATTTTTCTTTGCTGCTTTCCCTCCCTTCATCTCCATCTCTATTTCTCTTTGCTGCTTACCCTCCCTTCATCTCCATCTCCATCTCCTCGGTCGGGTTTGGATTTCGACGGATTTCATTTTATTCAACCGAACCCGCCCGCCCTAAACCATTCAAAACTGAAACTCTTATCCGACGACCCGTTCACCCGCTCGCACCCGCCCGGCAGCTTGAAATTCCTATCGGGGTTCATCGGTTTTTGGTCAGGACACGTAAACTTGTCTAGCCCTAGTCAGGTGATAATGATTGAGTGTGGTTTGAAGTGCAAAACCTTCCTTTTAGGGTGGATGTGAATCTGGCAACACAAAGCTGCACGTGCAGATTTTGGCAACTAACTGGTATAGTTTTTTGGGTGTATGGTTCCTACTGTTTGTTGTTATAATGTTCATTTGATTAGGCAACTAAATGTATTTTTGCTTAGTTCACATGAATACCTTGTATGCATGCTTGTGCTGTAATTACGTACAAAACTGAGAGGCCAAAAGACCACTGCCACGGATGGCTAACATTAGGGACTTACAATGCGTCATATGAATTTTTTATCCAGTCCACCCAATCTAAACAATTCTGGACAGCTACAGGGTATGATAAGCCGTTTCCATCCAAGGTCAATACAGAGGAACCTGTTAGTGGCCACAAACCGAGGAGGTTGATGCGTGCAGAACACACTTAGGACAAGTGCACCCTATCGCAAAAGTAATATAGGAGTATTTGGGACTCCAAATATCGTACCCACAGGGATTATTTAGACAAATCAAATTGGTGAAATGAAGAATTTTAGAAAGGAACAACAAAGACAAGAGTTCGCAAGCAAGAACACAAATATACAGAAAAGAGGGTTCAATTATAAGAAAGCCTAGGGTCAAGGTTTCACTTGCACTTTTAATTCCCAATTCCTAATTCTTTATGATTTTTTAATTAAGCAACATATATCAATTCCTCAACGAATTCTATTAATACGTTTGGTCATTCGCTATTAATAATCTTTTCCCCGAATTAATTTCCTATTTGGTCATGTAAGAAATTCAAATCCTGAGAAAGCATAAAGCACGGAGAGGTTGATTAATCTAATTGATTAACCTGATTGAAATACTATGATTAAAGTTTGATCATGCAATAATCCTAACATCGATTATTCTATATGTCTGTCAATTAATTGCGGTACGGCCGCGGATCAATCAATCAACTCAAACATGCCAAGAGTGATCAAAACTTAACATGAATTAAAGCAATAGAATAATCTATATGAAAGCAAAATCATGAAATCATATTAAATTAGGAAAAGAGTTTCAAGTAGCAAGATCCACCATAACCCTAGTAATGGTATTTAGCTATCCATAGAATAAAAGAGAACCAAATCCAAATAAAGGTACATGAAGAAACAAGGAAAAAGAACCCCTTTTACAGTAGTAATCTCCACTTTGATTCTTCAAGCGCCTTGCCTTGCTCTTGAATCGCTCCAAAGGTTTGGAAGAACTCTCCAAAAAAAGCTAAACCCCCAAGAACAGTGTTTTAGCCATCTCCAGCATCTCCAAAAAGATCGTCCCAAAAACAAAGGTTTTAACCCTATTTAAAACTAAAATAAAAAGGGTAAAACAGATATTTTCAGAACAAACAGAATAGACACAGCTGTGTCTAATAGGGGACATAGCTGTGTCTCTTGGTAAAACCATGCTCCAGGGACTAGACACAGTTGTGTCTATTAGGAGACATAGCTATGTCTCTTGGAAGACAGCACATGCGAGGATTAGACACAGCTGTGTCTAATGGGGACACAGCTGTGTCGAACTCCATGAGAGAGAAACGTCCACTTTTTTGGAGACACAACTGTGTCTATTAGGACACACAGCTGTGTCTCATGCCCCAACTCTTAATTCACCCTTTTTTAATCTCCAAAAATACCATTGTTCCTCCAATTATGCTCCAACTTAGTCCACTCTTAATAATCTGCAAAAATAATCAACGTTATGAGAATCCATCTCTTTAATAGCCAAAAATCAATGAATAATTGCAATGAGGACATGGTTTTAAGCTATATAAAATCATGTTATCAAACCACCTACACTTGAGTTTTGCTTGTCCTCAAGCAAAGAAATAACATTAAACTCAGGATTAACTTCAGCTTCCAAAGACACAAATCAAAGGGCTTTCATAACAAATGAATTCAGTCAAGCCAAGGATCAAAATCAGTTAAATATGAACAATCAGTACCTAGTACAATTAGAAGCTTGAGTTTAACTAGCATCACTTCCTAATCAACAAATAAGGTCACTCAACTTTCCATCACTCAACTGATTAAGGACAAAGAGATCACTCCAAACTTCTTCTAGGAAGATGCGTTACCATAGGCTTGATTGTCAATCTCATCTCCACTTTCTTATTCACATGCACAACATGAATCAAAAGGACTTGCAATGGTTGTAACGGGGCTACGGGGGAACAATAATAGGTAGGATAAAAAGGATGAAGATAATTAGGATAAGTCACAACATAGTAAACAAGTGAAACTCAATGCACAAGCACATAATAATCTTTCACTTCCAACTTTATTTCCATTATACTTTACCAAAAATCTCCCTTTTATCATACTTTTTTATTTGAATCCATGTGGATTGATTTTTTTTTTTCTTTCTTCTTTTCTTTTTGTTTCTTTTTGTTTTTCTTTTTGTCTTCTTTTTTTTCGCTTTCTGCTTTTCTATCCATCAACACACAAATAACCTTCAATGACCTTTTATCAACCCATTTACATTTCACCCAATGTCAAGAATAATCAAAATAATCAAATATATTCAACTTGAAATTCTCAAAAAGGAGGAAACAAGGAAATTTCATATCAAGCTCAAATGGGGCAACTAGGGGAATAATTTTTTTTTTCAACGTGACTTAGGAGGTCAAGAAAAAATAAATCCTAATTGCCTTAATCACCTTAAAGCATGCATGCGAATTATTGAACTTTCAACAAGATATCAAAGCAAGTTCTAGAACACATAAACATAGAGAAGTATCACTCCCAAAAGAAAATTGGATTCAAAATGAAAATCCAATCAATTTGGCTCAAAACTCACTTTCTGGGGCTAAGTTGAGAAGAAAAGCAAATGCAAGCAAACATGCTAATTTTCAACTAGGATCACATCATGTCATATCAAACTGGAAAAAGATCACTTAGCAAAACAATCTCTCATAAGCAATGAAGTGCCCTTCAAAAAATATCTCTATTTGCCTAACATTAATTCCAAAAATTCAAAGTCACATCTTGCCTAATTATTCACAATACTCAAGTGTAGTTCTTCATATTTTCAAAAATAAATGGGGTAATGAATCGGTACCCGACCACCTACACTTGAACCCAGCATTGTCCTCAATGTTAAAATAGCAAAAATAAAACCATCACCCAGAAGAAAAAGAAGAGTGAAACTTCCCTGAAGTGATTCGGCACATGGTGAAGGTCATCGAAGGACGTAGGAGAGAAATACAGTCACTGAGGTGGAAGAGGCGGCAAGCGAGCCTCGATTAACTGGAAGAGCTGGTCAAGTCGTCGATGAATATCTACCTCCATACGATCTAAGCGAGCCACAATATCATCCATAGTAGGAGGAGGCGGTGCAGGAACATCATCATCATCACCAGCATTTACATTGGCCTCCTGAGGGTCAACTGGAGCAGCTCTAAGTAATGCAAAATGCCCGGGTCGAACCTGATGAACAACACCCATACGAAGTAACAAGTCTTGATCAATAGGCTCCATGGGGATTGCCTGTGTGACATCCGGGTGCAAGGCAGCAAGGTTATGATCCAGATGTGTAATGTAGGAACCCAAGGTAAAATATCGTTGTTGGTCCCTACCCTTGGGCTTATCCTGTTTCCTCAGATGCTGCAAGAATAAGTATCCCAGGTTGCAGTGATTGCCATGCACTAAGCACCATAGGAAGAACAAGTCCATCTTAGTCACAACGACCGTGCTCTGAGAACGACCATTAATTCCATGAGATATGAATCGATGCAACCATCGGAGCATGGGGTCGCAAAGCATAGAGGCCTTACTCTGACTAGGATTATAAGGCTGTCCTGGCCGGCTAATCTCTGTCCAAAAGATGGCATCAAAGAAATCAGGCGGAGGAGAAAATAGGGCCCCCTGTTAGGCTGGGGTCTGCACAGAAGCAGATGTCTCAAAACCCATGTGAATATTAAACTCAGTCAGCGACATGCAAAAGTTGTGCCGATTAAGACAGAATCCTATGGTAGCAGGCTCCTCCGGGCTTTGCACCGAGCAATCAAAGGTCAATGTCACCCAAAATTCGAGAGTGGGCTTTCGATAAGCATCACAGTGAATGGCATCTAGATGCTCCCATCCAGCGCTACATAAATAGTCCTCAATCTGCCTACGGACGCCAAAGTCATCAATGGTTTGAGCATCGAGGCATTTGGTTGGGGCAAGCTGGAACTTCTGAAGTATTGCAAATCGCTCCTGATGCACAGAAGATTCAAATACCAGCGTGTGGGCGACAGAGACATCAGGAAGAGCAACTCGAGAAGTACTGGCCCTGTCAGTAGGACGCTGACGCTTGGGCGGCATAGTTCCTGAAAATGCAAAATTATTATATCAGTCCAAAGAACCAAGCAATAATGCATGAGTTAATCCCCGTCATACCTGAGAGCATAACAAAATAAAATACAAGAGCACCAAAACCACATAATCATCAGGATAATTCAAAGTTCACAGACATGCCTTCAGCAGTAATCAGCATTAATATGTGTAGAATGTCAAGTAAGTGACACCTACACTAGTCTGAGAATACCGAAGGAAGCAGAATGAAACTACCAGCACTGCATGTCTGCAATCCCAAAAATCCCCAAAATAAAGATACTATGGAGGTTTGATAGCTGATTGATATGAGTAAGTTAGCACAGACACAACAGTAATCAAGCAAGTTCAAACCCAGTTCAGCAGAACAGGTAACAGCCATAACAATCCATAAAAAAAAGTCCTACATTAAGAGCTGTAAGCCAAATCAATAATATCTGACTATGGTAACAAGCAATCTCACCCCACCTCCAAATCACAAATCATGTTCAACATTCAGTAAGTGAAAGAGGGAGTGAATGCCAGAAAAAGATTAATCTAGAGGGGCATACCTGGTAGAGGGGATGAATACAGTATAACACAAACAACCTTAACCCCAATGGTGCCCCAAACCCCAAATCAAGAAACCCAATGAGTGATGAAGCAGCGTATAACAGCAACAGAGACGGACGCGCGGTGGAGCATGAACGCGTGACGGAGATTCGCGCGGCGGTGACGGCCAAACGAAGAACCGTGCGGCGGTGGTGAACAGCAGCGGTGCACGGCGGTGATGAAATGAGCAAGGAACAAGTGTGGGTGGTGGCTTGAAATGAGCAAGGAACAAGTGTGGGTGGTAGCTTTTATGAACAGAGAAGAAAAAGAGAGACGAGGAGATAAGGGAGAGAAGAGGAATAGGAGGTTTGACCTCCTGAATGGCGTGGGTTGTTTATAAAATGAAGTTTTTTTAAAAAAAAATGCATACTTTAACGTGAAAGGTGATGAGACATAGCTGTGTCACACAACTGTGTCTCCCTTTAAGTTTTTTTTTAAGACGCATCCTTTAGTGTTAAAGGGGATGAGACACACCTGTGTCATTCAGAGACACAACTGTGTCTTATTGAGAGGCCACTGCATACGAGAGTTAGACACAGTTGTGTCATTTAGAGACACAGCCGTGTCTCCCTCTAAGTTTTTTTTTTAAATTTTTTTAAATTTTTTTTAAAGCAAAGAGAGATAAACACAAATTAAGAAAAGAAAATCCTCCCCACCTACACTTAAGTCCTAAGATAACAAAATAAAATAAAAAGGATAAAAAGGTTTAGAAACACAGGTTGCCTCCTGTGCAGCGCTTGTTTAACGTCTTGAGCCTGACGGTCAGCATAGAGGTAGTCAATCCTGAAGGCGGGTAACATATTTCAAATGAAGAACACCCCCCATCATAATGTTTAGCACGCTTTCCATTGATCTTGAAAGTGCTACCATCATCCTTAGAAACCTCAAGCACACCAGAAGGAAAAACTTGTGTCACGGTGTAAGGTCCATACCAACGTGAGCGCAATTTTCCTGGAAAAAGCCGTAAACGTGAGTTATAAATTAAAACTTTTTCACCAATATGAAACTCACGCTGCTGAATGCGCTTATCATGCCATTTTTTTGTTCGCTCCTTATACAACTTGGCATTTTCATAATCTTCAATACGAAGCTTATCCAATTCATTAAGTTAGAGCAACCGCTCTTCACCTGTAAGTTGTGCATCAAAATTAAGAAATTTTAGTGCCCAATATGCTTTATGCTCTAGCTTAACAGGTAAATGACAAGCCTTACCAAAGACAAGACGGTAAGGAGACATACCAATAGGAGTTTTAAATGCAGTCCTATATGCCCATAATGCATCATCCAATTTTAAAGACCAATCTTTTCTGGATGCACTAACAGTTTTTTCCAAAATCCTCTTCAATTCCCTATTAGAAATTTCCACTTGACCACTTGTCTGGGGGTGATAGGGAGTGGCTATTTTATGGGTGACACCATATTTTCTCAAGAGATTTTCAAATTGTTTATTGAAAAAATGGGTGCCACCATCACTTATGATTGCTCTAGGTGTGCCAAATCGTGTAAAAATAGTTTTTTTCAAAAATTAAACCACAACCCGAGCATCATTAGTGGGTAAGGCCACTGCTTCCACCCATTTAGAAACATAATCCACAGCAACAAGAATATACTCATTTGAAAAGGATTTAGGAAAAGGTCCCATGAAATCAATTCCCCAAACATAAAAAATGTCACACACCATAATATTATTCAAGGGCATCTCTTGTCGCCTAGAAATATTACCGCAACGCTGGTAACTATCACAAGCATTCACAAATTCAAGTGCATCTTTAAAGATGGTAGGCCAATAAAAACCACATTGCAAAACTTTATATGCGGTTCTATTCGGGCCAAAGTGACCCCCAGTCTCCCTAGAATGACAATGTTCAAGAATAGAAGGTATCTCGTCGGCAAGCACACAACGTCTAATCATTTTATCCCCACATATTTTAAACAAATAAGGTTCATCCCACATATAGTGTTTAGCATCAGAAAAAAAATTCTTCTTCTGTTGATAAGAGAAGTATGTAGGGACAACCTTACCAGTGAGATAATTAACAATGTCTGCATACCATGGAGCAGTGGAAATAGCCAAGAGACACTCATCAGGAAACACTTCCTTGATTTCCCCATCATCTGAAGGTTGCATCACACTCTGGTCAAGACGTGACAGGTGATCTGCCACTAGATTCTCTGTACCCTTTTTATCTCTAATTTCCAAATCAAACTCTTGGAGAAAAAGAATCCATCTAATCAACCGAGGCTTCACATCCTGTTTTTCAAGCAAATGCTTAATAGCAGAATGGTCAGTATAGACAACAACCTTTGAAAGGACAAGATAATGACGAAATTTGTCAAAAGCAAATACTACTGCTAGCAACTCTTTTTCTGTGGTAGTGTAATTCTTTTGAGCATCATCTAGAGTGCGGATAGCATAGTATATAGTATGAAATGCCTTATCTTTCCTTTGACCCAGAACTGCCCCCACAGCAATATCACCGGCATCACACATCAACTCAAAAGGAAGAGTTGGCACTAACTAATTTTTCTTTCAGTAAATTAAATGGCTTTAAGCACAGATCAAAAAAATTGAAAGTGGCATCTTTGACCAAAAGGTCTGTCATGGGCTTAGCAATTTTAGAAAAATCTTTAACAAATCTCCCGTAAAAACCTGCATGTCCCAAAAAACTAAGCACTGCCTGCACAGAATTCGGGGGAGGTAATTTTACAATCACCTCTACCTTGGCAGGGTCTACCTCAATACCTTTGGTGGATACCTTGTGCCCCAAAATAATATACTCTTGCACCATGAATTGACACTTTTCCCAATTTAGCACCAAATTAGTGTCCCTGCATCTTTTCAATACCAGATTTAAATTATGCAAACAATTATCAAATGAGGAACCGAAGACAGAAAAATCATCCCTGAAAATTTCGATGCATTCCTCAATTAAATCAGAAAAAATTGCCATCATGCATCTTTGGAAAGTGGCAGGGGCATTGCATAAACCAAATGGCATCCTTTTATATGCAAAAGTACCATATGGGCAAGTAAAAGTTGTTTTCTCTTGATCTTGTAGCACCACTGGTATTTGCATATAACTGGAGTACCCATCTAAACAACAATAATATTCGCGCCCTGCTAATTTTTCAAGCATCTAGTCTACAAAAGGTAGAGGAAAATGATCTTTTCTAGTGGCTTCATTTAATTTTCTATAATCAATGCACATGCGCCACCCCGTTGTTTTCCTTATCGCTATGAGCTCATTATTATCATTTTCCATGATAGTGGTACCTCCCTTTTTAGGAACACATTGAACATGACTTACCCATTTACTGTCAGAAATAGGATAGACAATACCTGCATCAAGAAGTTTGATCACTTCCTTTTTAACCACC
Source organism: Sophora flavescens (assembly GCA_030762895.1). Classification (NCBI taxonomy): domain Eukaryota; kingdom Viridiplantae; phylum Streptophyta; class Magnoliopsida; order Fabales; family Fabaceae; genus Sophora; species Sophora flavescens. The sequence goes on from CM061065.1 coordinate 133,990,004, forward strand.
TCCTTCATGTTCGGGTTGAGACGGCGCTGAGGTAGTGCTCGAGGCTCATAATCATCCTCCATATAAATCCTATGAGTGCAAATGGCGGGACTAATACCCTTGATGTCATGAATTGTCCACCTAAAGGCTTCCATGTTATCCCTCAAAACTCTCATGAGTTGTTCCTCCATGGTACCTGTCAAAGCAGCAGAGATAATCACTGGCAAAGAAGAAGGAGGTTACAAAAATGCATATTTAAGATTTTAGGGGAGAGGTTTTAATTCAAGCTTGGGGGTTTCTTCAATCGAAGGCTTGGGCTTTGGAGCATTGCCCTTTTCCAACTCCTCAAACCGGCGATCTCTCCATTTTCCTTGCAATTGATGAGCTCCAAGATATAAAAAAATCTCTTCATCTTCATTGCCCACCAATATATCATGATCCTCTATAGTAAGAATTTTCTCCAAAGCATCCTCTATCCTTAGATCCTGAAAGTTGATAGAAACAACCACATCAGTGACATCAACATCCTGAATAAAATTACAGGAAGCAAAAGAAGAAGGTTTTTTTAATAGAATTAAAGACTTTAAAAACAACTTCTTCATCACCAAAGCGTAAAGTCAACTTCCCTTGTTGGACATCAATTAACGTCTTCCCTGTTGCTGAGAAAGGTCTTCCCAAAATAATTGGGACCTCCTCATCTTCTTCCATGTCCAAAACAACAAAGTCTGCAGGGAAAACAAATTTGTCAACATTAACCAAAACATCTTCTACGATGACACGTGGGTGAGTGATGGATCTGTCTGCTAACTGCAAGGAGATGTTAGTGGGCTGAGGTTCCTGCATGCCAAGTTTTCTAAAGACAGAAAGGCATTAGATTTATACTGGCACCCAAATCACATAATGCTTTTTCAAAATAAGAACTACCAATGGAACAAGGAATAGTAAAACTCCCTGGATCTTTCAATTTAGGTGGTAGCTTCTTTAGAAGAATAGCAGAACATTCCTCATTCAACCTCACCAACTCAAAGCCCTCTAATTTCCTTTTATTAGAGATTATTTCGTTCAAAAAATTTGCATATTTTGGCATTTGAGATATAGCTTCAACAAATGGAATATTTATATGCAATTTTCTAAAAATTTCCATAAATCTAGCAAATTGCTTATCACGATGTTCATCTTTTAACCTTTGAGGGAAAGGGATGTTTACCTTTTGTGGCTCATGATCAACCTTACCTTTTTCACCCTCTTCAGAAGTGCTCCCTTCAATAAGAGCTTTCTTTTCTTTTGCAACCACTTGTTCTTCCTTTTGAGGTGCTGCACTTAACTCTTTGCCACTCCTAAGGGTGATAGCTTTAGCTTGCTCCTTTGGATTAGGTTCAGTTTGAGTGGGTAGTGTACCTTGCACCGTTTGAGACATTAAGGTTGCAAGAGTAGACACCTAATTTTCTAATGTTTGGATTCTACCATCAGTCTTCTCTATGAACTTCATCATTGTGTCTTCAAGACTCGGCTTTCTATTTTCTTGTCTAGGACCTTGATTTTGCAAATGTGGTGGTCTATAGACATTCTGATTTTGGCCCTTCTGTTGACCTCCGTAAGAGAAGTTGGGATGGTTCCTCCAACCAGGATTATTGGTAGAACTAAATGGATCATTCTGATTCCGGTTGGAATTGCCAACATACTTAGCCTCCTCGGCTGGTTAGGCGAAAGGATTACCCACTTGGCAGTCTATGCTCCAATGTCCTACCATTCCGCAATGATCACAAGGAACAAGAGATGCAGGTATGGATTGTGTCTGTGCTTGCATCAACGTCTCCAATTTCTTAGTGATAGCTTCCAATTTAAGCTCCAGGGCTGCACTTGATTCCACTTGAAAAACTCCAGCTAGCCTCTTGACTACATGTCTATCACCTGATGGCCACTGGTAATTATTGGGAGCCATCTCTTCAATCAAAGCATACGCCTCTTCAGGAGTTTTCTTACAGATACTTCCTCCACATGCAACATCAATATTGGATCTATTATGAGAAGAAAGTCCATTATAAAACATATGAATCTGCTGCCACACCGGAAAACCATGATGTGGGCATCTCCTAATCAAATCTTGAAAGCGCTCCCAAGCTTCATACAAGGACTCATGCTCATATTGTGCAAAGTTCGTAATATCAGCTCTAAACTTGGCAGACTTCGAAGGAGGAAAATATTTAGCAAATAACTTGCGAGTCAATTGATCCCAAGTAGTGATTGAACCTCCCGGTAAAGAAGACAACCATAAAATGGCTCTGTCTGTCAAAGAGAATGGAAACAACCTCAACCTGATAGCATCCGTGGAAACACCATTGAACTTGACAGTCTCTTTGATCCTCAAAAATTTCTTCAAGTGAGCATTGGGGTCTTCAGAAGGTGACCCCCCAAATTGCACAGAAGCCTGAATCATGGAGATCAGAGCTGGCTTGATCTCAAAATTATTGGCCTCCACAGCCGGATTAACAATGCTATCGGTTAATTCAGCAGTGGGTGTGAAATAATCTCCTAATGTCATTCTCTCAGTCGTGTTTCTCCTTTCTCTAGATTGCTTTCGATTTCTCCGTGCGGTTCTTTCTATTTCAGGATTATACTGCAAGTCAGGAGATTGAGAATGCGTTAGCATACAAGAATCAAAGGAAGAACAATAATAGTTTTTTTTTTGAAATGGCGTCTAAATTAACTAGAATCTCTTTTATCTGATATTACTAAATAAATCCCCAACAACGGCACCAAAAACTTGATGCGTGCAGAACACACTTAGGACAAGTGCACCCTATCGCAAAAGTAATATAGGAGTATTTGGGACTCCAAATATCGTACCCATAGGGATTAATTAATAATTACCAAATGAGAGAAATTCTTATGTTATTTAGACAAATCAAATTGGTGAAATGATGAATTTTAGAAAGGAACAACAAAGACAAGAGTTCGCAAGCAAGAACACAAATATACAGAAAAGAGGGTTCAATTATGAGAAAGCCTAGGGTCAAGGTTTCACTTAAACTTTTAATTCCCAATTCCTAATTCTTTATGATTTTTGAATTAAGCAACATATATCAATACCTCAACGAATTCTATTAATACGATTGGTCATTCGCTATTAATAATCTTTTCCCCGAATTAATTTCCTATTGGGTCATGTAAGAAATTCAAATCCTGAGAAAGCATAAAGCACGGAGAAGTTGATTAATCTAATTGATTAACCTGATTGAAATACTAGGATTAAAGTTTGATCATGCAATAATCCTAACATCGATTATTCTATACGTCTGTCAATTAATTACGGTACGGCCGCTGATCAATCAATCAACTCAAACATGCCAAGAGTGATCAAAACTTAACATGAATTAAAGCAATAGAATAATCTATATGAAAGCAAAATCATGAAATCATATTAAATTAGGAAAAGAGTTTCAAGTAGCAAGATCCACCATAACCCTAGTAATGGTATTTAGCTATCCATAGAATAAAAGAGAACCAAATCCAAATAAAGGTACATGAAGAAACAAGGAAAAAGAACCCCTTTTACAGTAGTAATCTCCACTCCGATTCTTCAAGTGCCTTGCCTTGCTCTTGAATCGCTCCAAAGGTTTGGAAGAACTCTCCAAAAAAAGCTAAACCCCCAAGAACAGTGTTTTAGTCGTCTCCAGCATCTCCAAAAAGATCGTCCCAAAAACAAAGGTTTTAACCCTATTTAAAACTAAAATAAAAGGGTAAAACTGATATTTTCAGAACAAACAGAATAGACACAACTGTGTCTAATAGGGGACACAGTTGTGTCTCTTGGCAAAACCATGCTCCAGGGACTAAACACAGCTGTGTCTATTAGGAGACACAGCTGTGTCTCTTGGAAGACAGCGCATGCGAGGATTAGACACAGCTGTGTCTAATGGGGACACAGCTGTGTCGAACTCCATGAGAGAGAAACATCCACTTTTTGGAGACACAGCTGTGTCTATCAGGACACACAGTTGTGTCTCATGCCCCAACTCTTAATTCACCCCGTTTTTAAGCTCCAAAAATACCATTGTTCCTCCAATTATGCTCCAACTTAGTCAACTCTTAATAATCTGCAAAAATAATCAAAGTTATGAGAATCCATCTCTTTAATAGCCAAAAATCAATGAATAATTGCAATGAGGACATGGTTTTAAGCTATATAAAATCATGTTATCAGAGGTCATACCCAGCTTTCACATGCTCAAATGTGGCATCGAGGGTCATAATAGCAAAGGATGCATGAACACAGGAGTGGCCCAAAGACCTAAGACGAAGAAATCAACTCAGAATCAGGAGGAATCAGTGAGTGAGATACCACTTTCCCAATCTGCACCTGCTGATGATCAAATAAATGAGGAATATGCCACCATAAGGGTAGTTCATTGTTGTTGTTTTCTAAACAATTGCAATTTCAATAAATTGCTAACTTCATGGTGTGTTTTCTTAGGAACCACACCAAGTTCAAAAACCAGGAAATGCTCAACAACCAGTGCAAGTTCAGCCTACTCAGGAAGTGCAAGTTCAGACTCAAAAGCAAGTGAATGCACCACATAGGGTATGTATGTAGGGACTAATTTGATACTAATTTGTTCATTTCAAGGACTAATTTGATATTTAGTTGTAAATTACAAGGACAAATTTGATACTAACTTTTCGATTTCATCTGTGTAGGCAAGGAGGTATGGTGTGAGAGGTCCAGTTATATCACCCAGTGAGAAGGCTACACCGGTTAGGGTGCCAACAACAACACCAGTTCCACCAATGCCTGTACTTATGCCACTGATAGTGTGATTTCACATCATAATTCATGTACATTTTTGCATGCATTTTTCATATAGTTTAGCCATATTTTATTTGATTTTATTAGTTTTTACCTTGGAACGGGTAAGGTGGATTCTTGGTGTTGTTTTGCAGGAATTTAAGGAAAAATGCTCAAGATTGGCCATGTTGGAGCTTGGATGAAGACAGAGCCTGAAAAGTGAAGAAAATGACCCAAGCAGAGCCCATCACGGCCTAGTCGTGATGCCCATCACGGCCTAGCCGTGATCGAGCAATAATTGAGAAGAAAAAAAGGCAAAAGTCAGAATCTGTCACGGCCTAGCCGTAATACCCATCACGGCCGTGATATGTTAATGGAGCCAGACCCCCTCTTGGAAGAATCTGTCACGACCAAGCCGTGAGGCCCATCACGGCCATGACAGATCATTTGGTGAAGGCAGAAGCTATCACGGCCTGCCCGTGATGAGAATCACGACCGTGATACTCCAATATTTGAAAGTGCGCCAAGGCAGAAAGCGTCACGGCCTGGACGTGATGGCCATCACGGTCGTGACGTGAATCCTGATCTATAAAGAGACACGGGATGAACAGAGAAAAACAGTTTTGAAGCCCTAAAACACACTCTCTGAACCAGGGGCAGCTGCACAAGGATTCCATGGAGTTCCTCCTCCTTTTCATCTATATTTCTATGGTTTTGGCTATGATCATGAGTAGCTAAACCCCCATTGTTGGGGTTAGGTGTAGCTATTTCTGAATTCTCCATGTATCTGATTTGATCTTGTAATACAGTTTTTACTTCTTTATGAGTGATTGATTTCTATGCTTAATGCTTGTTGTGGCTAGCACCCCCATGACTTGATTAGTGTTTTGATATGCAATTAGAAAATTCGTATTAGAACCGGAACTGAAATTAATCACTTAGTAACCCTTGCGTCTAGGAATGGAGTTTGGTTTACTAGTAATCGCGTGATCCCTAACCTTAATGCAAATTCATTAATCTAGGACACCTAAGGAATTAGGGTTTATTAGTGGATTTAGGCTCTTGCCATCCGAGGAATCGGGGCTTGAGTAATTTAGTGGATTGATTGTCATATTTGAAGTAGAAACTGTTTATTAGTCTTTTAATTGCATGGGGATGAAGTTTAGTGAACTTAATCCCAGCATCGTTCTTATATTTGAAAAATCCTTTTAACTGCCTCCCAAGTGTTCGACAAAAAACCCAAAAAGAACTTTTCTCTTTATTCTTTTTATTTTAGGTTGAAATCTTATTTGGGCTTGGTATTTACTATCGAGCTCCCTTCAATCCAAATATCCGCTTAGATAGTGATTGATTCAGTATGTGCTAGTATTTGTCACAGTCCTCGTGGGAACGATAAACGGTCTCACCACCGTATTACTTGTACGACTAGGTATACTTGCCTAGAACCGTCAACAAGTTTTTGGCGCCGTTGCTGGGGACTGTGTTTCAATATCAACATACCCATTTCGGTTACTAATTTAAGCAAAAATTTTCTGTTATAATCTGTTTGCTGTAAAAAATTTCTGTTTTGTTTTGCTGACATTTTTCTGGTGTGTTTGCTGTTGTGGGCTGACATTAACTGCTAACACTCTTGTTGCTAGACTGTTTGTGCATGCGAGGTACTACCCCGGCTGACCAACTCCTCTACGATCCTGAAATTGAAAGAACAACTAGGGGAAATCGGAGGCAAGCAAGAGAGCAGAAACTGTTAGAACAGCAAGTAGAAGAACAAGAGATTTCCACTTCTCAAGTTCATCAAGAAAGACTCAGAATGGCAGGCAATGGTGAAGGTGCTCCACCACGAAGGACACTTGGTGACTATGCCAATACAAATGTCAATCGGCATGTCACTAGCATAGTGAGGCCTCCAGTGAACTGCAACAATTTTGAAATCAAGCCAGCTCTCATCAATATGGTTTCACAGAATCAATTTGCCGGGTTGGAGAAAGAAGATCCTAATAGTGATGTGTCCAACTTCCTGGAGTTGTGTGATACGGTGAAGATAAATGGTGCCTTCGATGATGCAATTCGCCTAAGGTTGTTCCCTTTCTCTCTGAGAGATAGAGCCAAGTCTTGGCTCCAATCTCACCCAAGGGGGAGCTTCACTACATGGGATGACTTAGAGGCAAAATTTCTGGCAAGATTCTTCCCCACCTCAAGATTTGTGAAGACAAGGGGTGAAATTATAAGCTTTGCCCAACAAGAAGGTGAGACTCTTCATGACACATGGGACAGGTTCAAAGGCTTTCTCCAAAGATGTCCAAATCATGGGTTTGATGATCTTACTCAGATGCAAACATTTTGCAATGGACTGAGGCCGTCAACCAGGTATATGTTGGATGCCTCAGCTGGAGGATCCATGAACACAAAGACATCAGAGGAAGCACTGATTTTGACAGAGGCTATGGCATCTAATGACTATTTAATGCATCATGATTGGGGTTCCACATCAAGAAGGGGAGTGTTGGAGTTATATTCACAAACTGCACTGTTGGCTCAGAATAAGATCATGACACAACAACTGGAGTCCATTACCAAGCAACTAGCGCAACTCCCACAACAACTCCAAACTGCTCAAGGGACAACCATGCCACCTCAACAGGTAATGAGATGTGATTTCTGTGGAGGAGATCATGATAATGGAAATTGTGAGGCTCCACCTAGTTCCCATGAGGAAGCTAATTATATGGGGAACTATGGGCGACCAGGCAACAACCAATACTCCAACAACTACAACCAAGGATGGAGGAATCAACCGAGTTTTGGTTGGAAACAAGATGCCGAACAAGCAAGCAAGCCTCAACCCACACCACCGCCTCAAGACCGGACTTCTATCTTGGAGAACATCCTCAATCAGTTCATGCAGATGTCCATGTCAAACCAGAAAAACACCGATGCTTCTATAAAGAACTTGGAGGTTCAAGTTGGACTGATTGCAAAGCAACTAGCAGAGCAATCTAGCAGCAGTTTTTCAGGTAATACTCAAACTAATCATAAGGAGCATTGTAAAGCTATTGTGTTGAGGAGTGGTAAAAGTCTTGAGGAAGAGAGTGGTGGGCCTTTGGTGAAAAATCGGAAAGTTGATGAAAAAACAGAGTTGAGTGCTGAGAAAAAAGAAGAAAAAGGCACAGAGGTTGTAGTAGAGGAGGGAGAAAAAGACAGTGAAAAAGACATGAGGGAGAAGCTAGTGGATAAGAATTCAATTTTGAGGAGGAGTAAAAGTCAGATTTTGAAAGACAGAGACAAGCCTCAAGAAATCCCCTCTTAAGTGAAGTTGCCATATCCTCATTTGAGCAAGAAAAGGGAGAAGGAAGAACGGTTTGCCAAATTTCTTGACATTTTCAAGAGATTACAGATTAATATACCCTTTGCTGAAGCACTAGAGTAGATGCCAACCTATGCAAAGTTCATGAAGGAGTTGCTCACGAAGAAAAGAAAATTCAAATAAGGTGAGACTGTTGCCTTGACAGAGGAGTGTAGTGCAATACTTCAGAGGAAGCTACCTCCAAATCTTAAAGATCCTGGTAGTTTTACAATCCCTTGCACTATTGGGATTGTTGCTATTGGGAAGGCCTTGTGTGACTTGGGAGCGAGTATCAATTTGATGCCGCTTTCAATTTTGAATAAGCTTGGAGGTGGTGAGGTGAAACCAACAAGGATGGCATTGCAACTAGCTGATAGATCAATCAAGCGTCCTTATGGTATTCTGGAAGACGTCTTGGTTAAAGTGGACAAGTTTATCTTCCCAGCGGATTTTGTGATATTAGACATGGAGGAGGATACAGAAGTTCCACTTATATTGGGGAGACCTTTTTCTAGCAACTGGTCGTGCTTTGATAGATGTACAAAAGGGCCAACTTCGACTCAGAGTGCAAGATGAAGAGGTTACTTTCAATGTATTTGAAGCCATGCATCGCCCGAGTGATGAAGAGAGTTGTTTCCGCATGGACCTTGTGGAAGTAGTGGCTAAAGAAGCCTTTACACATCAGCTCCACTCCTCTTCTCTTGAGAAGGTAATTGTGAACTCTATTGAAAATCTTGATGAGGAAGAGGAGAAGGAAATAGAAGACTACTGTTTGTGTGATCTGGAAGCTCAACCCAAGCAACTTGCTGTCAACACTAAGAAAGAAGAGCTCAAAAGGGATGCAGTCCAAGAGAAGCTCGAGTTAGAGCTTAAGCCTCTACCTCCCCACTTGAAGTATGTATTTCTTGGTGAGAATGATGAAGACCCTGTCATAGTGAGCAATGTACTGTCCAAACTAGAAGAGGAGAAACTTGTAAGGGTGCTTCGAGAGCATAAGACAGCTATTGGATGGTCCATCTCAGATTTGAAAGGTATTAGCCCCGCAATTTGTATGCACAAGATCATGATGGAGGCTGAATTTAAGCCGATGGTCCAACCGCGGAGGAGGCTCAATCCTACAATGAAAGAAGTGGTGAAGAAGGAGGTGCTGAAACTCCTTGAAGCTGGAATGATCTATCCGATTTCCGATAGTGCTTGGGTGAGTCCGGTACAAGTGGTTCCAAACAAAGGTGGCATGACCGTCGTGTACAACGAGAAAAATGATTTGATCCCAACTAGAATGGTCACCGGTTGGTGAATGTGTATAGATTACTGGAAGCTAAATCAAGCTACTAGGAAGGATCACTTCCCACTTCCATTCATGGACCAGATGTTGGAAAGGTTGCCCGGGCAAGCTTACTATTGTTTCTTGGATGGTTATTCGGGTTATAAACAAATTGCGGTTAACCCAGAAGACCAAGAGAAAACTGCTTTCACATGACCGTTTGGAGTTTTTGCCTATCGGAAGATGACTTTCGGTCTTTGCAATGCGCCTGCGACATTTCCAAGGTGCATGCTTTCCATTTTTTCTGATATGGTAGAAAAATACATTGAGATTTTCATGGATGATTTTTCTGTTTTCGGTTCCTCTTATGATAACTGTTTGTCTAACCTTGCTGCTGTGTTAAAGAGTTGCATGGACACCAATTTAGTCTTAAATTGGGAGAAGTGTCATTTTATGGTGTAGGAAGGCATTGTGCTTGGGCACAAAATTTCTGCAAAGGGGATCGAAGTGGATAAATCCAAGATTGATGTGATTGAGAAACTACCTCCACCAGTGAATGTCAAGGGTGTGAGGAGTTTCCTTGGGCATGCAGGCTTTTACCAGCGGTTCATCAAGGACTTTTCAAAGATTGCCAAGCCGTTGTGTAGCCTTTTGAACAAGGACACTCCATTTGTGTTTGATACTGCTTGTCTTACCTCTTTTCAGATTTTGAAAGACAAGTTGATTACTGCTCCCATTCTTGTTGCACCCAACTGGGAGTCACCATTTGAATTGATGTGTGATGCCAGTGACTACGCTGTTGGGGCAGTTCTGGAACAGCGGAGGGACAAATTTTTCCATGCCATTCACTACGCTACCAAGGTTCTCAATAAGAACCAAGTAAATTATGCAACAACTGAAAAAGAGTTGCTAGCCATAGTGTTTGCACTGGAAAAATTCCATTCCTACTTAATAGGGTCACAAGCCACTGTTTTTAGTGATCATGCTGCAATTAAATATTTGTTGACTAAGTTAGATTCTAAACCAAGACTCATAAGGTGGATTCTATTGTTGCAGGAATTTGACTTAGTCATTAAGGACAAAAAGGGTAGCGAGAATGTGGTGGCTGACCACTTGTCCCGGTTGGTGAATGAAGAGGTGGCTGCAAAAGAAAAGGACATTCGGGATGAGTTCCCGGATGAGACTTTATTGCTGGTACTTGAGAGACTATGGTTTGCCGACATGGCAAATTTCAAGGCAGCCAATATTGTTCAAGAGCACCTCACTTGGCAACAAAAGAAGAAATTCTTCCGGGATGCTAACCATATCATGTGGGATGACATATTTCTGTTCAAGGTTGGACCGGATGGCTTATGGAGGAGGTGTGTTAGTCAAGAGGAAGCAAAGAAAATTCTGTGGCATTGTCATAACTCTCCATATGGTGGACATTACAATGGGGATAGGACAGCTGCAAAGGTCCTTCAATCTGGGTTCTTTTGGCCTTCAATCTTCAAGGACTCTTACAATCATGTGAAGAGCTGTGACAAGTGCCAAAGGACCGGGAACATTTCAAAAAAGGGATGAGATGCCACTGCAGAACATATTGGAGGTTGAGGTATTTGACTGCTAGGGCATAGACTTTATGGGTCCACTTCCACCTTCATTCTCCAATCAATATATCTTGGTGGCGGTGGACTATATTTCCAAATGGGTGGAGGCCATTGCAACACCGCAGAATGATGCCCAGACAGTGATTAAATTCATCAAGAAGAATATCTTTGCCCAGTTCGGTGTCCCAAGGGTTCTTATAAGTGACGGGGGATTTCACTTTTGCAACTCACAACTGGGAAATGTGTTGACCAAATATGATGTGAGGCATAAGGTGGCATCTCCCTATCATCCGCAGACAAATGGGCAAACAGAGGTGTCTAACCGAGAGATTAAGCAGATTCTGGAAAAGACTGTAGCCACCTCAAGAAGAGATTGGGCAAAGAAGCTTGATGATGCCTTGTGGGCCTACCGGACTGCACTAAAAACTTCTGTGGGGTTATCTCCGTTTCAAATGGTCTATGGGAGGGCATGTCATCTAACCGTAGAGTTGGAGCATCGAGCCTTTTAGGCACTGAAGTTCTTGAATTTTGATGCCACTCTGGCGGGTGAGAAAAGAGTGAATCAGCTGCCTGAGTTAGAGGAGATGCGCCTTAATGCATATGAGAATGCAGCTATCTACAAGTAGAGAGCCAAGACCTACCATGACAATAAGATCGTGATGAAAACATTTCAGCCGAGACAACAAGTTCTATTATTCAATTCCCGACTGAGATTGTTTCCGGGTAAGTTGAAGTCTAAGTGGTCGGGACTGTTCATTGTCAAGGAAGTCTCACCTCATGGAGCTGTGGAAGTGGAGGATCCTGCTTCAAAAAGGACCTTCAAAGTCAATGGCCAAAGACTTAAGGCCTACTTGGGTGGTGACATCGAGAGATTGATCTCAGCTGTGCGCCTTCATGATCCTTGAGGTCACCTACCCGTCAAGCTAGTGACGTCAAAGAAGCGCTTCTTGGGAGGCAATCCAAGTTTTCTTTTCATTTTCCTTTTGTTTTTGATTTTTCCCTCTTGAATAATTTGAGAAGATCAAGAGGAAAAAGATCATAAATTAATAGTTTGGTTAAGTGTTTTCAGGGTAAGGAGGAAGGAGAAGCAAAAAGGGCAGAGACAACAAGGTCAACAGCCATCACGCCCAGGCCGTGACATTGGTCACGACCGTGATGAGCCAGAATTGAAGATCAGAAAGGATCACGGCCCAGCCGTGATCCCCATAACGGGCGTGATGGAAGGACCCTAAAGATCAGAGAGCATCACGGCCTAGCCGTGATGGAGGTCACGATCGTGACAGGCCACTCCTACGAACCAGAATGCATCACGGCCTGTCCGTGATAAGCATCACGGCCGTGACCCATTTTTCATGCATTTCCTTCTGACTAGGCATGTGAACCAGCACCCGCTGCCGCCTCGGTAAGTCGTTCCAATTTTTCTTTCCTCTCTCCTACTTGATTATTTACATTGGGGACAATGTAAGTTCTTAAGTTTGGGGTAGGGGTATTTTTGCATTGTTCATGTTGCAATGTTGCAGTCATATAGTTTTGTATGATAGCTTTGCATGTTCACATGATTAGATTGCCCCTCGCCTAAATTTTGCATCCAATTGTGAGAACTAAGTTCCAAATAAATTGAGATAGTGAATTTTTGAACCCAATTTTTCATTCTTGTGATAGGGCTGCAAATAAAAATGCTTGAGATGATCTGTGATAGTTGATAATTAGCATGTGGTTCCGTAGACTTGTGTTTCTCAGTGATTTTTAAACTACTAAAATGTGAGATTTTGAGCCAAAATGGGTACTCACTAAATCTACCCCATTCTTTGATAGAGTGTTATTCCTCTTGGATTGTATTTCTCTAGAACTTGAATTGAAACCGTTTTGAAGCTTAAAAATTTTTTGAAAACATTTTTGAAAATGATTGAGGCACTAGGTATTTTTCTGGCCTTCTGAGCTTTGAATGACTAAATGCTACCCCTTAGTTACCCAATTTTGAGCCTGAAAGAATAAAATACTTTTCTTGGTACCCGAAAATATTTTGATAAATATGCTTGGTAGGATACCTTATCAAGTATTACAAAAAGGGTAAAAAGGTAGTTGAAAAAAGTTTGGGATGAAAGAATCATAAAAATATTTCTCTTGCGTTGAAAAATCTCCCCTCTCCAAGCAAAAGAAAAACAAAGAAAAAGAAAAATATATAGAGAAAGGGATGACAAAAAGAAATGAGAAATAAAATGAAAAGAAAGAAAGAAAGGTGGCGAAAGTGAATCGAAACCCAAAAGGGTATTTTAGAAGGTGTCATGATTTGCAATGCTTAATGTTTTGTGTAGCCTTTTGAAATGTCCTTTTCTTGATTGCCCCACCTAACGATAAATCCCATGGCCCCGTTACAACCAAAGCTAAAGACCTCTTGATTCTTAATTGTTTTCATTAATAAAGTAGAGATTTGGTTGATAGTCAAGCCTATGGTAGAATTCATTCCTTGAGGAAAATGGAGCGAATTGTCTTATATCCCTAACACTTGAGTGAGGTGAGAAAGAGAGCCAAGAAAATGAACAAGCTTGGGGTGATCTTCATGTGAGAAAGAGTGCCCTAATCGGTGAGAATATGAGTCTAAGAAACCTAAGCCTCTAATTGGACTTGAAACTAATTGTCTCTTGCTGAATTATTTGAGATGCCTGTTACTTGGACTATTTATTCGGGTTCTTGGTTCACTACCCATGATCTGATTGTCTATATCTTCTAGCCTTAGTGATTACTTGAGGACAAGCAATTGAATAAGCTTGGGGTGATTTGACAGTGTGATTTCACATCATAATTCATGTACATTTTTGCATGCATTTTTCATATAGTTTAGGCATATTTTATTTGATTTTATTAGTTTTTACCTTGGAATGGGTAAGGTGGTTTCTTGGTGTTGTTTTGCAGGAATTTAAGGAAAAATGCTCAAGATTAGCCATGATGGAGCTTGGATGAAGACAGAGCCTGAAAAGTGAAGAAAATGACCCAAGCAGAGCCTATCACGGCCGTGATCGAGCAATAATTGAGAAGAAAAAAGGCAAAAGTCAGAATCTGTCACAGCCTAGCCGTAATACCCATCACGACCGTGACGTGTTAATGGAGCCAGACCCCCTCTTGGCAGAATCTGTCACGGCCAAGCAGTGAGGCCCATCACGGCCGTGACAGATCATTTGGTGAAGGCAGAAGCTATCACGGCCTGCCCGTGATGAGAATCACGGCCGTGATACTCCAATATTTGAAAGCGCGCCAAGGCAGAAAGCGTCACGGCCTGGACGTGATGGCCATCACGGTCGTGACGTGAATCCTGATCTATAAAGAGACACGGGATGAACAGAGAAAAACAGTTTTGAAACCCTAAAACACACTCTCTGAACCAGGGGCAGCTGCACAAGGATTCCATGGAGTTCCTCCTCCTTTTCATCTATATTTCTATGGTTTTGGCTATGATCATGAGTAGCTAAACCCCCATTGTTGGGGTTAGGTGTAGCTATTTCTGAATTCTCCATGTATCTGATTTGATCTTGTAATACAGTTTTTACTTCTTTATGAGTGATTGATTTCTATGCTTAATGCTTGTTGTGGCTAGCACCCCCATGACTTGATTAGTGTTTTGATATGCAATTGGAAAATTCGTATTAGAACCGGAACTGAAATTAATCACCTAGTAACCCTTGCGTCTAGGAATGGAGTTTGGTTTACTAGTAATCGCGTGATCCCTAACCTTAATGCAAATTCATTAATCTAGGCCACCTAAGGAAATAGGGTCTATTAGTGGATTTAGGCTCTTGCCATCCGAGGAATCGGGGCTTGAGTAATTTAGTGGATTGATTGTCATATTTGAAGTAGAAACTGTTTATTAGTCTTTTCATTGCATGGGGATGACGTTTAGTGAACCTAATCCCAGCATCGTTCTTATATTTGAAAAATCCTTTTAACTGCCTCCCAAGTGTTCGACAAAAAACCCAAAAAGAACTTTTCTCTTTATTCTGTTTATTTTAGGTTTAAATCTTATTTGGGCTTGGTATTCACTATCGAGCTCCCTTCAATCCAAATATCTGCTTAGATAGTGATTGATTCGGTACATGCTAGTATTTGTCACAGTCCTCGTGGGAACGATAAACGGTCTCACCACCGTATTACTTGTACGACTAGGTATACTTGCCTAGAACCGTCAACAGCCACCACCCTATACGAGGCCTATTATGGTTCAGATTCCAGCACCACCAAGGGCTTCAACATCCAGGGGAGGTGTACCACAATTCATGTCTTTCATCCCAACTCCAGGTCTGCCACAGAATCATCCAAGACAGCCTTGGACATGATAGCATTTGAAGATTAGGCTACATTGATTTTAAATGCACGTTTAGGTGCTTTGTTTTTTGGCGGCATAATGATTTATATATGTTGTTTTGTTACTATTCTTTTTGATGTAAATACACATTTTAGGTGCTTGTTTTCTGCCTGTAAATGCCCAAAAAATGGTATACATTTAGGTGATGTTTTTTGGATGTAAATGCATAATGTGAAGGAGCTGTTTTTTGGCTAATGCACAATATACACATTTGCTTATTTTGTGTAAGACATATTTGGACACCATTTTGGTGCTTTATATAAGTTATTTTAGTCTAATTACTTTGTCAATTTCTTGTGTGGTTTGGTTAGCTGTTAGTGTGTGCAGGAAAATTAACAAAAATATAGGGTACTTATCATTTAATAACTTCAAACATAATAGATTACATTAGATTAATGCCCCAAAACAGCTTTGCTCCAAAGCAGCTTTTCCCCATAACAACTTTTCACCATAACACAACTAAGACCTAGAGACACAAACTAGCACCTAATCACTCTTCCTACCAATCAACAATACCAAACATACACTAAGCAACAAACACATTAGAACAACCCAGAATTTTAACCCTCTCACATCTTTCCCCATTTCATCCAACTTGCCCATGACCTATGCCTTCCATATTTCTTCTGCCCCATCTACTTTAGATTCATCATTCCATTCATCTTCACTAACATTACCCATGTTGAAAGCTGGAAGTTCATCAACCCAGCGAAAATAGCCACAGCCACCACCTTCCCGCACAAAGAAAAAAAAATAAGTTAGATAGGAAGTTTCTAGATTAGGAAAATAACCATATTGCTTTCTTCTTCAAAGTACATTTGGCAATGGACATACAATGAAAGCTCTCCTTGGGTTCCTCGAAGTTCTGGAAATGCTATAAATAACTCGCCTAGGACATGAGCAAAACATAGGGAAATGGTTCTGGATTTCAGAACCATTAACCCCTGGAGGATTGCGACCCAGACCCATTACCCCATTTCCTCATCTCATTCTTCCTCGGTTTAGGGCGATTTCAGCAACAAAGAGAGAGAGAGAGGTGCTGAGAAGGAAGCAGCACAGAGAGTGGGAAGAACCAGAAAAGAGTCGTTGAAGAAGGAGAGGGATGAAGATGAAGCTCAATTTAAAACCCAAGAAGTTTCAATTTTGTCCTTGAAATTTCAAATTAGTCCCTGAAATTGTATTTAAGTGACTCATATGACGTCGTGTCAACGTGTATGATGAAATGACATTGATGGGTCTGGACCTCGAATCCGCAAGTGAACGGCTTCGTCGTCAAGTAATAAAAAGAGATCGAACCACAGACCGTGATCTTAAATAACAATTTGTTGTTAAATTGATTCCACTAAACTAGAATAAGATTTGGTTTTTGAAATCGGAATCAAGTAATAATCAAATTTAAAATTGCAGTTAAACAAAATAGGAAAGCAATTCAAATAGGGGTTTTTCAAATTCAAAAGGGATTTCCAGGAATAGGGATACCACAGAACTGCCTATGTTACTAAATTGACTATTCTCTTTGTTAATTACCAAAATTTTCTTTGAATGCGAATTTATCCTAAATTATTTAATGCTCCCTCTCGGGTTACAAAAGCCGCGCCCAATTAAATCAATCCCTACTCTTGTGGTAATTGAATTTAAATCGAACCCTTTAAGTTTCGTGACAATTCATGAACCCTCGAAGGACCGCTTCTAACTCTCGTGATTTAAGTCCTAAGTTTGATTCCTATAGATCCGATACCTAAGTTCACCGCTAAGTTCATCCTTAGTGTATCTACGACACGCAAATAAGTGGCCACCGAATTTATGAGTAATTAAAACAATCGGGATCAAATCGAAGCAAAAATTAAAATTAACAAGAAATCAAACATCAATTCATCACCATAAACAAGCTTGGGCATAGCCCCAATTCCTAGAAACAAGACTACTACTCAAGCATTGCCATGATTGTAGCAAGCTTGATTAAAAATAACATAAAGAGAAAACCCTAGAGGAGAGAAGAGGTTGAGGAGAAGAAGAAGAATCCTAATTTTGCCTAAGGTTAGCAGTCCCCAAAGTGCCCATATTCGAGCCCTAGAGGGCTATTTATAATCTGGGGTAACTTGAATCCCAAGCCAATACAAAAACCAGATCAAATCAGTTTCTAAAGATCCATAGATTGCACGTCACGGCCGTGATGGCCATCACGGCCTGGCCGTGACAGATTCTGCCTTGGAGGTTGCCTCACTGATTGGTCTGTC
The DNA here is from genome assembly GCA_030762895.1 of Sophora flavescens. Classification (NCBI taxonomy): domain Eukaryota; kingdom Viridiplantae; phylum Streptophyta; class Magnoliopsida; order Fabales; family Fabaceae; genus Sophora; species Sophora flavescens. The sequence goes on from CM061065.1 coordinate 134,007,559, forward strand.
AAGGCCGTGACCACCATCACGGCCTGGCCGTGATCAATTCTGCCTGTGAGGGTCTGGCTCAGTTGACATATCACGGCCGTGATGGGCATCACGGCCTGGCCATGATCAGCTCTGACTTTTCCAATCTTTCTTTTCAGCTCCACTTGATCATGGCCGTGATGGCCATCACGGCTAGGCCGTGATCAACTCTGTTTGCCTCGTTTTCTTGCCTTCCAAGCTCCGTCTTCATGCCAGCTTCAACACAGTTGATCCCGAGCAATTTAATCTTCGATTCCTGCACACAAGCACCACAAAACCACATTACCCGTTCCAAGGTAAAAACTAACAAATAATCAAATAAAATATACCTAAACTATATAAAAATGCATGCAAAATGTCATGGAAATATGAGGTGAAATCACACTCATCAGACATCCATCAAGGTAAGTTAAGTGCCACATAAGCAGTGTTAACGACGTTAGGGGACGGAACTTAACGGAGGGACCATTTTGAATCACGGTTTGCAAGTTCAGGGACTAAGTTGCTATTTCGCTAAGTTCAGGGACTAACTTGATACTAAGTCCCAATTTCAAGGACTAAATTGACTATTTACTCGGAAAAAAATTATAAAAAGAAACATTACAAATGATGTGGTGTTTCACGAGAATGGATCTAATGAACCTATTCCATCTTTTACATATATTTTTATTCCCCTCCAATTAGGGGGAATGGGATGGAAACAAAATATAATGCTTAATGAAACAGTTTAATTATTGAGTTGGTCCGCGGACTATTTGAAAATTTTTAAATAGGTCCCTATACTAAAAAACTTTGTATTTGGGTCCCCAACTTTAATAAAGTTTTCAGTTGGGTCCCCGAACTAAAAAAGTTTTTAATTGGCACTACAAAAAAAACCTATTTAGCGACCGAAGATTTCGGTCGCTAAAAATGATAATTCGGTTGCTATACTGTTTAGCGACCGAATTAAGGGGGTAGCAGAAATCCTGGTGGCTAAATGTTTAGCGACCGAATTTGTTTTTCGGTCGCAAATTTGCGACCGATATTTCGGTCACAAAATTATATATTTCGGTCGCCGTATAGTTGGCCCCATGCTCAGATAACCGAATTTGGTGACCGATGTTCGGTTGCTATTTCGGTCACAAATTTTGAATTTTTTTTTAAATTTTCCTGTAACTTAATCCTACCGACCAAATTTTGTTTTTCAACTATTACCTCATTAATTTATAATTTCTGATATAAACAAAATACAACAATATTTTTTTAATAAATAGAAAACGTAAATATGATGTACTAACGATCCAAAACACCACAGTCAATATGATCAAGAAAACATATACATTAATTAACACAAGTTTAATAATTGTTTATAAAAAAAAGTTTAATAATGTACTAATTAACGATCAAAACATAAAAACACACCACAGTCAATAAGTACTAATCAAAATATCAAAACTCATCAATCTTCCAAAGGGATGAATATGTAGAAGCGAGAACCCCCAAGGTACTTAAACTTCGCCAATGCACCAGTGGACAACAAATACAACTCCCTGATATCATTTGTATCTGTTGCAAAATATGGGCGATCCTCATGGATTACTATATTCCCATTGAACAGATTTCCGCTTTTGTCTTCAATAGTCACAACACGCGGTATTTCTTGTCCCCAACGACGGTAGAATGATCGCGGGATTGAAATCAAATCCTGCAAATATACAAGAACAATTTGGTAATGATTAGTTTATGCCTTAACCATCATTACGTGAATCCGATTGTTATTCTTAAGTTGATGAGATACTGTACCTGGTCTATATGGATGGCTGTCTCAAAACATTTAGTCAGATCCATTTTCTGATAAAACGATAAGGAAAACAAGTCATGTGTCTAAACTTCATCAAGTGATAATAAGAAAAGATGGAAAGATCCATGTAGCATACTAGCATGTTAAAATAGAACAAAGAAATGCAACTTCACATGCAACTTCACAGATTAGCAAACATAGTAGTTTTCAGGAAAGCAGATGCTTTTACGTCATTTTGAAGGATGGTTATAGAGAGGACTTTTCCTACTGGAAATGCCTAGATAACATAGTAAGGATGGTCATCAACAACTATTTCTGGAAAGCTCCATTGCCTAGTGAAATAAATGAGTAGAAAACCAGAGTTGCTTTCATAATATTATGTACATAGCTGCTTTCTAATGTGAATAATGTTTGAATGATGACGACACATCATGTGCCTGGCAAATTGTGCCCCAACCTTCATTTTATCTAACCCTATACTTAATCCTTCATTATCTAAGACCTTGGCCTTAATTAAGGCAGAATTAAAGAAAAACCTCAAACTTCAAGAATCCTTCAAGCACATCCAAATTATTGAATGAGCATGCGTGCCCTGAGAAGGTACGCATGCTCATTAATATTGAATCTCAAATAGGAAACTAATTAAGGCTTTCGTAGCTTAATAATTAACTCTAGCAGAAAATAAAACCATTGACTTATAAGGATTGCAACATACTTCAACAAATATATATTGAAGCATATTTCAATACAAACTTAGATAAAATATAGTAGCAAACATTCTATTGAGCTCCACTCTCCACTAACAAGACAACACATAATTGTCAAACACATGCATAACTTCTAAATTAGCAACACACAACAAGCATCCCGCCTTTTTGACAGGATCACATCCTATTGAGCTCTGCTCTCCACTAACAAACAACACATAATTGCAAATGCATGCATAAATATTAAATTATCAGCACACAATCAGCATCTTGCCTTTCAGGCAGGATACCTTCCTATTGAGCTCAGCTCTCCACTAACAAACAACAAGATATATAGTGTTTATAGGCCATCATTACCCCTCTACATTTTATTCAGACATTATCACAGCTAACATTGGTAATATTATCCTCAATATGACCCAGGGGGTGTCATTGCCATTGCACACTATAATGCATAAATAAAAATAATCGTGTCAGAGTTGAAATGACAACATTTGATAATATTACTTTATAAGGTTTCTATCCAAATCCCAAATCTAATATAAAACTAGTTATGTTTGGTTGTTTTGTAAGAGGGCTATAAGTGACCCTCCTACTGGAAATGCCTAGATAACCTAGTAAGGATGGTCGTCAACAACTATTTCTGGAAAGATCCATTGCCTAGTGAAAAAAATGAGTAGAAAACCAGAGTTGCTTTCATTATATTGTGTACAGAGCTGCTTTCTAATGTGAATAATGTTTGAATGATGACGACACGTCATGTGCCTGGAAAATTGTGCCCCACCCTTCATTTTATCTAACCCTATACTTAATCCTTCATTATCTAAGACCTTGGCCTTAAGGCAGATTTTGTGGTTTTGGCCTTAAAGAAAGAAGAACCAAAGAGTCAGAAGCTGTCAGGGCCAGGCCGTGATGACCATCACGGCCGTGACAGACCAACCAGGAAGAATTTCCAAGGCAGAATCCGTCACGACCTGGTCGTGATGGCCGTCACAGCCGTGACGCGCATTACTTGATTTTGCCAAAGGGAAGAAGACTTACTGTGTTGCGGTGGTAACGGTGGCGCTGCTCTGGTGGTGACGGTGGTGGCGCTGCTCTGGACGTTCGGAGGAAGACAGACCTAAGAGAGAGAGAAACGGTTAGAGACGGAGAAAGAGAGAGATAGAGACAGAGATGGAGAGAGAGAGAGAAACGGAGAAGGAGAGGGAGAGAGCTTACCTGACGGCGGTGGCTGGAGGCTGGTGGTCGGAGCTCGCGAGGAAGAGAGAATGATGGCCGGAGAGGAGCTGCTACCGCCTGCGTGTGAGAGAGAAGAGAGGAAAATAGAGAAATGGGGGAGGAGAGGAAGGAACGTCGCGATTTAGGGATTTCAGTTTTAGCGACTGAATTATTCGGTTGCTAAATCGGTCGCTACACGGGTAAATTTGAAATTTGAATTCATAAATTTAGCGACCGATTTAAAATTCGGTCGCTAACACGCTCCATTTTAATTCTTTTACGTGCCATTTAGCGACCGATTTAATATCGGTCGCCAATATAAATGAAATTTAACCGTTGCATTTAACTCGGTCGCCATTTCGGTCGCTAAAAAGTCATAATTTTTTTGACTTTTACTTTCCTTTATTTGGCGACCGAAATAGAGACCGATAACTCTGCTACGCTCTATTTCGGTTGCTATTTAGGTCGCAATATCAACTGTAATCAGTGTTTGATTTAGATCCTACAATCGGTCGCCATTTCGGTCGCAAACAGCAACCAACAAATTCGGTCACTATTTTCGATCGCTAAATAACCTTTTTTTTGTAGTGTGGGTCCCTGAAATTATATAAAAAATTTAATTGAGTCCCTGGGTTAGGTTTTCATTAAGAGGTCGTTAAGTTTACCGATATGAAACGTGATCGATTCCCCCCCCCACCTCCCCCACCCTACACAAAAAAAAAAAATTATTGTATTTAGGGTTGCAAGAGACCAAAATGTTGAACCGTAAAACCAAAATGTTACCTGTGACTGCTTCTCCTCCATCTGAACAAATAGTTCATTCCTTCCCAATTTATGTATCATGGTTGCATATCACTCGAAATAATTTCGTCCAAAATAGTCCCCCCACTCGCAACTTACTACATCTCACTTCATCTTGTTACATTTTGCTACATCATGGTTGCATAGCACCTAATCACTCTTCCTACTAATCAACAATACCAAACATACACTAAGCAACAAACACATTAGCGCAACCTAGAATTTTAACCCTCTCACATCTTTCCCTATTTCATCTAACTTGCCCATGACCTCTGCCTTCCATATTTCTTCTGCCCCATCTACTTTAGATTCAGCATTGCACTCTTCTTCACTAACATTACCCATGTTGAAAGCTAGAAGTTCATCAACCCAGCGAAAATAGCCACAGCCACCACCTTCCTGTACAAAGAAAAAAAAAGTTAGATAGGAAGTTTCTAGATTAGGAAAATAACCATATTGCTTTCTTCTTCAAAGTACCTTTGGCAATGGACATTCAATGAAAGCTCTCCCAGGGTTCCTCGAAGTTCTGGAAATGCGATAAATAACTAGCCTAGGACATGAGCATAACATTGGGAAATGGTTCTGGGTTTCAAAACCATTAACCCCTGGAGGATTGCGACCCAGACCCATTACCCCATTTCCTCATCTCATTCTTCCTCGGTTTAGGGCGCTTGCAGCAACAAAGAGAGAGGGAGGTGCGGAGAAGAAAGTAGCACAGAGAGTGGGAAGAACCAGAAAATAGCCGTTGAAGAAGGAGAGTGATGACGATGAAACTCAATTTAAAATCCTAGGAGTTTCAATTAAGTCCCTGAAATTTGAAATTAGTCCCTGAAATTGTGTTTAAGTGACTCATCTGACGTGGATCCAACGTGTATGATGAAATGGCATCCAGCAAGGCAAGTTAAGTGCCACATAAGTAGGGTTAACGGTGTTATGGGACAGAACTTAACGGAGGGACCATTTTGAATCACGGTTTGCAAGTTCAGGGACTAAGTTGCTATTTCGCTAAGTTCAGCGACCAACTTGATACTATGTCTCAATTTCAAGGACTAAATTGGCTATTTACTCGGAAAAAAATTATAAAAAGAAACATTATAAATGATGTGGTGTTTCACTAGAATGGATCTAATGAACCTATTTCATCTTTTACACATATTTTTCTTCCCTTCCAATTTGGGGTCTTCCCCTCCAATTTGGAGGAATGGAATGGAAACAAAATATAATGCTTAAGAAAACAGTTTAATTATTGAGTTGGTCCGTGGACTATTTAAGAATTTTTAAATAGGTCCCTATACTAAAAAAATTGTAATTGGGTCCCCAACCACTACAAAAAAGAGGTTGTTTAGCGACCGAAAATAGTGACCGAATTTTTTGGTTGTTTTTGGTGACCGAAATGGCGACTGATTATAGGATCTACATGGAAGACTGATTAGAGTTAATACTGCGACCGAAATAGCGACCGAAATAGAGCGTAGCAGGGTTATCGGTCGCTATTTCAGTTGCTAAATAAAGGAACTTAAAAGTCAGAAATTTTATGCCTTTTTAACGATCGAAATGGCGACCGAATTAAATGCAACGGTTAAATTTTATTTACATTTGCGACCGATATTAATTCGGTCTCTAAACGACGCGTAAAAAAAATTAAAAGAGCGCGTCTAAGCGACCGATTTACAAATCCGTCGCTAAATTTATGAATTTAAATTTTGAAATGGCAACCTTGCGACCGAATTAGCGACCGAAATATTCGGTCGCTAAAAATTAAAATCCCAAAAAACACAAAAACCCCTTTCTTCTTCCATTTCGCGATCTCTCTTCTTCTCTCTCACTCGATCTCTCTTTCTCTCCTCCGGCCACCACGGTTCACGACTTCCGCCCCTCCTCCGGCCACCACCATCACGGTAAGCTCACCTCTCTCTCTCTCTATCTATTTCTAACTTTTTCTCTCTCAGTTCCCTCCTTCTCCGCACGGCAGCCACCGTTGCCGGCACCACCAGAGCAGCGCCGCCGTCCTCCTCCTTCTCTGGTATGTTTTCGTCTCTCCTCGCCTCTATCTCTCTCTCTCTATTACTCTGGTTTGTGCATTCTCTGGTATGTTTTTGGTCTCATTCTGCTACATTTAGTGGTTCTGTTCTTCAGCCAAATTATAATGGTGGTTAAATCCTGACCACAAGTTCTATGTTGTCTATATTTTCTATTGTTTGTTCTTTGTTCTAAAATTCTATTTGATGTTAAGTTGTTTGTGTGAATTAAGTTGATTATGAAAAATGAACGTGAGTTGTTTGAGAATTTTCTCTGGGGGTAATGCCAAGTTTTTCTCTGGGGAATAGTTAGATAACTGAACTTTTCTTCCTAAGTGGATTAAGAAGCCTTTCAAGCTTTCACACTACATTTCTTAATTTTTATTTTTTATTTTTTTATAGGACATTTCTTAAGTTTTATCTCATTCATATAGTTTATCTTGATGTGATTTTTATGTTCATAAACTATTTTCAGAGTTTAAATTGAGACCAGTTATCAGATTGCTAATATATGCATATTTTTTTTTGGGTGAATGCTAATATATGCATTTGACCCTTGCTTTTCCGCCTATATTTTCAGTTTGATAATATCAGTTTTTGCTTTAATTTTTTTTTTGAATTTAAGAAAGTGATTGCTATTATATTAGTCATATTACTCAAATGCATAAAAGAAAAATGGCGAGTATGCGACATGGATCTTTCCATCTTTTCTTATTATCACTATTATATATCTTGTTGTTTGTTAGTGGAGAGCTGAGCTCAATAGGAAGGTATCCTGCCTGAAAGGCAAGATGCTGATTGTGTGTTGATAATTTAATATTTATGCATGCATTTGCAATTATGTGTTGTTTGTTAGTGGAGAGCAAATCTCAATAGGATGTGATCCTGTAAAAAAGGCGGGATGCTTGTTGTGTGTTGCTAATTTAGAAGTTATGCATGTGTTTGACAATTATGTGTTGTCTTGTTAGTGGAGAGCGGAGCTCGATAGGATGTTTGCTACTATATTTTATTTAAGTTTGTATTTAAATATGCTTCAATATATATTTGTTGAAGTATACTGCAATCCAAGCTTAGGAGTTGTTGATACATGCTCTAATTAGTTGATTTTCTATTTGTATGTGTATTGTAATTTGGTTTTGATTTTGTGATGGTGTTGATATGCCAATATGTGAGAATAGATATGTTAAAGGATCTTGCTTGACAGGTGTTTGTTATATTGCTTACAAGGAGATGTTATAGCTGCTGTCCTGAAAACCCTTATGGACATAGGTTCAGTGTTTTCCTTATAACTGTTTTTGTAGAACTATTTTGTTTATGATTCTTATTTTGTTAGAAACTAGACTCGATTTGCTACAGTTTAGGCACTGAATTTGATATTTTTAACTGAGTATTGATGAAGAAAATTCTGTTAAAAGTTAGAGGACAATTGCTGTCCTGTTTTTTGAAGGTGGTAGCTTATTGGTTAAAACTGTACTTTTTGGAATGTTTTTTCCAAAACTAAATTTAAATTTATAAACTAGACTTGTTTAGCTTTCCATAGAGGGGTCGTTTGTCTAAATCCGACTTCATTTTGGGACCTTAGGGTGTAACTTACATGTTGTTTGTAATACTGTGATTTCAATTGGGAATTACTTGTTAATAGTAGTACTGTATTCTAATTGAGAGATTATAGAATGTTCATGTCAATGGTTTATGTATTTTATTTTATGTCATTAGTTGTTAAGCGATAGATTGATTTATGAGTTAAGTTCTTCAATCTTATGATGAAATGATTGTGAAACACCATTTGGCATCCAAAGGTAGTAACCATGCTAATCCTCTCTATGACCATCCTTCAAAACGACGTAAAAGCATCTGCTTTCCTGAAAACTACTATGTTTGCTAATCTGTAAAGTTGCATGTAAAGTTGCATTTCTTTGTTCTATTTTAACATGCTAGTATGCTACATGGATCTTTCCATCTTTTATTATTATCACTTGATGAAGTTTAGACATATGACTTGTTTTCCTTATTGTTTTATCAGAAAATGGATCCGACTAAATGTTTTGAGACAGCCATCCATATAGACCAGGTACAGTATCTCATCAACTTAAGAATAACGATCGGATTCACGTAATGATAGTTAAGGCATAAACTAATCATTAATAAATTGTTCTTGTGTATTTGCAGGATTTGATTTCAATCCCGCGATCATTGTACCGTCGTTGGGGACAAGAAATACCGCGTGTTGTGACTATTGAAGACAAAAGCGAAAATTTGTTCAATGGGAATACAATAATCCATGAGGATCGCCCATATTTTGCAACAGATACAAATGGTATTAGGGAGTTGTATTTGTTGTCCACTGGTGCATTGGCAAAGTTAAGTATCTTGGGGGTTCTCGCTTCTACATGTTTATCCCTTTGGAAGATTAATGAGTTTTGATATTTTGATTAGTACTTATTGATTGTGGTGTGTTTTTTTATAAACAATTATTAAACTTGCGTTAATTAATGTATATGTTTTCTTGATCATATTGACTGTGGTGTTTTGGATTGTTAGTACATCATATTTACGTTTTCTATTTATTCAAAAAAAATATTGGTGTATTTTGTTTATATCAGAAATTAAAAATCAATGGGGTGATAGTTGAAAAACAATATTTGGTCGGCAGGATTAAGTTACAGGAAAATTTAAAAAAAAAAAATCAAAATTTGCGACCGAAATAGCGACCCAATATCGGTCACCAAATTAGGTGAGCTGAGCATGCGACCAACTATACGGCGACCGAAATATATAATTTTGCGACCGAAATATCGGTCGCCAATTTGCGACCGAAATACAAGTTCGGTCGCTAAACATTTAGCCACCAGGGTTTTTGCTACCCCCTTAATTCAGTCGCTAATTCGGTCGCCAAACTATATAGCAACCGAATTATCATGTTTAGCGACCGAAGATTTCGGTCGCTAAATAGGTTTTTTTTTGTAGTGAACTTTTATAAAGTTTTCAATTGGGTCCCCAAACTAAAAAAGTTTTTAATTGGGTCCCTGAACTTATATAAAATTTTTAATTGAGTCCCTGGGGTAGGTTTCCATGAAGAGGTCGTTAAGTTTGCCGATGTGAAACGTGATCGATTCCCCCCACCCCACCCTACACACACACACACAAATTTGTATTTAGGATTGTAAGAGACCAAAATGTTGAATCGAAAAACCAAAATGTTACCTACGACCGCTTCTCCTCCATCTGAACAAATAGTTAATTCCTTCCCAATTTATGTATCATGGTTGCATATCACTCGAAATAATTTTGTCCAAAATAGTCCCCGACTTACTGCATCTCACTTCATCTTGTTACATTTTGCTACATCATGGTTGCATAGCACCTAATCACTCTTCCTACCAATCAACAATACCAAACATACACTAAGCAACAAACACATTAGTGCAACCCAGAATTTTAACCCTCTCACATCTTTCCCCATTTTATCCAACTTACCCATGACCTCTGCCTTCCACATTTCTTCTACCCCATCTACTTTAGATTCAGCATTGCACTCTTCTTCACTAACATTACCCATGTTGAAAGCTAGAAGTTCATCAACCCAATGAAAATAGCCGCAGCCACCACCTTCCCACACAAAGAAAAAAATAAGTTAGATAGGAAGTTTCTAGATTAGGAAAATAATCATATTGCTTTCTTCTTCAAAGTACCTTTGGCAATGGACATACAACAAAAGCTCTCCCATACAATGTGACAATATCTCAAGGTTCATCATCCACCCAAACCACTCATAGATGACTGATATGGTTATCCAACTTGGATGAAATCAGTAATATTTCATCTAATTCAACATATCACTAATGAATTTTCAACTTTAGGGATCCAATTAAAAATTTAATAAAAGTTCGGAGACTCACACTAGTGGAAAATATACATTAGACGGTAAAGGTTTACGTCAGTTAACCAAAAACTAGACGTTAAAGAGGGGGCGGTGGCAGTTTTGTAAATAATTAATTCACTGTTAACGTCAGTTGTTTTAATGACTGACGTTAAAAGTGAGGCGGTGGCAGTTTTGTAAATATGAAATCACTATTTGCGTCAGTTGTTTAATGAACTGACGTTAAAAGGGTGTTTTGCAAGAAATTATTAAAACTTTTAACGTCAGTTGTTTATAAACCTGACGTTATAAGTGTGATTTTTACTTCAGTTAAATAAATAACTGACGTAAATAATCAACTCATTCCTATCTTTCTTTCGTTGCCATCTCCCTGTTGTCACTCTTAACGCAGATCATCACTCCATATAGTGCAGTTTATTTCTAATCTTTTTTTTAAAAAGTCTATTTTTAATCTTAATTAATTAGCTTGAATTAGTAAATTAACAAATTCTTGTGCAAATTTAAATAAATAAACACTTAACATAAAACAAGTTATATATGTATAATCAAATCGTATCTCTTTGAAGCGATTCATAAGTTACAATTACATGTTTAAAATATAAAAAATTTCCGCAAGATATATAGCACTAAAATATAAAAAAGTTTCTGCTTCAACATCATTTTCTTCTCAGTCATGTGCTCAGAATCTCCAACATTGAATGCATCCCCTCCCTCATTGGAGCCGCGGCAGAGTGAAGGGTTCACTCGATCTGTTTTAACAATATTCTTGGAACAGCCACTTGGTTCCAAAGCTGAGGTTTTGGAACTGTAGCTGCTGATTCTCCCGAAGGATGATGGTGTGTGCAATTCACATAATGCGATTTACACACCCTTATCACCCATGTAATGTGATTTACTCAAACTCAGAAGTTGTTTGACCATTAAGACAGAGACCTTTAAGTCTAGCTATAGTAAGAAAGAGTGATGAAGTTAATCTCCATGGCAGAGCCATATTGTGAAGCAGAAAAATTAAACGAAGGAAGGAAGCTATTTATAGGAGTAGGGGATGAAGTTACTAGGCGTCGTAAGTTGCTAAAAAATTAAATTGATCATTAAGATCATTAGGTTCCAAGGCGCATTGGGAGTTGGCCTTTGCAATCATATATTATAAACGTGCAGAAAAGAAAACGCCAGAAGGAATAGGAAGAGACACTTTTAACGTCAGTTGTTAAATAAAACTGACGTTAAAAGCGTTTTTAAAATAAATATTTTTTATTTTTAACGTCAGTTGTTTATAAAACTGACGTTAAAAGTGTGATTTTTACTTCAGTTAAATAAACAACTGACGTAAATAATCCTATATCCCTATCTGAAATGCCCTGTTGTCACACAGGTCTGTTAACGTCAGTTGTTGAATAAAACTGAAGTTAAAAGTGTTTTTAAAATAAAAAATATTTATTTTTAACGTCTGTTGTTTATACAATTGACGTTAAAAGTGTGATTTTTTACTTCAGTTAAATAAATAGCTGACGTAAATAATCCTTTATCCATAGCTATCTGAAATGCCTTGTTGTCACTCAATCTCAGAGCCATTTTAAAAAAATATTAATATTTAACGTCAGTTGTTAATAAAACTGACGTTAAAAAAATTAATTTTAACGTCAGTTGTTTAATACAACTGACGTTAAATGTTGATTTATGTTTACACCCGCGCGCCTTCTGCAATTCGCTCTGTACGTACGTCTCTTTTCTCTTTTCATCACGCTCAACCCTAAATCACTCTCAACCCTCACTCTCACTCTCACCCAGCACAGAACCCTAATCGCGAGCTCATCTCCACCGCAACCACCGCGAGGGCTTCTTCGCCACCACCGTGACGTACACTATTAACCCTAACTCTGTCTTTCCATTCATTCTTTGCAATAACTTGATGTCCATCTCTCTTTCCCCTTGCCGCACACTAACTCTCCTTGTCCCTCTGCTCTCAGTAACCACATCGAACGTTGGCCACCACTCGAGCTCCCCTCCCCACCACCACGCGAGCACCTATTTCTGGTGAGTATTTAGGGCACATTTTTGTATTTTTGGTTTTGAGTGTATGTTGAAACTGTAGTCTCAGTAGTTGAAACTTGAAACCGTGAGTTTGAGTTGTTTGGAATGTACGTTTCTGTTTTTGGTTTTGAGTGCATGTTGCTCTGCTGGTTGATCTGTCACGGCCGTGATGCTAATCACGGCTAGGCCGTGATCAGTTCTGCCTGTGATGGCATGGTCTGTTCAGTTGGCACGTTACGGCCGTGATGGACATCACTGCCAGGCCGTGACCAGTGCTTGGCAATTAATCTTTAAAAACTATAGTTTTCAATCTCCCGTATTGTCCTTATATTGGATATATATATGTTTTGTATATCTATAGGACCTATCTAGTTATGGATCGTAGTTGGATGGTTTGTAAGCGTACTAGTGCTGAGTATTTGAAGGGGGTGGGAGAATTTATAGAATTTGCTCAAAGGAATGTTCCTAATAGTAATGGAATGTTCTGTTGTCCTTGTGTCAAGTGTTTGAATACGAGGAAATGTACGGTGAAGTAAATACGTACTCATTTGATTTGTGAAGGGATTTGCTTGAGTTATACAAGATGGATATGGCATGGTGATATGTTGTTGAGTAGTAATACGGCGAGTGTCTCCCAAAGTGAGGACGTTGACGTAGATATGGAAGATGATCGAGTAGAGGACATGATCCGTGATATTGGACAAGAATCTTTTCATCGAGCGCATGTGTATGATAGGTTGTGCGGTGATGTGGATAAGCCTTTATATCCAGGGTGTACTACTTATACATGATTGTCGGCGGTGCTAAAATTGGTTTGTGTGAAGGCGAGAAATGGTTGGAGTGATAAAAGCTTCACGGAATTGCTTGAAGTGTTGAAAGACTTGCTTCCGGAGGACAACACATTGCCTGACCGTAACTATGAGGCCAAGAAGGTATTGTGTCCTATGGGTATGGAGTATAAGAAGATACACGCATGCCCCAATGATTGCATATTGTACACCGGTGTTCATGAAGACAAACACGATTGCCCCAAATGTGGGTTATCACGATACAAAGTGAAGGGTGGTGGTGATGATGATGATGATGATGATGATGTGAGAAAAAAGGGTCCTCCTGCGAAGGTGTTGTGGTATCTTCCAATAATTCCAAGGTTCAAGCGATTGTTTGCCAATGCGAAAGATGTGAAGAATCTTAGATGGCATAATGATGAGAGGAAACGTGATGGAAAGGTTCGTCATCCTGCTGATTCTATTCAATGGAAGAATATCGATACTATGTTTCCGGATTTCGTCGATGAGCCAAGAAACCTAAGGCTTGGACTTGCTACGGATGGAATGAATCCTTATGGTAACATGAGTAGTATTCATAGTTCATGGCCTGTTATGTTGGTGATTTACAACATGCCCCCTTAGTTGTGCATGAAGCGCAAATACATGATGTTGTCTATGATGATTTCGGGCCCAAAGCAACCGGGAAATGACTTAGATGTTTATCTAGGTCCCTTGATTGAAGACTTGAAAACATTGTGGGTGGAAGGTGTTGATGTAGTTGATGGGTATTCTCATGAGACTTTCAAGCTTCGTGCCATGTTATTTTGCACCATCAACGACTTTCCAGCATACGGTAACTTGTCCGGGTACAGTGTCAAGGGGCATAAAGCATGCCCTATATGTGAAGAAGGCACATGCTACACTCAGTTGCATCATGGAAAGAAGACGGTTTACCTTGGGCATCGGAGATTTCTTAGACGTGATCACCCATATCGTAAGATGAAAAAACCTTTTAATGGATGCCAAGAGACAGAAGAAGCGCCGACGGCCTTAATTGGAGATCAGGTTTATCAGAGGGTAAAGGACATCGATGTTATATTCGGCAAGTCCAAAAAGAAAGGTAAAGCTGTTGAGAAAAACATATGGAAGAAGAGGTCGATATTCTTTGATCTTCCATCTTGCGCAAGCTTGATGTCGATACACTTTGCATTGATGTGATGCATGTGGAGAAAAATGTGTGTGATAGTGTGATCGGACGCTTCTCAACATTCAGGGCAAGACAAAGGATGGTGTGAATGCTCGTCTCGACCTCGTTGCTATGGGTATACGAGAGCAGTTAGCTCCGATTGTTGAGGATGGTAAGCGGACTTATTTGCCGCCAAAGATGTCATACTTTGTCAAAAAAAGAGACAAAGTTTCTGCGGGTGTCTTGAGGGCATCAAAGTTCCACATGGTTACTCTTCAAATATGAAGAGACTTGTCTCTAGTGATCTTAAATTGGTTGGCTTGAAGTCTCATGATTGTCACATCTTGATGCAACAACTTCTGCCCGTTGCTATTCGTGGTATTGCTACAAAAATGTGAGACATGCCATTACTCGGTTGTGCTCATTCTTCAATTCTATATGTAGCAAAGTCGTTGACCCCGTATGTTGGATGACTTGGAAGTTGAGGCTGCTACAATCTTGTGCCAATTGGAGATGTATTTTCCTCCTTCCTTTTTCGACATAATGGTTCACTTAATTGTTCATTTGGTGAGGAGATTAGATTATGTGGGCGGTTTTTCCGAGATGGATGTACCCAGTTGAGCGCTACATGAAGATCTTGAAAGGGTGCGTGAAGAATCCTCATCGTCCAGAAGCATCTATTGTTCAAAGGTATGTTGCGAAGAAGCTATTGAGTTTTGTTCGGACTACCTTCATAACACGGATCCTATAGGGGTTCCTAAGCCTCGGCATGATGAGATCGAGATGTCAAAGTAAGGGTACACATGGCTTAAGAATTAATAGGAAGGATCGGGAGGAAGTGCTTCAAGCACATTTGTATGTATTGAACAACATCGAATGTGTTCAGCCTTTCTTATTTGAACATAAAAGAAAAGTCAATCAAGAAAACCCTCGAATGAGCGAAAGGTGGTTGTTGAACAAGCATAACAAGACTTTCTTACCATGGTTCAAGAAAGAAATGCTTAAGGATGGTAGTCTTATCGCTTCCATGACGTAAAATGGCTAGCACGTGGGCCTAACTTCAACGTCATATGTTGGAGCGGATACGACATAAATAACTTTTCCTTTTATACAAAGGAACAAGATAACAAGAGTACCATGCAAAATAGTGGGGTTATGATCGTGGCGAAGCAATGCACTTCTCTAGTGCAAAGGACACAAAACCCGTTCAGACCGAGACCTTACTTTGGATATATTGAAGATATTTGGGTGCTCGATTACACTAAGCTTACGGTGCCGGTATTTAAATGTAAGTGGGTTGATAGTAACGGTGGTGTACAAACCGACGAATTGGGGTTCACATTGGTAGACCTCAACAAGTTAGGTCATATAAATGAGCCTTTCATAATGGCTTCCCAAGCAAAACAAGTGTTCTACATCACCGATCCTTCTAACAAAAGGTTGTCCGTGGTTCTCCAAGGAAAAAGCATGTATAATGGTAGTGATGAAAATGAAGATTCAAATCTTGATATTCTTGAGACTCCTTCTTTTTCAACAAACATGCCTACTATAATCGAGGAGACACGGGTGGACGATGTACATGCCACTCGTGATGATCATCACGAAGGGATATTGATATAGGTAGTTTAAACTTAGTATACATTTATAACCTATGTTAATAAATATATATTGTTTTGAACAGGCATACATATGGATCATTGTTCCATTTTTCCTTTGCAATTCTGTAATGTGTGTGATATTACGTATTCTTGGGATATTTACTGAATGCAGTGATGGCTTAGGGGAGTGATATTTTAAAACTGAATTTAAAAAAAAAAATATTTAACGTCAGTTGTATCATACAACTGACGTTAAAAGTATTTTATAAAAATATACAGTACACTATTAACATCAGTTGTTTATTACAACTGACGTTAAAATTAAGACCTTTAACGTCAGTTCTTGATAACAATTGACGTTAGTTTTAACAAAATTTACGTCGGTTATGTTAAAGAACTGGCGTTAATTTTGACAAAATTAACGTCAGTTGTGTTAAAGAACCGACGTTAATAGTGTTATATTTAACGTCAGTTCTCAACTGACGTTAAAAGTTAAACTTTTAACGTCAGCTGTATTTACGTCAGGCAGTATTAATTCTGACGTAAAAAATCAATTTTAACTGACGTAAAAAGCATTTATTGCACCAGTGTCAATTTCAATTTTTTTAGTATAGAGACCTATTTAAAAATTCTCAAATAATTCAGGGACCAACTCAATAGTTAAACCTAATAAAATTATAAAATTACTAGTTTGCACTAACATCCTTGATGCTTCTTATTTTGGTACCTATAGTACGCTTGTTTTATTCTAATTACTACTTCTGCTTCTTTCTGATATATTATAATATGAAACAAATAGTTGCTAAACAAAATCATAAATAAAATTGTTATCTGTGACACACCACGCTATATATCATGATGTTCCGTTAAAGATTTTTTTTTTTTTGGCCAAGCTAGAGTGTTTAATTTTATTTTATTTTTTGTCGTGAATACTGCAACACTTTCACGGCAATGAAAAGAATGTGGCTCATTTTTGTTTTTGTTTTCTCCATCAGCTACCTGCAGCTAACATTTGGTTGGTTTTTCTTCAGCGGGTAAATAATAATTCAATTAGAACATGTTGATGCTTTGGGAAAACCTGGCATAATCACCTTTACCTGCGGAGTTGTGTGGCATGGTATTAGATTTCATCTCAAAGACATAATTAATAAAATATTAATGTTTTTAAATAAAGGGCAATATAAAAATAAAAAATCTACAACTAATTTCATCACATCCACTTCGCATACTATGGAATGCGAATTTTGATTCCATCATAAAATATAAAAATAATGGAATTCGTGGTGCTTCGTTTCATCATGTTTTGTTTTCCATTAATCAGCCCGATAATAATAGTCCATTAAACTGAACAGCCTATTAATGCTTATTATCATGTGAATTGGGCTTTTAAAAGTGTTATTTCAAGTTGGATACAGGAGATGCTGAGGCGGTGCACTTTAAATGCCAATAATATTAAAAAAAGAAAAATATAAACTTAAAATTGTGAACTCAAAGAACCGGTAATCAGACGATGATTTTTAAAGAGTGGGTGATGTGGCTTGTTGTGTGGGAGAGTGTCTAAAAGAGAGTGATAGAATGACTATTAGTAGCATTCCTCGTGTTGGTTAACGCTAAAATCATGTCTGCCGCTCATAAGCTATCCTTTGTAACATTATGAGAAACACACGTCCGAGAATGCTAAGACAATTCCCAAACACGCACTTCATTAAATTGTAGGAAAATGACTCAATTTGGAGCAACCTCTAATTCACGTTGGTCTTATTTTTATGGTTAGGCTTTGCAAAGGTTGCTTCATCCTCTCAGTCTTACCCTAGTCACAAAACCTCCAATTTCATGCAAAGAATCTTTAGATGGACTTGTTGCATCTTTATCAGGAAGTCTTACTCCCCTTTGCCATGACAAACACTGGCAGAAATATTTCCATCATTTCTTGCAATATTCAAACACTTCATCATACACGTGTAGCATCATGCATATGCTATTCGTTGGAAAACAACATCCACACCCAACACATTTCAAAACATAATATCTCAAGCATGTAAGCAAATTAACATTTCTCAAGTATGCAATTCAATAACCATATCCATCATGAGGAGTTTTCCTCATGAAACTAGAAACTGGAAATTCAAAGAAAAGGGGGAGGGGATACATAGATAAGTCCAATTTAGTCCAAAAGTTAAAATTATTCCAACACAAAGGGATCAAAATTTGTGTCTTTTATTTGATAAGCTCCCTGTAAAGGGAATAGAAGCTAACTGACATTCTGTTGGCAGTTAGGGGCAGTTAGGAATTGGTTACATTCTGTTAGTGTTGGTTAACCTTAGCTCATCCTATATATTGAGCTCCATGTATCAGTTCTATACACAATTGAATACACATCATTTTCGATACTCTTCATTAACATTTTCTCTGCTTAGCCTCTCCATCTCTTGATGCTTCTGATACCTTTATGGTATCAGAGCTCAAGATCCTGAAATGGCTTCCGCTCAACCCCCCCTTCACTTCCTAGCTCCATGTCCATGATTTCAATCTCAGTGAAGTTGGATGATGACAACTTTTTGACCTGGAAAATGCAGGCGATGCGTACAATCAAAGCCCATAAACTTCAAAAGTATGTCTCAGAAGCAGAATCAGGAGGCATGCCACGAAAATTCTGGAATGATGAAGATCGAGTTCTTGGTAAAGTGAGTCCAGATTATGAAACTTGGGAACAACAAGATTCGTATGTCTTCACGTGACTTCTTGCATCGATGTCCCAAAACCTCCACACAAGAATGGTAGGTTGTGAGTATGCATTCCAAATATGGAAGAAATTGCAAGTCCATTTCTCTACTCAGACACGAGCAAGAGTAAGCCAGCTGAAAACACAACTCAGGAACATCAAGAAGACAAACAGTATGAATGAATTTCTGATGGGCATCAAGAAGGTGGTTGACACCTTAACCGCAGTAGGGTCACCAATTGATGATGATGAACATGTGCAAATAATGCTCGATGGCTTACCCTCAGAATATGACTCTATAGTTACCTCAATCATTTCAAGAACAGATGCATACTCCATCTCAGAAATAGAAGCATTACTACTGATAGTGGAAGAAAGAGTAGAAAGACAAAAATCAAGCTCTGCTGATGCCTTTTCAATGCAACAATTACAAGCTAATTTGGTTCAAAACCAGAATTATGGAAGAGAGTCCAACAATAGAGCTCCCAATTACAATTCAAACCGTGGCAGATCCTCAAATTCCAGAGGCAACTATAGAGGTAGAGGCAGAAATTCTCATTCCTCAATAGGTGGAGGAAGACAATCCTTCAATAAACCTCAATGTCAAATATGTGATAAATACGGCCATCTTGCCTCAAATTGCTGGTACAAATATGAAAAGAATAACCAAGATTCCAGTGGAAACAATCAAGGAAGAGCCATGTTGGCTGAAAATGCAAATGGTGGCAGTTCTTGTATGCTAGCAGTGCCTGAAACCCTGTATGACCCTGCTTGGTACCCAGATTCGGGTGCAACAAATCACCTTACTCCCAATGATGCAAACTTGATGCACAAAACAGTCTATGGTGGTGATACAAGAATCAAAATGGCAGATGGAAACTCCACTCCTATAGAACATATTGGTAACTTAATCTTCTTCTCTCAAAAGTCTATTAAACCTTTATTCTTGAATAACTTGATGCATGCTTCTTATTTCCAAAAATCTGTTAAGTGTATCTCAATTTGCTAGAGATAACAAAGTATTTTTCGAATTCCACCCTGATGTGTGCTATGTGAAATTCCAGGCAACTAATCAAACCATTCTTGAAAGGAAGCTAAGGCATGGACTTTATGCTTTTGACAGCATCCACATCCCTAATTCTATGAATAAGATCTGCAATAAACTGTGTAATCTAGTCACTACTTGTAATTCTTCTACTTTAGCCAGTGACATGACCAACAGGTTTTCCAACTGAGTTTGTTTAACAAAAACTAAATATATCACTGATCTACTACACAGGGCCAACATGCATGATGCTAAAGCCATGAAGACCCCTACGGTGACTGGACTAAAACTCTCTGCACTTGACAGCCCTGCAACTGAAGATGCCAGCCTGTATAGATCAATAGTAGGAGCACTCCAGTACATTACAATCACAAGACCAGATATCGCTTTTGCAGTAAACAAAGTGTGCCAATTCATGCATGACCCCAAACACTCTCACTGGAAAGATGTAAAGAGGATCTTAAGATATCTAAGTGGCACTTCCATATATGGCATCACTCTCACTAGGTCATCAAACCTCAATCTAACAGCCTTTTGTGATGTTGACTGGGGTTCTGATCCAGATGACAGAAAATCAACAACTGGCTACTGTGTCTTCCTAGGTTCAAATCCAGTGTCTTGGTCCTCTAAGAAACAGCATGTAATGTCAAGATGGAGTACTGAGGCTGAATATAGGAGCTTAGCTGCTGTCACAGCAGAGTTGATTTGGTTAAAATCCCTACTATCTGAGCTCCATTACTCACCATCTTAGCCTCCCCAAGTCTACTGTGATAACCTCAGTGCAGTGCTATTGGCTGCAAATCCCATCTTACACTCAAGGACAAAACACTTTGAACTAGACCTATACTTTGAAAGAGAAAAGATCCAAAGCAAGGAACTACTCGTTTATCACATTCCTTCTCTGGAACAAACTGTTGATGATCTCACAAAACTTGTGACAAAAAGTGTTAAGTCTCCAAAATGTCTGATGTGCATTTCCCTAAGTTTTGATGAGAACTAAACATTGGTTAATGATTTAATTAACCTTCATATTGGTTGCTAACCTATCTATCGAGTGTGCAGATTAAGAAATAGAATCATCCGTCCAACACTGTGATGTTTGAAGCGCACGTCGAAAACGCAAGAGAAAGAAACTTGCGTCCATTAAAGTATCAGAAGGTCGCGTCCACTAAAAGTATCAGAAGGCCGCATCCACTAAAAGTATCAGAAGGCTGCATCTACTAAAAGTATCAGAAGGCCGCGTCTACTGAAGGTATCAGAAGTGCGTCTACTTAAGGAACCAGAAAGGCTCGTCCAATGATGTGGCATATGGAGCTCGTCCATTAAGGAATCATTTGGGACTCGTCCATTAAAGTATCAGAACATGGTGTCCATTAAAGTATCAAAATAGCGTGTCCATTAAAGTATCAGAATAGCGCGTCCATTAAATTATCAGAACAACGCGTCCATTAAGGTTAAATTGTATCCGTCCAATGACGTGGCAAAAGACTCTCGTCCACCAGAGTAACTAAGACTCTCGTCCACCAGTAACTAAGACTCTCGTCCACTAGAGTAACTAAGACTCTCGTCCACCAGAGTAACTAAGACTCTCATCCACCAGAGTAACTAAGACTCTCATCCACCAGAGTAACTAAGACTCTCGTCCACCAGACTAACTGAGACTCTCGTCCAGTAAAGTAACAGAAGCTCTCGTCCACTAGAGTAACAGAGACTCTCATCCACTAAAGTAACAGAGGCTCTCGTCCACTAGAGTAATAGAAGTGCTCGTCCACTAAAGGTGACAGAAGCGCTCGTCCACTAGTCTTTGGACTTGCTAAGTCCTTAATATGGAGCTCGTCTACTAGCCCGAATGAGAACTCAAATGACTTGATAGACGTGATTATTTTCAAGATGAAAGCACTTATGTTATGAACGCAAATTCTCTAAGGATTATTAGATTCTTAGTTCAAGAATCAGAAAGAGACTTGAAGCCTTCTCTCCTACTCAGTTTCACGATTATCAAGAAAAGTCAGAAGACTACTCTCTCAAGCAACCTTGGATAATCTAAAAGAATGCTTCCAACATGCTTTATTCCACAAAAAGGGGAGTGTACTCAGTAAAGTACAAAAAGCTCTCTGCCCAACTCTGACATGGTTGTATCTCGATGCATAAAGCCATGATCCTACATGTTAGAGTACAACCAACGTTCCTATTGCATTAATGGCTGCTCAGAACGACTCTATTGCATTAATGGGGGATCAGAACGACTCTATTGCATTTAATGAAGTTCTTCTTGAAGCCAACATCTGAGAGAATGTCTCAAACGGATCCTAAATGCTTGAAGACTATAAATACAGAAGCCATTGAGGATGAAGAAAAAGAGAATACACACTGCATTAAAACGCCATTACTCTGCTCATTAATTCTTTTATTCTTTCATTTTGTATTCTTCAAACATTTGAAGTTATTATGCAGACTTTCCTAGACTTCACATTTAAACCACTCTCTGAGTGTTAGTGAAAGATCTGCTTGTGAGAAGTTGTATTTTTACAAACCCAATCTCTCAAACAAACCTAAGTGAGCCTGAAGATGCTAGGTGTGAAAACAATACTTGTCTTGAGCCTGAAGAGGCTAGGTGTGAAAACAATACTTGTCTTGAGCCTGAAAAGGCTAGGTGTGCAAATAATACTTGAGTCTGTAACCTTATCAGTTACAGTGGATAAATCTTGGTGCTGTCAAGGACTGGACGTAGCTCTTTGACTTGAAGAGTGAACCGGGATAAATCACCGTGTCAATCTCTCTTCCCTTAAACTCTTTAATTGCTTTAGTTTTCTTGCGTCCATAAAGTGGTGTGTTTGCAATAGTCACTCGTCCATCCTGTATTCTTCCACTCGTCCAAAGCTAGCTTTCTGTTTGCGAAAATATTTCAGCTTTGCTTAAATTTTGATAAACACAATTCAACCCCCCACCCCCCCCCTTCTCGTGTTTATAGTTGTCTATTTCAGTTGGTATCAGAGCTCAGCCTCTGGGTTGAGCATCTAATAGTGTAGAAGTAAAAGGTCCTGAAGAATAGACATGACGGCTGGAGCTAGTTCAAGTGGAAGTCATTAGACTGAAGGAGCTTCCCTAACCAGACCTCCTTACTTCAATGGAGAAAACTACAACTACTGGAAGGATAGATTTCAATGGTTCATTCTATCCACAAACTCTGATCTTTGGGATGTCATCACAGATGGTCCATTCATTCCCAAGAATGATGATAACACTGACAAACCAAAAGCTCAGTGGACTGCTGCAGAAAAATCAAAATGGGAGCTGAACCATAAAGCCAGATACAACATCATTTGTGCTCTCAGTCCGGAGGAGTTTGAGAAGGTATGTGCCTGTGACTCTGCAAAAGAAATATGGGGCACCTTAGCTGTCACACATGAAGGAACAAAGAAAAGTCGAAGAGTCAAAGATTTCCATACTTGTTAGAAAGTATGAACTGTTCATCATAGAGGAAGGAGAATCTGTTGCTCAGATGATAGGAAGATTTCAAACTATCATCAACAGTTTAAAATCTCTTGGCAAAGTCTATACCAATGCTGAGAAGGTTGGTAAGATTCTGAGAAGTCTACCTAAACAGTGGAGACCTTTGGTCACTGCTATCTCCCAAGCCAAGGATCTCACTACCTTGACTATGGATGAACTTCTTGGAACACTCATTGTTCATGAGCAAGAACTTGGAGATGAAGCTGCACCAAAGAAGGGCAAGTCAATTGCTCTGAAAGCTGATCAAAAGTCAGCAAAAGGTTCCAAGGCTCTGAAGGCAGATGAGTCATCCAGTGATGCTGACCTATCAGAACTCGAGGTAAGAGTGATGAAGAATTGTCTCTCCTGACCAGGAAGATAAAGCTTCTCCTACAGAAAAAGAAATTCAAGAAGGATAGGCAATTCAGAAGGTTCAACAAGGACAAGAACTTCAAAGAATCCACCTCAACAGACAAAAGTCCAATTGTTTGCTATGAGTGCAAGAAGCCCGGTCACTTCAAGGCTGAATGTCCTCAACTCAAGAAGGCCCCTTTTAAGAAATTATTCAAGAAGAAGAAGAAAGGAATGATGGATACTTGGGAGGATCTGGAGTCAACATCTTCTGATGAAGAAATAGAGGAAGAAGCCAATCTCTGTTTGATGGCCAACACTGACTCAGACTCTGACGATGAGGTACATCCTGACTATGAGGAATTACTTGATGCCTATGAGGAATTGATAGAGGAATCCAACTGCTTATCTAAAGCCTTCAAATCCCTCGAGAGAGAGTATGTAAAGCTCACCAGTGAGCATAAACAGAAATCTCAAGAGTGCGAGAAGCTGGCTAAAGAAAACAGTGAGCTGAAGACTGAAAAGTCTAATGAAGCTAAGATCTCAAGTGAAACATCACCATATGAAGAAGTTGGAAAACTTCAACAGAAAGTGGAAGAACTCACTTCTGATCTTGCCAAATTTGTTAATGGTAGAGACAATCTGACTAAGCTACTTGATAGTCAGAAGCACTCTCTTAATAAAGAAGGTATTGGATATGTCCATCAGACACATCATAAAGTATCAACTAAAGCTTCTAAGGTATCTGTTAAGTCAACTGTAACCAAATCAACACCTATTTGTAACTTCTGTGGAAAAACTGGGCATGTTATGTCTAAGTATATCCATAAGAAGAGAAGGAAGTCCTCAAAGACTCCTAGAACTAACAGAAAAGGACCCAGAAAAATATGGGTACCTAAAGATCAAATAATCTTTGTTGCAGATGTCCTCAACAAGACAAAGAAAACACCACTGTTGGTACCTGGACAGTGGCTGCTCGCGACATATGATAGGAGAAAGGTCTATGTTCCTAGACCTCCAACTTAAGAAAGGAGGACACGTTGCCTTCGGAGGGAATTAGAAAGGGAAGGTTATAGGAATTGGTACTATTGGTGGTAAACCCCTTCTTCCCTCTATATCTAATGTTCTCTTGGTTAAAGGATTAAGACACAACCTGCTTAGCATAAGTCAATTATGTGATAGTGGTTTTGATGTTTCCTTTACCAAGGATGTATGCATAGTTAAAGACTGTAGTGGCAAAACCTTCTTTTCAGCTAAAAGGCAACAAAATCTTTATATGATTGAACTGTATGATCTCTCAGATCAAAGTGTAACCGGTCTGATGTCTAAAGAGGATGAGAGATGGTTATGGCATAAGAAACTAGGACATGCTAGTATGAAACTAATTTCTGAATTAAAAAGGAATAATCTCGTGAGAGGATTGCCTGATATTAGCTTTAAGAAAGATGTCTTGTGTGATGCATGTCAGAGAGGTAAACAGATAAAATCAAGTTTCAAATCTAAAAACCAAGTATCAACCTCTAGACCTCTACAATTGTTACACATGGATCTGTTTGGACCGGTTAGTGTTGCCAGCCTGGCTGGACGAAAATATGGATTTGTCATAGTTGATGACTATTCTTGATACACATGGGTACTCTTCCTGACACACAAGGATGAGTCCTTTAAGGCTTTCTCAGTATTCTGCAAAAGAGTACAAAATGAGTAGGGTTTCTGTATTTCTACCATTAGAAGTGATCTTGGGGGAGAATTTGAAAATGAGCAGTTTAGACAGTTCTGTGAGGATAATGGAATCTCTCACAATTTCTCTGCACCTAGAACTCCACAGTAAAATGGAGTGGTTGAGAGAAAGAACAGATCTCTGCAAGAGATGGCTAGATCTATGCTCAATGAAAATAATCTCCCTAAGTACTTCAGGCGTAGTCAGAACAATGCTTGCTATGTACAAAACAGAATACTTATTAGGCCTTTTCTAAAAAGGACTCCTTATGAATTGTGGAAGGAAAAAACCCCTACATATCTTATTTTCATGCTTTTGGATGTGAATGTTTTATTCTGAATACCAGAGATAATCTTAGAAAGTTTGATTCTAAGGTAGATAAAGGTATTTTCGTAGGTTATTCTGAAAAGTCCAAGGCTTTTAGAGTTTACAATTCAAGAACTTGTATTATTGAAGAATCTGTTCATGTTAAATTCAATGGTGGATTAAAGACTGATAAAGAACTATCAGATCTAGAAGATGATCTTGCAGGTCTTGATATAAACAAACCAGAAAGTCAACAACCCAATCTAACCAAAACAGAACCTGTGCCTGAGGCTGAAAGACAAGTGGAACAAACGAGTCAGCAGACAAGTCAAGATCTTCATGATGATCTCAAAAGGGATTGGAAGTTCAACACTCATCATCCTAAGGATCTTATTATTGGAAATCCTTCTGAAGGAGTAATAACCAGATCCACATTAAGAGAATCAAGCAATGTGGTATTTATTTCAGATTTGGAGCCTAAACGCATTGAAGAAGTTCTTGAGGATGAAAGCTGGATTCTTGCTATGCAAAAAGAACTTAACCAATTCACCAGAAATGATGTCTGGACTCTTGTCTCTAAGCCTAAAAACAAGTCGGTTATTGGAACAAGATGGGTCTTCAGAAACAAACTGGATGAAGATGGTAAAGTTGTCAGAAATAAGGCAAGGTTAGTAGCTCAAGGCTATAACCAACAAGAAGGTATTGATTATACTGAAACCTTTGCACCTGTAGCTAGAATAGAAGCCATACGCATTTTAATGTCATATGCTGCACAACACCAAATTACCCTGTTTCAAATGGATGTAAAAAGTGCTTTTCTAAATGGTATAATTGAAGAAGAAGTGTATGTTATACAACCCCCTGGTTTTGAGGATACTGATAAACCAGATCACGTTTTCAAACTTAAAAAGGCATTATATGGTTTGAAACATGCACCTAGAGCATGGTATGATAGACTCAGTTCTTTTCTCATGCATAATGGTTTTACTAGAGGACAAGTAGACACTACTCTGTTCAAAAAATGCTCTAAAGAGAACTTTATTATAGTTCAAATATATGTTGATGATATTATTTTTGGAGCAACTAATGAAAAGCTGTGCAAGGAATTTTCAAGTCTAATGCAAGCTGAATTTGAGATGAGCATGATGGGAGAATTGAAGTTCTTCCTTGGATTACAAATCAAGCAAACAAGTGATGGAATTTACATTCATCAACAAAAATATACCAAGGAGATACTCAAGAAATACAAAATGGAAAATGCAAAGCTCATGAAAACCCCTATGCAACCTAATGCAAAACTAAGCAAAGATGATGAAGGTAAAAAAGTAGATCAAACTGTCTACAGAGGTATGATTGGCTCTCTACTGTACTTAACAAGCAGACCTGACATTCAATTTAGTGTCTGTATGTGTGCTAGATTCCAATCTGATCCTAGAGAATCTCATCTTAAGGCTGTAAAAAGAATATTTAGATATTTTCTTGGAACTACTAATCTTGGTTTGCTGTATTTAAGATCAAAAGAATACAGATTAGTGGGATACTGTGATGCTGATTTTGTTGGAGATATAATAGAAAAAAAATCACCAGTGGAGGATGTCACTTCATTGGAGCAAGTTTAGTCTCATGGTCAAGCAAGAGGCAGACAACCATTGCCTTGTCTACTGCTGAAGCAGAATACATCTTTGCTGCTAGTTGCTGCTCTCAACTCTTATGGGTAAAACATTAAGTTGAGGATTACTCTATTTATGAACATAACATATCTGTATGGTGTGATAATTCCAGTGCTATATGCTTAACTAAAAATCCAATTCAGCATTCTAAGGCTAAGCATATTGAAATCAAACATCATTTCATTAGGGATTATGTTCAAAAAGGCATCTTTGATATTAAGTTTGTTAAAACTGAAAATCAATGGGCTGATATTTTCACTAAACCCCTCGCAGAATTAAGGTTTTTATTTATTAGAGATAATCTAAACATGCATTGCATTGTTGAATGACATGTATGAATGTTAATGAGTCTATGCTAAATCTGTCATTACTCCTTTATACATGTTCTTTCAACTAAGCATTAGTTCAGGGGGAGTAATGATACAATAATTTAAGTGGAATATGCCTAATATGGTTGCTGCATTACTATGATTTTCTTAACATGTTATCTTGCCATTAACATATCTCATAAATAAAACTTGATAACCCTTTTTGATGTTGACAAAAGGGGGAGAAAGGGAGAAATGAATAAGGAGAATGGGAGAAATGAAAATGGGAGAATAGGAGAAATAGAATGGGAGAATGAATATGATATGACCTGTTCACTTAAGAAAATTTCAACCTGTCTATATATGCTATTTACTTTGTTGATATTTTCTGAGGTTCATTAAATCATCTCAATGTTTGTCATCATCAAAAAGGGGGAGATTGTTAAGTCTCTAAAATGTCTGATGTGCATTTACCTAAGTTTTGATGAGAACTAAACATTGGTTAATGATTTAATTAACCTTCATATTGGTTGCTAACCTATCTATCGAGTGTGAAGATTAAGAAATAGAATCATACGTCAAACACTGTGAAGTTTGAAGCGCACGTCCAAAACACAAGAGAAAGAAACTTGCGTCCATTAAAGTATCAGAAGGCCGCGTCCACTAAAAGTATCAGAAGGCCGCGTCCACTAAAAGTATCAGAAGGTCGCCTCTACTAAAAGTATCAGAAGGCCGCGTCTACTGAAGGTATCAGAAGTGCGTCTACTTAAGGAATCAGAAAGGCTCGTCTAATGATGTGGCATATGGAGCTCGTCCATTAAGGAATCATTTGGAGCTCGTCCATTAAAGTATCAGAACAGGATGTCCATTAAAGTATCAGAATAGCGCGTCCATTAAAGTATTAGAATAGCGCGTCCATCAAAGTATCAGAATAGCGCGTCAATTAAATTATCAGAACAGTGCGTCCATTAAGGTCAAATTGTATCCGTCCAATGACATGGCAAAAGACTCTCGTCCACCAGAGTAACTAAGACTCTCGTCCACTAGAGTAACTAAGACTCTCGTCCACCAGAGTAACTAAGACTCTCGTCCAGTAAAGTAACAGAAGCTCTTGTCCACTGGAGTAACAGAGACTCTTGTCCACTAAAGTAATAGAGGCTCTCGTCCACTGGAGTAATAGAAGTGCTCGTCCACTAAAGGTGACAGAAGCGCTCGTCCACTAGTCTTTGGACTTGTTAAGTCCTTAATATGGAGCTCGTCTACTAGCCCGAATGAGAACTCAAATGACTAGATAGACGTGATTATTTTCAAGATGAAAGCACTTATGTTATGAACGCAAATTCTCTAAGGATTATTAGAATCTTAGTTCAAGAATCAGAAAGAGACTTGAAGCCTTCTCTCTTACTCAGTTTCACGATTATCAAGAAAAGTCAGAAGACTACTCTCTCAAGCAACCTTGGATAATCTAAAAGAATGCTTCCAACATGCTTTATTCCACAAAAGGGGAGTGTACTCGAGAAAGTACAAAAACCTCTCTGCCCAACTCTGACATGGCTGTATCTCGATGCATAAAGCCATGATCCTACATGTTAGAGTACAACCAACGTTCATATTGCATTAATGGCTGCTCAGAATGACTCTATTGCATTAATGGGTGCTCAGAACGACTCTACTGCATTTAATGAAGTTCTGCTTGAAGCCAACATCTGAGAGAATGTCTCTAACGGATCCTAAATGCTTGAAGACTATAAATACAGAAGTCATTGAGGATGAAGAAAAAGAGAATACACACTGCATTAAAACGCCATTACTCTGCTCATTAATTCTTTTATTCTTTCATTTTGTATTCTTCAAACATTTGAAGTTATTACGCAGACTTTCCTAGACTTCACATTTAAACCACTCTCTGAGTGTTAGTGAAAGATCTGCTTGTGAGAAGTTGTATTTTTACAAACCCAATCTCTCAAACAAACCTAAGTGAGCCTGAAGAGGCTAGGTGTGAAAACAATATTTGTCTTGAGCCTGAAGAGGCTAGGTGTGAAAACAATACTTGTCTTGAGCCTGAAGAGGTTAGGTGTGCAAATAATACTTGAGTCTGTAACCTTATCAGTTATAGTGGATAAATCTTGGTGCTGCCAAGGATTGGACGTAGCTCTTTGATTTAAAGAGTGAACCAGGATAAATCACCGTGTCAATCTCTCTTCCCTTAAACTCTTTAATTACTTTAATTTTCTTGCATCCATCAAGTGGTGTGTTTGCAATAGTCACCCGTCCATCTTGTATTCTTCCACTCGTCCAAAGCTAGCTTTCTGTTTGCGAAAATATTTCAGCTTTGCTTAAATTCTGATAAACACTATTCAACCCCCCTTCTCGTGTTTATAGTTGTCTATTTCACAAAGCATATTTGCAAATTGTAGAAACAAACTCAGGGTGTTTGATTCCATACCCATGAGTTTGCATGGGGATGTAAAGGGAATAGAAGCTAACTAACATTCTGTTGGCAGTTAGGGGCAGTTAGGAATTGGTTAGGAATTGGTTACATTCTTTTAGTGTTGGTTAACCTTAGCTCGTCCTATATATATATTGAGCTCCATGTATCAGTTCTATACATAATTGAATACACATCATTTTTGATACTCTTCCATAACATTTTCTCTGCTTAGCCTCTCCATCTCTAGATGCTTCTGATACCTTTACTCCCCCTTGTTCATATCCTCCAAACCAAGATTAAAAGTGTTAGAAAAGATTTGGTAAGCAAAGAATAAGAGCAAAGAGGAGGAGGAGGAGGAGGAGGAGGAGGAGGAGGAGGAGGAGGAGCAAAGAAGTCACCTTCCTATTTCTCACTCTCCCGTGCCATGTTTCTTAAAGAAAGAGATCAAATTCGAGTGGTGTAGATTGATGTAGGCTAGTCTAAGGTTTCTATGGGTAGTTTTGTAATTTCCTAGATTAAGGATGGTTAATTAGGTAATTTAGCTTCTCATAATAATTCATTTCAGTATTTTTAATATTTAATTAAAAGTTTTCAATTCCATAAGATATTTACATACACAAAAACAATCAAAATTAATCAAGCAAAACATACAATAATTTTATTTAAGCTCTTTAAATAGTTTTTTTATATATCAAAGATAGGGTGCAAAGCATCACTATGGACCTAGACATCCCAACTATGTTGATACCTCTAGATCCAACAATCATTTGCAGCACCCTAAGAAATATTATTAAAAAAAGAAAAAAGTCAATTACAAAGAATGGATGGAGAAAGCCAAAACCATTAACTAACAGAACCTATAAGAATCATAAAGAACCTATTCCTATTGAAATCCTCTAAAACAAAATTAGGAACTAAGTCCCACCATGAAAAACAGTGATGAGTTAAGCCATAGTTAGTTAAACTATCCGCACAAGCATTTCCCTCCCTAAATACATGGGAGACCATAAATTTCATTCTCCTAGATAAACATAAACAGTTCCTCCACCTAGTAATCAAATGCTAAGGGATAACTTTATCATCCTGGAAGGTTTGGACAACCAGCATTGAATCTGATTCTAACCAAATGCTGGACCATCCTTTTGAATGAGCAATTTTGATAGCAGACGTTGCTCCACAAAGCTCTGCTTCTGCTGAGTTTGCAGAACCAAGAAATTCAGCAAAACATCCAAGAATAGCTCCTTTGCTGTCCCAAAACATAGCTCCACAAGCCGCAACTCCATGACTGGCTGCACCATCCCAATTACACTTAAACCAGCCATATAGGAGGTTGCCATGTAACTTCAATGATATTTGGTGCCTTTTGAACATGAGTCTGAACTTTGAAGGACTTTACAATGCAAAATTCCTCTATAGAAGAGTACATCGATCCTTTGGATATATTCCTTAAATTTGAACAGAAGCACAAACAAGGGAGATCATAGCAGACCAAGCAATAATTTTATTATTAAACCTAGGTTGGTTTCTAGCAAACCAAATAATATGAATTACAGCAGATTTAACTATATCTAACACTTGGGAGCTCCAAGCATGATTGAAAATTGAAATAATATAAGAGAAGGAGGTTAACTCAACTTTAACCTTTACAATGGATGAAAACCAATCCCAAACTACAGAAGCAAAACTGCAGCTAAGGAACATATGGGAGGATGATTCTGCATCAGCTCCACAAAGACTGCATGGCATGAAGAAACTACAATGCAGCCTCTATTTCTCAAGTTCTCATCTGTAGGAAGCTTGTTGTGAAGAAGCCTCCAACAACAACAACAACCAAGCCTTATCCCGCTAGGTGGGGTCGGCTACATGGATCATACGGCGCCACAATGTTCTATCATGAATCATGTTAATAGTTAAATCATTGGCCTCCAAATCTTTCTTAATAGTTTCTCCTATAGTTTTTCTTGGCCTACCTCTGCCTCTAGCTATTGGATTGCCCTCCACTTGGTCCACTCTCCTTACTACAGAATCTAAAGGTCTCCTCCATACATGCCCAAACCACCTAAGTCGAGATTCAACCATCTTTTCTACAAAAGGTGCTACCCCAACTCTCTCTCTAATGCTATCATTCCTAATCCTATCACGTCTAGTTTTTCCGCTCATCCAACGCAACATTCTCATCTCTGCTACATTGATTTTACTCTCGTGTTGATTTTTTACCGCCCAACACTCCGTCCCATACAACATCGCCGGTCTAATAGCTGTACGGTAAAATTTTTCCTTTAGCTTAAGAGTTACCTTTTTATCACACAATAGACCCGAAGCCTTCCTCCATTTCGACCACCCTGATTGAATTCGATGGTTTACATCTCCCTCAATTTCTCCGTCATTTTGTATAATAGACCCAAGATATTTAAACCGTGTGACTTGTGGTATGTTGTGGTCTCCAACTTTCACCTCTAAGCTAGAGGTGTTTCGCTTTTTGCTAAACTTACATTCCATATACTCCGTCTTGCTTTTACTCAAGCGAAAGTCATGTGCTTCTAAAACTTGTCTCCAAGTCTCCAACCTTCCATTTATATCATCTCTCGACTCTCCAACTAGGACTATATCGTCTGTGAAAAGCATGCATCGTGGTGCTGGCTCTTGAATGTGCTCCGTAAGTACATCCAAGACCAAGGTAAAAAGATAGGGGCTTAAAGCTGACCCCTGGTGCAGACCTATGGTTATTGAGAAATCTTTTGTGGCTCCACCTTGCGTTCTCACACTAGTCGTGGCCCTCTCATACATATCCTTGATAGCTCGAATATAGGCAATCCGAACACCTTTCTTTTCTAGGGCTTTCCACAAAACCTCTCTTGGCACCCTATCATATGCTTTCTCCAAATCAATGAAGGCCATGTGTAAATATTTTTAATCCCTTCTATATTGTTCCATCACTCGTCGTAGCAAGTAAATAGCTTCCATGGTCGACCTCCCGGGCATAAAACCAAATTGGTTGTCGGTGATTTTGGTTTCTTTTCTTAGTCTCCGTTCAAGAACCCTTTCCCATAGCTTCATAGTATGACTCATAAGCTTAATCCCCCTATAATTTGCGCAATTTTGTATATCTCCCTTGTTCTTGTAAATCGGAACTAAAGTGATTCTCCTCCATTCGTCCGGCATTTTCTTTGACCTCATAATCTCGTTAAAAAACTTCGTGAGCCAACTAATGCCTCTATTTCCTAGACTCTTCCATACCTCCACAGGTATATTGTCCGGTCCAATTGCCTTGCCATTATCCATCCTTCTCAAAGCTTCTTTTACCTCGTGCTCTTGGATTCTACGATAAAAAGTGTAATTTTGGTCCTCCTCTCTGATGTCAAGCACCTGTGAGCATGATAAAACTTCAAATCCTTCATTAAATAACTTGTGGAAATAATTCTTCCATCTATCTTTAATATCTTGTTCCTTAACCAAAACTTTACCTTCTTCATCCTTAATACACTTCACTTAGTCCAAGTCTCTTGTCTTTCTTTCCCTATTTTTAGCAAGCCTATAAATAGATTTCTCACCATCTTTGGTGCCTAAGGATTGGTACAACCCGTCAAAAGCTTTAGTTCTAGCTTCGCTCACTGCCTTCTTGGTCTCTTTGTTGGCAACCTTATAATTTTCCCAATTTTCAGCATTTCTACATAAAGACCAAGCTTTAAAACATTCCCTTTTAACCCGAACCTTAGCTTGCACACTTTCATCCCACCACCAGGATTCTTTACCCTTAGGTCCGAATCCTCTTGATTCACCAAGTGTCTGTATAGCTACCTTCCTAATCCCCTTGGCCATCTTGTCCCACATATCATTTGCACTTCCGTTTGCCTCCCAAAACCCTCCCTCCAAAACCTTGTGTTAGAAGATCCTTTGTTTTTCACCCTTCAGTTACCACCACTTGATCCTTGAAACCTTTTTGTGGCCTCTTCTCTTCACACTCCTTTTAACTCTTACATCCATGACCAAGACTCTATGTTGGGTAGTCAAGCTCTCTCCAGGTATGACTTTACAGTCCAAGCATCCGATCTCCTAATAAGAAAGAAATCTATTTGAGAGCTTGTCACCCTACTTTTGTACGTGATAAGATGTTCCTCACGTTTACTAAAACACGTATTGGCTATAGTAAGATCGAAGGCAGATGAAAAGTCCAAAATAGACTTGCCCTCACCATTTACCTCCCCTAGGCCATATCCCCCATGCAACCCGTCGTAACCTCTAGGTGCCCTCCCTACATGCCCATTTAGATCACCTCCTAAGAAAATCTTTTCACCTAGCGGTATTTCCTGAATTAGGCCTTCTAAATCCTCCCAAAATTTTACCTTGAAGTGTTCTTCTAACCCTACCTGAGGTGCGTAAGCACTAATCACATTAAAGGTGTCTTGTTCCACTACAAATTTTAGGGCAATGATTCTATCTCCAAACCCTTTTTACATCCACAATATCATTCTTCCAATATTTATCCACAATTATGCCCATCCCATTTCTCGATTTTACTTTGTCAGTGTACCAAAGCTTAAAACCCGAAGAGTCTAATTCCTTTGCCTTTTCTCCCACCCACTTAGTTTCTTGTAGGCACATGAAATTGATCCTCCTCCTAATCATAGTGTCAACTATTTCTATTGATTTACCTGTAAGTGTGCCTATATTCCAAGTTCCAAAGCGAATCCTACTCTCGTGAGCTAGTTTCTTTACCCACACTCGTTCATAGAAATGTGGGAACCCTTGCTTATTTTTCACTACATCCAGGCGGCGATGCAGCGGCCCTTGCTCTTTGACACTCGTACTCGAGCTATACAATAGCGTTGCTTCGGGCAACGACCTAGCATTAGCATTATTACGTCGTTGATCCATGTCATAGAGATTCGACTAAGTTTTACATTGGTCATCGATGGCCTAACACAACCCTCTCCTTTGATTCGGGCTCGGGACCGACTATGTTTAGCTTTGTCACAAAGCACAACATAGGCAGGATTTGAAGAAGCCTCCAAAGCAAAAAAAAAACCTTGATGGAGGAATGCATGAACTCCAGATTACCTTGCGCTAACTCATATTGTGAACCTAAAAATGAGATTTTCTAATAAAAGCATATGCATCCTTAAAGGTCAAAACACCATTGACATTATCCTGCCAAACCAGATAATCCTCAAAGGGAATTAAAGGAACCTGCACCTTATTAATATAACGGGTTATGTTAGGGAACAAATCCCTAAGCTCATCAGGGATATGCCCAGAATTATCCTTAATGATATCTTTAACCTTTGCCTTTAAGCTAGGGAAAAGAGAATCAGGAATGCCAAAAATATTGGACAAGGAATTTGGAAGCCAATTTTCAGTCCATAAACTAACATGGTTATCATTACCAATAACCTAGAAACTATTCTCAATCACAGAGTTTAAATGATGTTTGATGCCAAACCATATAGATGATTGTGGTGACCGTCCCGTCCGGGTGCCGCGAAAAAGAAATTAAAAAAAAGACAAAAGAGTCGCCACCAATATTTTAATCGGGAAAACATTGGAAAAAACCATTTATTTAAGGTAAACCAGTCTAAAAAAAAGGATAGAAATTTGAGTTCGGGAGTCGGTTACGAGTAGGGAAGGTGTTAGCACCCTACATCACCCATTTTAAAAAAACGGTACCTCAAGTTAATTGTGCAAAATAATTTTAATAACTTTGAAAATATTTATTTTTACCCCATTTTACAATTAGAAAAATAAAATAAAATGAACATAGTAAAAGGGAAAATTAAATTTTGGCTTGACAGAACGATTGATTCTGCTCCTACGTATTCCCGGATGTGATGGGAAACTCAAAGCCACATAGTTTTTATAGAAAAAGATTGATTTGTTGGTTGATTTTAATTTTTAGTAAAGATTTGATTTATTTTTAAAAAAGAATTGGAAAAGGATTTTACTTTACAAATATTTCATTCATGCACAGGGTCTAAGATAACAGTCCTATACGATAAACCCTTACAATTCATACACCACTTAAGGATGAAAATTCATACATCAACATCGTAGATTGTTTCGTGAATTTGAAAAGATTTGATTTTTCTTTTGTAAATTTTTATTGAAATGATACATTGAAAATATTTATTAGAAAAAGGGAATTCACTCTTGCACAGGATTAAAGATAGCGAATCTATACGGGAATCCTTACACTTCAAACGACACTTGAGGATGAAAAAGAAATCATACATCAACGTCGTAGATTGTAGTGTGAACTAAAAAGATTATTTTTATGAAAAAAATTCCCTTTTAAAAAATTATTTCATTTGGGAAGGATTTTTCATTATGAAACAAAGAGTTAAAAAAAACTTAAAACGACACTTGAGGATGAAAAAGAAATCATACATCAACGTCGTAGATTGTAGTGTGAACTAAAAAGATTATTTTTATGAAAAAAATTCCCTTTTAAAAAATTATTTCATTTGGGAAGGATTTTTCATTATGAAACAAAGAGTTAAAAAAAACTTAAAAAAGGATTTATTATTTTACATTTTTTTTGAAAAGGGAATTTGAAATTTTAAAAAAAATATTTTTTCACTTGAGGAACAAAGAAGTACCAAACTCCCCTTTTTTAGGAAAGAAATGATTTTTTGCATTTTTTTTTAATTTTTTTAAAAGGATTTTATGAAAAACAACTAAAAAAATAAAATTTTAAGATACGTTTTCATTTTAAATTTTATTTAAAAAAAAGAAAATGAAAAACGCAAAAAAAGGAGGAGACCTAGTAGTTAGCCCAATGCTTGTATTTCTGATGGGCCTCACTAGATCATTGACCTGGTTAGAAACACTTAAACAAATAAAAGGAGAAATTGGGCCTAACAGACAGAGCCCGAAGCATCACTTAAAAAAAATATCTTTTGATGATTTTTTTTTTGTATGACCCAAATTCTAAAAAAAACAACATAATAAAATAAATAAAATAAAAAAAACTGGGCCACCAACTGCAACCAAACCCAACCTATTAAAATCTCATAACCTAAATAATGATAACATAAAAGTACAAAGTCAAAACAAAAAGAAGATTAAAGGAGTCTATTAGAGTCTTGGAGACTCTATTGTTACCACTTCTGCAGAGAAGGACCAAGGAGCACGCGTGGCAGAGGGTGGCGCGACGGCGGCGGAGGTGGACATCCGGCACGTGGTGACTTGTGCGGTGCAGACCGGACAGAGGCGCGGCTTGGATTCAGCTTGGTGGAGCTGTAGCGGCGGTCAGAGGTGGAGCTTGGGTCGAGGTCGAGCTGCAGCGACGAGCAACTCGGACGGCCCAGTGGTGACGAGCGGATCTACATGGCTCGTGCGGTTACGGGGCAGCGCTATTGTGGCGACTGCTCGCGATTCTGGTAACGACGCTCGACGGAGAAGACTGTCGGCAACGTACTGCTGCTAGGTGGACTGTGGTGGTGTTGGTCGACGGAGCACGGTGTTTGGGGCGGCGGCCAAGAAGCGAATCTGGTCGGGCCGTTAGAGTGAGGAACGGGGATCATACGGCGGCGGTGGCGGACTGAGGTGGAGCCTGGGTTCTTCTTCCTCGGAGCTGTGACCCGTATTCCTTCTTCTCTGTTGTTGTTCCTTTTTTGTGTTTTTTGTTTTTTGTTCTTTTTGTTGTTGTTGGTTTGTTTTTGAAAGTTGAAACAGAAAATGGAGAAGAACCGAGCAAAGAACTCTTAAATATATTTTTGATTGAATTTTTTTTTTTGATAAATCCAGAATCCCCCCTTGTTTCCACTGTTGAATGCCTAATTTATAGCAAAAAATATTGAAGATGACAAATCTTCTTGTTAGGCCAGCTGGTGTAGGTACAAGTAGTGGGGAGCAAATCAGCCTTTACTCCTACCACTCTATATGGCTGGTGCCAGGGCAGGATGGTGCCTCCCTCTTTTAGTAAAAAAGTAAAAGAAAACAAGAAAGGGGAAATAAAACAAAACTGATACATACTTGAAGGAGCAAAGTGAAAGCTGACTCTTTTTTCAAATTTTTTACTTTTTATTTTTTTAAAATTTATTTTAATAACAAATAAGATTAATAACAAAACAAAATGTTTTAGTTGGGCTTGGATAATGTGCAAACAAGCCATTTGTAATAATATAATGAAAATGGGGTACACTAATTCTATAATGGGCCAAGAATAAAAACACATTTTTTCTTTTTTATAGAGTTTTTATTTTTATCATTTTTTTTTATTTTTTCCAAAACATTAATAAAAAACAAACGGACAAAATTAGGTGTTCACAGCTACCCCTCTTTACTTGTTTCTTATTAGATAGTAGGTGTAACGGTAGTTAACCTATTATCGTTATAAGAAATGCGTAAAGACATGAACTTCAATTTTGGTCGGGGTTCACTGACAAGTAAAAGGATGCATAATTAAAAGAGCTTACGGGATGGATTGCCCATAGAAGCTCGAACAGAAAGATAAAAAGCTTGCGGAGTCATTTGTCCGCTAAAGCTTGAAAGGTGAAAAGCTTGCGAAGTCTGGTATCTGCTGAAGCTTGAAAACAAAAGGATTACAAGCTTGCAGAGACGATTATCCGCTGAAGCTTAAAAAAGGTAGAAAGCATGCGGAGTTGGGTATCCACCGAAGCTTGAAGTCAAAAGATCTTATGGGGTATGGTACCTGCCAAATATAGAAAGCTTGCAGAGTCGGTTTTTCGCTAAAGCCTGAAAAGAAAGGTTAAAAGCTTACGGAGTCGGTTGTTCGCTGAAGCTTGAAAGCAAAAGGATTAAAAGCTTGCGGAGTCGGTTATCCACTAAACAAAAGGTTAAATGCTTGCAGTGTCGGTTATCTGCTGAAGCTTGAAAGGAAAGGTAAAAAAACTTGTGGAGCTCGGTTATCCACCGAAGCTTGACAAAAGGTAAAAAGCTTGTGGAGCTCGGTTATCCACCAAGCTTGACAGAAAAAGGTAAAAGCATGCGGAGTCGGGTATCCGCTGAAGCTTGACAGAAAATAAAAGCATGCGAGTCGGGTATCCGCCAAGCTTGACAGACAAGATAAAAACCTATGATGTTTGTGCAATTTAAGGGGTTTTGTGCTCACAAAAGATAAACAATTGCAATGCATGATGCCGTAAATGTCGTATATACTTGATGAAAACCTCAAATGATTTCAATGCAACACAAGGAAAGCTCGTAACGCATTACTATTTTTATTTATTCATCGTTTAGGTGGTTTTTATTATCACCCTCGACCCCATAAAGTGTTGATCACAGACAAGCTCTGAGATGAACTAAAACAAGTCATGTCTTCGTGGAGAAAAAGGGTCGAGCACTATTACAAGGGTATGATTCCTTTGCGATGATTGACCCAATGACTCCTGTCGAGAGACCACGGTGCCCTTTGTTGGGAGACCATCCTGTTCTTTACACCCTTTTGAGACTTTCAAGGAAATACTAAATGCTTTTGAAGACATCAATACATGTTTCACATTTTAGTATATACTTATCAAGATGAATGCACACACACAATTGACAAAAAAATAAATAAAAGGAAGTCAATATCATTATATTTGGACTGGAAATGTGTACAAAGCAGATATTACAATGGAGTATGGGATTGTAAAAGGTTATGGAGTGGAATCACATCTTCTTAAGTGACATCTCTTCCCATGACTAGTGTTAGTATCCCTCATACCATCTCGACTGCTCATTAATCATCATTTGAGCGTGCTATCTACCCCAGTCTTCATCATCTAGCCCACTGATTGCCCCGGTTCATCGGCTTGACGACACTTCCATTGTTATGTTTTTATTTTATTTTTTTGAACCCTAAATTTTGCCTAGACCGCCTTTTCAGGTTTTCAGTCTAGAGGGTTGCTATAACTTTTGCCTAGACTGTCTTTTCAGATTTTCAGCCTAGCGAGTTTTTCTTTTTTTCATTTTTCATTTTTCACTTTTTCTTTTCTTTTCTTCTTCTTCTTGGGAAGTGCGTTCAAGCATAATACTTTTTGACTGCATTTGAATTTACAGAGAGCGGAAGATCTTCCCCATCCATCCTGGTGAGAATTAAAGCTCCTCCCGAGAAGGCCCTTTTTCACAACGTAAGGTCCTTCGTAGTTCGGAGTCCACTTCCCTCGGTGATCCTTTTGGATTGGTAAAATCTTTTTAAGCACCAGGTCACCCTCCCGAAACTGTCGCGGGCGTACCTATTGAGTAACCGGTAAGTGTACCGGGTCGTCGCAAGTAATAAAATAAACACGGTAAAAATTTACCGAGGTCGAACACAAGGATTGGGCTACCAATTCAACTAATTCGCGAGAAGTTCGATACGTTTGGTCAAGTAACAGAAAGTGGTTGAGAGAGAGAAAATAGGATCGCAATCAAATTAACAAATCTAATAAAACTAAGGTATTAAAATCTGGAATTAAAATATCTAAGGTCTCAAATCCACCTACCCAATCATGCATAGTACCCAAGTGATGATGATTCTTTCCTAAGTTCAATTACAATGTCAACCAGGACCCCCAAATTCTCCTATATCCACCGTGGTGCTCAATAGGACGTATTCGATGATTGTGATTAATTACTTACTAGGTCTCATAATCCTAATCATCAAACTCTATTAATTCTTGTTCCCTATAAGGTTGCACCGATATCCTACTCACTCTCATGCAATATTCGATCAATGATCCCAATTCAAGTTCTAAAACTCGAATTGCCTCCTAAGCCTCATCACGTTTAACTAGTCAATCACGCATGCATATGATCAACACAATCAAATCAGAATTGGAAAACATTAATTGAAAGAAGGGAGAAAGACATACATCACATCGAATTCTACACCGTCATGGGTGGTTTCATTGATCCCTCGGACGAGGGGATTAGTTCCTCATGCTCGTAAAGACAGACAAGCAATCGGACCTAACGACCATAGTAAAATAAGAAAAAGAAAAGAGGAGACGCAGCTCCAGAAACACAAGGATTCGTCCCTAAACGCTCCAAACAGTGGAGTATCAAAAGCTCCTCAATTCTGCCCTAAAACGGCAATATATAGGATTCAGAATCTGCGCAAACTCACGAGGCGAGCAAGCTCTCGCGAGGCGAATATTAAAATTGGTGCGCTTTCAAATTAGACTCTCGCGAGGTGAGCATACTCTCGCGAGGTGAGCATACTCTCGCAAGGCGACACAGAGAGGATGACAATTCTGGCACAGTCAGGCCTTCAGGCTCGCGAGGCGAGTGGTATCTTCGCGGGACGAGACAGAAAGGTTGATTGTTGCTGCTTCAACTGGTCTTCAGGCTCGCGAGGCAAGCATACTCTCGCGAGGCG
The DNA here is from genome assembly GCA_030762895.1 of Sophora flavescens. Lineage (NCBI taxonomy): Eukaryota > Viridiplantae > Streptophyta > Magnoliopsida > Fabales > Fabaceae > Sophora > Sophora flavescens. The sequence continues at coordinate 134,048,910 of CM061065.1, forward strand.
AGTATCTCCAGAATGGCAATTTCCACTGTTTTCTTCATTCCCTTGACTCTCAGAGCTTCACTTCTAACCTGAAACAATAAAAACAAACAAAAAGCGTAATTCTATTCAAAATAGACTAAAAACTACTAAAAATACCTAGAACGAGTCAAAGTCTAACTTAGGAACAAAACAAGGCCAAATTTGGGCGAAATCGAGATTGAACTCATATAATTAGCACATAAACCACAGTCTTACTAGTTATAAAACTAGATAAGCCAGAGGCTTATCAAAACACCCCAAACTTAAACCTTGCTTGTCCCCAAGCAAGCTAAAACTCAAAAAGGACTCAAGACTTGGCAAGCTTAAGGGATTCAATCGATTTCGCACAAATTTCATGCAATCTAAACAAAACAGCTTTTCTTCAATGATTTCCCCGCTTGCATCGGTGTAATCCCCACATTCATTTACTTTAAACAGTTGAGAACTTATCATTCATGCAAGTATTAATCTAAGTTGAGGATCAAAGTTACACGCAAAAGGAAGATCACTAATTTCAAACAATTGCCTTCTTCACAAGGGTATGTAAAATTTCACTCATTAGCTCAATTGTGTCTAGGCTATCAACTTTTCACTCAAATTCACATTTCAAGAGAACTTCCCATGAATTTGATTTTCATCTCAAAAATAGTTCCCACGAAAACATGTATGCAACATCAGAAGGTCTTTTAAAGGTTGAAATGGGGCCTGGCTAAGGGTAGGATATTCAAGGATACTAGGCTTAAGTCCCTAGGAACTAAGAGAGCATAAGCATTTGACACATATTCCACTCAAATTCCTTTTTCCATTTTTCTTTTTGCCTCGGGTGACTACAGCCTTTTCCTTGCTGTTTTTTTTTTTGTTTTGCCCCTTTTCTTTTGGCAATATTTTTCTTTTCTTTTTTTTTTTTTGCCTTGGGTTTCAACCTTTATTTTTCTTTTTCTCAACCCAAAATGACATATCACCTTGTAGCCACCCCAAACTTAGTTTCTCACAACCCTTCTCTTGCTAAGCTTCCATGCTCTCCTAATCCTAAGATTGGGTTAACATGGTTTTTCAGATTTTTGGCTTATAATATAGGGTCATCAAGAAACAATAGGCTAATTAGGCTCAATGTGGCTAACTAGGTAACATGCATTAGGGATGGTTCTTTTTAGGCCAAGTAGCTATTTCAAAGAAAATTGCCTAATTCATTTGATGCAACACATAAACATGCAAACCATGAAGAGATTCAAGCAAATTCGGGAAAGTGCAACTTGAAAGTGATCCACACAATCAAAAACAAAGTTGGAGGCTCAAATCCTCACCTGGACATTTTGCAAATTGTTTGACCGAGATACAATTCCTAGTGTGTGCACCCCTTCACCCCAAACTTGTAATAAATCAAGCAATCACAATAAAGTTTCTCAAAGTTCAATTTTCAATTTTTCACATGGGGATCAACTTTTCTATTTTCAGAACCTAGGGGGAGATCATCAATGTTCAAAATAATTCATGCAATCAATCTATGCTAAATTTAATTAAAATCCAACAAGCTTGCCGACACACATTCATACACATACTCTTGATCTTCTCAAATTATTCAAGAGCGGAAAACAAAAACAAAAACAAAAACACAAACAAAAACAAAGAACAAAAACAGTAATTGGTTCCCTCCCCCACACTTAAAGCATACATTGTCCTCAATGAAAGAACACAGATATATAAAATAAGAGTGAGGAAAGGAGAGGGTGCTCCCTGATCAAATACTAGTGGAGGTGGCCGCTTCCACGGAAAGTTCTTCTACGATTGCATCCTCATCCAATTGTTCCCTCGGGCACCCCTCTGCTGGGCCAAAGGCCTCTCCTGGAAGAAATCCTGCAAATCAAAAACTTAATTGCAGATTCGCGAGGCGAGAGATAACTCGCGAGGCGGATCTGGAAAATTGTTCTTCACACTTTCCAGAATCGCGAGGCTAGTAGTATCTCGCGAGGCGAATCTGTAATTCCAACAGATGTTGATGCCCAGAATAGCGAGGCGAAAGAAGTACTCGCGACGCGAGACAGAAGCGTGAGCAAGTGATGAGTCACCGGCAAGTGTACCGGGTCGTCGAAGTAATAAAAAAACACGGTAAGTAATTACCGAGGTCGAACTCGGGATTGGGCTACCAATTCAACTAATTCGTGGAAATCCGAATACGTTTGGTCAAGCGAAGAAAGTGGTTGAGAGAGAGATTAAGATCGCAATTCAAATAACAAATCAAATAAAGCTAATTAACTAAAAATCAGGAATTAAAATATCTAGGGTCTCAAATCCACCTACCCAATCATGCATAGTACCCAAGTGATGATGTATTCCTCCCTAAGTTCAATTACAATGTCAACCGGGACCCCCAAATTCTCCTATATCCACTGTCGTGCTCAATAGGACGTATTCAAAGATTGGATTAATTACTTACTAGGTCTCATAATCCTAATCATCAAATTCTATTAAATCTTGTTCCCTATACGGTTGCACCGATCTCCTACTCATTCTCGTACAATATTCGATCGATGATCCCAATTCAAGTTCTAAAACGCGAATCGCCGATCAGCCTCAACACGTTTAACTAGTTAATCACGCAAGCATATGATCAACACAATCAAATCAGAATTGGAAAACAAGAATTGAATTAAAGGGGAGAAAAACATGCATCACATGAACACTATACCGCCATGGGTGGCTTCATCGATCCCCTAGAGCGAGTGGATTAGTTCCTCATGCCCGTGACGACAAAACGAACAATCGGCAATAATCTCCATAATAAAATAAGAAAAGAAAAGAGAAGGGAGACGCAGCTCCAGAAACAAGGATTCGTCCTAAAACTGATCTAAAACAAGTGAGTATCAAAAAGTCCTCCAATCTGATCTGAAACAGCCTATAAATAGAGATTCTGGTTCTCGGACGCTCGCGGGGCGAACTATATTTCGCGAGGCGAACATTAGTTTTGGCGCGCTTTCAATTTGGATTCTCGAGGGCGGGAGTGTGTTCGCGGGGCGAGTCTTCAAACCTTATTCTGTCACAGCCGTGACCTTCATCACGGCTAAGCCGTGATGGTCTCTGTCTTCCAGGGTCTTCAAACTCTCGCGGGGCGATCTTCCTCTCGCGGGGCGAGTCTTCAAACCTTAATCTGTCACAGCCGTGACCTTCATCACGGCTAAGCCGTGATGGTCTCTATCTTCCAGGTCTTCAGTTTCTCGCGTGGCGAGCCATAATTGATGACTGTTGCTGTTTTGCAGATCTTCAGGCTCGCAAGGCGAGCATCCACTCGCAGGGCGAGTATCTCCAGAATGGGAATTTCCACTGTTTTCTTGACTTAAAGTGCTTCCTTGACTCTTGGAGCTTCACTTCTAACCTGAAACAATAAAAAAAAAACAAAAGGCGTAATTCTATTCAAAATAGACTAAAAACTACTAAAAATGCCTAGAACGAGTCAAAGTCTACTTAGGAACAAAACAAGGCCAAATTTGGGCGAAAACGAGATTGAACTCGAAAAATTTACACAAAAACCACAGTCCATCTAGTTATAAAACTAGATAATCTAGAGGCTTATCAGCAAGCCTC